>JARHVA010004361.1:430000-610000 GCA_037957365.1 Torreya grandis | reverse complement strand
ATTATATTGCTTAGGTTCACCTTAAACAGGCTTCCACTTGAATTTTCCACACTTCTCACCATCTTGCTTACTTTGTTAGTTTTGACTGGCTAAGATGAAGATGATAATAGACATACTTAGGAGTTTTGATGAAACATTACATGGACATGGGTAGTTATAACAAGTACTAATACATCTCTTAAAGTAATTTATATCTCTTGAAACCTCCTATAACCTATACAATGCATAAAATAATCAAGGAAACCAATTATGTACCCTATCCATATAGATAAGACATCATAAAAATTGATGAGGAGGAGCCCTAAATATTTTTATACAAACTTCATCCAATTTCATGATAATTTTTGTCCATTAGGATATTTCTCCATCCTTTTTTTCCAATCAGGTCATTTCCAAGGGTTTGTAAGGGTTTCAGGTCCTTTAAGTTTTTAAGATTTGTTCATAAATATAAGATGTTAGAAGTGAAAAAAAACTCCACTATAATGATTTTTATGACCCTTATTAACCTCTCCAAACTTCTTGGATCTCCATGCATAACATCAGAGAAGATGTGAGCATCTAAATTTACCCTATCGAGCTTTGACCTTCATCCTGCATACCCCTGAGTTATTTCTAAGCTCAAAAATGGATTCCTTGTACTTTGTGTTAAATGTGTAAGATTTAACACATCTTTCATGACCCTATAAACATGATCCAATAGGTTATAATTTCCACCTAAGGATAAAAATAACATTGAACTTTCATTTGGTCTTTAGGCTTAAACCCTACCTAATAGACCTATCTACAACCTTGATGATCTAGACCATTTTATTGAGGTTATCTATTATATGCATGTTTTATCATATTTTATTAGGTGTGACTCAAATTTAAAAATCTCTCTTGAATTCTCAATCAGTTCTTGTCTCATCTCTTTATCTCCCTTTCTTAAAGACTACATGATTTATACACAAAGGGAGTACCCTCTGTTTGAGATAAAACAAAGGGTACCTCCCCTATGTATCCAAACAAAATAAATTTTTTATGGGATTTTCCAATTCATAAACATTATATTTCCAATATTTTATTCCTTTATTGGCTCTATATACCCCTCAAATGTATCAAATCTTAAGAAATACTTGTAGAGTAGTTGACTGTTTGTAGGGTTTGGGATATAAACTATATGATGCTTGTTTAGAGCCCATTCTATATTATGTATGTATCATGAGGGTTTCATGATAATATTATGATTATTAATAATGTGTTTTAATCTTCATTCATCCCTCTAACCTCTCATATATTTTTCATGCTCCTTACCTAGTCAATATTGATTGCCATTTCCTGACTATGTTTCCATTTATTGTAGGTGATCCCTGCATAATTTAGATTAAAGGAAACTTTCATAGGATTAATTATAATATTCTAAGGTCATTAATTTTTTTTTTGACCCTATACATCATTATTATACACTACCAATACTTACAACCTCAGACTTGTTCACTGCTTGTCATAATCAAACACAATCAACTATGTTGGGACAAATAAGATCATGTAGGTGTTAGTTGGCCTTAGAAACTATGTCATATGTATTTGGATAACCTTTTAAAAAAATTATTCAACATTTTATAGAAAAAATTTCATGTCTATAGGCTTATTATCTCCCAAGTTCATTTTAAGAGATATATTAGCACTTATAGGCAGGCTATTGGTAACCTTTTCTAAGTCATTATACACATGCAGATGAATATCTGACCATAACATTGCAATTTAGGCATATTCCAAGTCATTAATGTGATTTTTCACACTTTTTAGGACTATTCAAACATGAAAATATACTTGTAATTATCACCTTTGGAAGTAGACTCCCTTTGAGTAAAAAACCTATAGATGATACTAACTAATATTAGTGCATAAAAGTGTAACTTTAGGCTTTTCTAGCAAGAAAACTAAATGACCAAATCACTTCCTTATTTTTGAAAGTTGGAATCCTATATGGAGGTTAAAAGGTATTATTATTATTAATATACCCTAGAGCTATTATTAAACTTTTCATATGACTTTGATAAAATAGCTCAAACCTCTGTTTTCACTTTTTAGGGATTAGATCTGTGACCAAATCATCTCATGTTAGAAGGTGATCTACACTTCCATTTGTCAACTTGACACTTTAAATAGGTCTATCATGATAAAAAACACATAATAATACTCACAATAAGGTTTAACCATGCTCCAATTTCTCCATACAAGTACCTTCATAGCTCTATGGTGCCATCTATAGGTGGATATATTCACATAAAGGTAGTGAGGATTAGTGTGGACCATATGCATTGAATTTGACTTTTAATGGGTTTTAGGCCTATCTCAATACCTCCAATTTCACTCTTCACACTTTAAATGATCTAAAACAAGTGTCAATACTTCATTTTCAACATGATGTCCTCCATGAGAGCACCTATAAGTGTATTTTGAGTTGTATGCAAGCAACAAGCATGAAATAACCCATGTGCCAAATAATCTACCTTCATAATCAATTTATCTCTCCTTAATGTATCTAGATGAAACATTATGATTTTTTAGATATTTATACAGGTTAACACACCTCATTTTTATGTCTTCACTTCCTGTAGGCACCTATAGGTGCATCTCTCTATTATATGACTGTGTGTGTGATTGAGTTAACTATCACAGTCCCTTCTTCTACCAAGTGAAGGTTTTTGCTTAATGTTCCTGATATGAGAGTATGTTAAACATATTTATAACTTCACTAAAATTCCATGAATCATGCTAAATAGGATCCATACATGTGATTCCCTATGACTGCAAGTGAGAGTGGGTAAAGAGTTGACTATGAGTATGACAAAACTAAAAATTTGATCAAAGCATGATGTTATGAGACCAAACATGGAATGGGTGATCATTATGTAATTTATACATGGGAAACATTATATTCCATTCACATTATACCCTTACATATAACCAAGCATGGAAAAAAATAGATAATGGATTAAAAATCTTATTTAATTAATCTCAACAACTGGATTGACTATCCATACAAGAGCAAAACCTATAGGGTATGGGAAATAGTGAGTAGAAAAACATACTCAACTTGTTAATAATCATTCATAAAGTATAGTTGACCAATCATTGGATTTTTTTATGAAATGAATCTCTATTAGTGTAATACTACCTCCAAAATGTGTTTGACTTGGAATCTCTCCAACTAGCCATACCAAGCTCACACCTGGTAATTGGTTTTATGTGTCTAAAAGGGTGAAGAAGGAGAAAAATTGTTTTGGACATCTATTATCACTTAAAAATTATGTCAAGTGCTGAGATGAGTATGAGAAATATTAAGAGTCATCTCACAACCTTGTCCCACATGTCACACTCTCTTATGGGCCATACAAGTGCCAAACACTTCCTCTTTTAGTTAAATTCTTAATATTTAGTTAGATAACCTACAAGTTTCAGATGGGACTGATATTACTAACATATAATCTGACCTATTGGATTTTTGAAGGAAAACTAGGACACTTTGACACCTTTAAAACCATGTCACTTGCATAAATGACCCCTAAATGGCTGCCAAGTGACTCAAAATGACACATAAACTAAATAGACCATGATCAAGGATAAAGTGGCATTAAATTACATCAAATAAAATATAACACACCCTATGATAAAATATTGGACCTTGATAAACATCTACAAATCATCCTAATTTGATATGTAGGGTCAAATTTGGTCAGCAAAATGGTGACTCATAGGGGTAGTATGCCTGCTATACTAAATATTAGTAGCCTTATCTTATCTATGGGCCAATGGATTCAATTAATTTTTGAAGAGAACTAGTAAGTAATTGCCTAAAAAAAACACAAAACAACCACATCACACCAAATAACACAAAATAAATCAAGACACCAACAAGACTCACACATGTGCACAAGTACTTAAGGAAAATAAGAAAAACAACATCTATGTACAAAGAAAGAGGAGTAATTTAGTATAAATTTTTAAGATATATCCCATTGACTAGGATATTAATCTCCTCTTGATCCAACTTTGAGAGTTGGAAAGCATTATGTTGCTTGCATTGAGTGATGACATAAGGGCCACTCCATAAACCATCAAACTTTGTGTTTTTTCTAGGCTTAGCCCAATCTTCATCCCACTTTAGAATAATGTCTCCTTCTTGGAAGATTTTTGGCTTGGATTTCTAATCAAAATATATCTTTGTTTGATCTTGGTGAGCTCTCATAGTGTTCATATCTTGATCCCTTATTCCTTTAAGCTTTATCAACTGGCATAATCTAACTTCCATGCTTTCATATTCCATCAACTCCAACTGGTAAGTGAGATCCAAAGTTGGTAATTCAAGTGAAATAATCAATTTAGCCTCTCTTTCATAAAAAAGTATATATGGTGAATTTCCAATGGCTCTGTTGGGGGTGATTCTATCAACCCAAAGAGTTATCTTCAATTTGGAATGCCATGTTCTTTGGTTCTCCTCCATTGTCCTCTTGATAATTATAATTAGATTCTTATTAGTGGACTTAGCTAGTCCATTCCCTTGTTGATAATATTTGGAGGAATTACTAAGATAAATACCATGTTTCAAAGCCCACTCACTTGTCTTGGTTCTAAGGAATGTCAATGCATTATCTAAAACGATTATTTAAGAAGCCTCAAATCTTATCATTATACTTTCATAGAAGTCCAAAACTAGATTTTCATTTGCTTCCTTGAGAGATACAACCTCCACCCATCCTGTAAAGTAATTTGTGGTAGCTAATACCCACTTGTGACTAGTACTAGAAGGTGGGTTGATTAAGCCTATGAAATATAGACCCCATTGCATAAAAGGTTGGTCTACAGGTATTGGATGAAGAGGTAAGGCTGAAAGTTTTTGTTTTCCATTAAATAGAGCACATTTTTGACATTTATTTACCTAAGCATGAGTATCTTTAAACAAACTAGACCAAAAATAACTAGCTCTCATAATCTAGGCAGTTGTGGTCCTTGAAGCAAAATAACCACCTACTAGTTCATCATGAAACTCAAATAATATCTTCTCAACTTGATCTTATTAAAACACATATAAATAGGTCACCTGATAAATCTTTCCTAAAAAATACTCCATCAACAAGTACATAAGGAATAGATTATAATCTAAAGTACCTTCTTTTGACTCTATCTAGGTCTTATGGGCATTCACCAATTTGAAGAAGTTTGATTATTTCTTGTGTCCAACTCCTCATTAGTGAGGATGAAACTATTATAAAATCATCTTGAAGGGTTAAAACATCTTCATTTTTTTCCTTTAAATATGAATCAAGGTGTTCACATAACCCCTTCCCTTTAACTATCTTGGTTGTCATGCTTTCTACATCATATTCCATTACTTATGTAATCCAATCAGCGCTTTTTTCATTCAAATCTCTACTCAAAAGGAAGTCTTTGACATTAGGATGAGGCACCAAAATATGAATATTGTTGTTATATAACATTTTCCTCAAGTTCTTTAGGATTATAATACCTAAAATTACTTGTTTCTCTACATAAGTGTATGTTACCTCATAGCCTTCCAATCGTTGACTAAA
Organism: Torreya grandis; assembly: GCA_037957365.1. NCBI lineage: Eukaryota > Viridiplantae > Streptophyta > Pinopsida > Cupressales > Taxaceae > Torreya > Torreya grandis. Next base: position 604,424 of record JARHVA010004361.1, on the reverse strand, counting down.
CAAAGCAATAAGTTGTTCCAAGTTTTTTGTATTTGATTGAGTGAGCATGGTAGAGATTAATTATTATATTCCAAAAGTATGCAAATTGAAATATTTATACACCCTAAATTGGTGAATCAAACACACATATTATGTCTTTTCACAGTCCTTTCATAGGAGATTCCAATTGGAGAATATGAGCTTTTATTCACATTTAGCCAGGTCCTTTTATCTGACATGTCTTGGTCTTACTACATTCCCTAGACATCTCTTTTCTTATTCCCAGTCATCTATAGCTTTTTGGACTTAACCCTTTTAGGCCTAGGCACCTCTTTTAGACCTAGACCCATCCACTTATGTCCCACACCCCTTGGACTACAATGTTGAAACCTAGGGTGTCCAGTTTTTGGCATTGTTGTCTAAGCATAATTTTGGTTCTAATGCTCAGTGTCTTCCATAAGATGATTTTTACACCCCCCCTTTTTTTTCCTAATTTTTCCAATGTCAACAAAATGTAAATAAATCTCTCAAATTTGAAATAATGAGTCTCCTATATAAAGTACTACACAAGGCATTTTATATCTAGCACTTACTATTTTGGCACATTAAACATAATAAAATCAATCAATAGTATAGCTCAGCTTCTCTACATCACACATAGATTTTCAATTTTGATCAAGGAAGGGCCTAGGAAAAATGCATTCTTACATCAATCATGCATATTGATTATGCATGTTCCCTAAGGGAGAACTACATCAGATCTGAGACCCTAGTTTGAAGGTTAATGTAAATAGCAATTAGAATAGTAGGGGTTCTTGATTATGCAATCATTCATACCATAACCCAAATTTTCCTCCTTTTTCTTTGATTCTATTTGTTATTTCCATGTGTGTAAACTAATATAGGTACTAAATATTAAAAAAAACCTATAGAAATCTCCAATGACTTTCAGGACCTAAAATTTGGTATGTAGGGTCATAATAAGTAGACAAACAAAACCCAAAAAGATTTTAGCCTCAAAATAATATCATTGGAAAGTATTATAGTGCCAGTGTCTTGTTTTTGGCACTCTTGTCTAATAAAAAAATAGAGACTAAATCCAAAATTTAGACACTATCCCAGTCTTGCTCTTTTAATTCCAAATTCAGAATCATTAATTTTAGCATAAAACCAACTAAGTTAATCTTTATTTTTATTCTCTTCCTTTAGTAATTTAAGTTGATAAAATTAGCATAAACATACATTTTAATACATAAAACTATAGAAAATGATGTCATTTATAGTAAGATAATGACTATTGTTGTAATGAAGGATATTATGATGTACATAATGATGAGTGTGAATCAAAAATAGATGAATATTTTTCTCTTAAACCCATCTCTTTTATTCCTTCTAATGAAAATAATTTTGATAAATGGGAAAGATACTTCTCACCTCATTCTCTTAGGCATAATGTACAAAATGCACAAATTAATCATGCACTTCCAATTGAACCTCTTATTAGTGATGATTTGATTCCATGTGAACCTAATATCTCTCTACCTTTTGCTACTACTATGTTCAAAATACAAAAATATAGATGCAATAGGATCAAATTACTAAAGCACAATTCAAATGATGCATTATGTGTTCCTAACTCTACTCTTTCAAAAGAATGTTCAAATGATAACTCTTATACTCTCACTTATCATGTTAAACATGAAGAAAATGCATGTACTCCATCCATGGATATCATATATACACATGATATTCCAAATTCCAATGATAACTTATTACATATTAGAAATAAATTAACTCTTTCTCTTACACCTCTCCCTAGCAATGATGGAAGTGATGATGTATATGATAGTGAACATCCAAATGAATATAATAATGAAAGTGAATATGACAATTATAATTTAAATTGTTATATTTAAAATGAACAAAATGGAGATTATGATAATGCATGGAATAATGATGACTACTATGCATATAGTGAAGAAGAAAATGCATCTCATGCTTCTAACCCTTCTCTCACTCCTCTCAAACTTAATGCAATTCCAAATGATGTTTCTACTTTTATTAATTATTATATGTCAAATGATGCACATGTTAATGCTAATAAAACATCTTCTACTAAATTAGAATGTGATTCATTAAAACATAAAGATACCAATAAATCTCCCAAGCCACCCCTCACTATAGTAGAACCTAGTTCTCACTCCTCACCTAAAGAGAATGGTAGTCCAAATCCCTATGGTAAGGTCCAAGTTACCATTTCTCCTAAGGTTCAAGTGAGAACACCCCCTCTTTATGATCTAATTGCTAAATGTAGCATTCCCATGGTTAAAATTAACAATCAAATTTAATGATTAAATGAACCACTTCAAGATGCTAATGTACCATCCTAGGAGATCATCTCTTTGATGTATGTAGTTGGTAAACTAAAACACCAAATAAATCTCCTTACCTTGGAAAATAAAGCTTATAACTCTTAGATGGATGCCAATGATCTATATGGTAACCCTATTCTAAAGACATACATAAAATTTGCATTGCCTAAGCATTTCCAGACACCATTATTACCTCACTTTGATGGAACTAGAGATCCATTCACACATCTTCAGGCCTTTCAAAAGGCTTTGCCACCTCATGCAAACCCTTTGATTCTACTCAAGTTATTTCAATAGACATTAGTCAGGGAAGCACAAAATTGGTTCTTTCATCTACTCCCCATTCGTTCATTGCACATATATGATGACTTAGAGGAGGCATTTTTCAAAAACTACATCATAAACATGGGCCCTCAAGTTACATTTGAGAAACTAGCCACACTACATCAGAATTATTTAGAGCTAGTTAGTGAGTGTATCTTAAGATTCAAGGTTCACATGTTAAGATTGATATACAAACCATCAGATCTAGAGATTCAATATATCTTCATGAAGGGCCTTTATGAACCTCTTCTCGAGCATCTACTATATCAAATAGAGCCTTATTTTAGACATTTGTGTTACATAGTTCTAGATTTAGAAAATAAATTGGGATTAATTAAGGTAGATTTAGTTGATTAGATTACTTTAGACTTCATAGTAGCATCTTCAGATCTAGTTCTTACTACTTAACATCCACCATGTCCTAAACAAAATAGAATACCACAACTAGAAAAATAATCAATCAAAAACAAAGAGCAATTTTTTAGAACACAACCTATAGTATTCACTATAGAGAACTACCAAAAAGCACCATTATAGTTTGATTCAAAGTGGGATAGCCCATCTGTCATTTTATCATCACTACTAGATAGGAGGTTAATCACATTACAATCCATTCATCGATGAGATCCACGTCTCTTACATAGATAGCCACATCATCCCTTCTATAATTATCATTATATCCATGGACACAATGATGATAACTATTTTGGACTCTGAGATTACATTTCTAGATGTGTTGATGATGGTATTATAGCATTCACATAGGGGGCATAAATATTTCCTCCATTATGGAACCTTAGACCTCATTCCTCCATAACTGAGTCATATTAGGACATTCCTTTATAGGAATCACCGGTCACTCATTATGAACACAATGCAAGTTTTAGGATAGAATCTCATAGGAGATCTCCTATTCCAACTATTTAAAAAGTTTGGAAACCAATATAGCACAAGCAACCCACATATAATAGTGTATTCTATAGTATACATAACATAGTTCCATATACATATCTAGTAGAGATATAGGCACCACAATAGAATATTATTCCATAGATATATTCATTACAACCAAGTTTTTAGGGTCCTATCTCATGTAGCAATCTACTATAATTAAGACTAGTTGAACCCACATTATAAAGTAATACTTCAAAGAGATATTACAACCAAGTTTTCAAGGTCCTATCTCACATAACAACCCATTATGATTAATTTTAAATGAGCCCTCAACATAGGTTTCAAGTCCATCTCAACATATTGCACATTTATATACATCAAAGTAGAGGCCACAAGGTATTTAGTTACAAATAGATGAGCCTTTTTTACAACAGATAGTATCAACTATAGAGCACATTCCTACACAACATGAGAAATATGAGAACTTATTTATGTGGTTGATAGGGTTCAGATAGTGATATAAAATACATTCATTTTAACATTAGTTTATAGCTTCACTTAGTAGGGAAATGATGAAGCCAAAGGTCTAGTTAACCTTTGTATCCTTGAGCCACTCTTAGGGAAGTAATATGTATATCATGTTATATTATATCCCCACCCACTAACAACTAACATTCCTAAATCTAGGTAGCCATCCCTAGCCAGAACTAAACTATCAAAGTCCAGATATTACCAAATCAAACATCTCTGAATCCTAATCAAATTTATCCAAATAGTTTACCAATTACCATAATAAACAACTTTTTGCTTACATACAATTACAATTCAAAATCAATAAGCCTAACATCACAATTATCAAAACATCACATCCAAACATATCAAAACATCACATCCAAACATAAAAACCCATATCCCAAGTACCATTTACCAAGCACATGTAAATTTAAAATCAATACTAGATCAATCATTTCTAAAATTAACCACTTATAATCAATATACCAACAACTTCCAGAATCCATAACATGAATGCACATAAGTTCAAAATCAAACCAAAATCCATATATATAACCAAGTTTTCAAGTACATATAATATCAAAATATAGTCAATCATAAATAGGGGTCATGTCTTTACTCTCAATCTCACTATCTCCTCTAGTACTAGTCCCATAATATTGTCTAGAACTTGATGACCCTATGCCTCTTTGAACTCCTGAATGCCTCTTGCATTGATCATCTTGCTCCAACAAATGACCATATACCTCACGCAAGTCTGCATGTTTCCACTAAAGATCCATATAATCATCCACAATATTTCAACTCATCAATCCATAATCAGGAGGAGACATCCTATGCCTATCTCACTTAGCCCTCAGCTCATCTCTCTCTCCTACTACCTTAACATATGTAGTTATAGCTATAGTAGCCCAATCAAACAAATGAGCATAAACACTTGACATAAAAATCACTCTCTCTATCAAACCCTCCTCCACAACATCATCAAGAACATGTCATGTAATCTCATATAGTTGACTCATTGATAGTATCCCATAACACATCATCCCTACCACTAACCCTAGTAGGTGCCTCACCCTATACACCTCCCACCCCACCTGAAAATATAAGAAGTACAACATTACATTAGATACATATTTACAAATCCAAACTAAAGTACAAACATAGGTACATTATAAACTCCAATCACTGATTACCTCACATCATCTAGATTTGCTCAAGATCCTTATATACAAGAACATCCACTCTATCTACTGGATATAATAGAGCCCACTAATGCATATCCCACCATGTAGTATATCTCTCAGTACATCCCACTTCATCTATATTAATAATATCTATCACTACATCTCGTGTATTGATAGGTAACAATGCCAACTCAGCCTTAGTAGGTCTCCCATGAGCCCCTGCTCTTTTTGGTAACCATGCACTCGTCAACCATACCCATGCTATAAGAGGAACATGCTATCAAAATCCAGACTACCTAGTTATGTGCTCATACTGAAAGTGCTCATAAACTCTAGACCAATAATCATGTAACCAATAAATCAGTCTCATGTATTGTAGTTGCTCTCCATCCTTTAGACATCCAAGAAATTCTCTATAGGGCCTCCCTCTAATATTTTTGACCACCAATCTATCTAGTAACCTCCTATAATGATCTATCTCAAGAGATTAGATAGCCAAATCACTCATCCATCATTTGCAAAATGGTTGTGTATATGCCCAACTCACCCTTGATAATCCAATTAGCTGCACAACTGCTATGTGCGTATAAGCCCAACAATGTAATAAAGTGCTGACACCCACAACACTATTGGATGACTCCTACGTGAATCTATATAATTCTCTATATAAATGGGAAATCATAGTCCTCCCCATAAAAAGACAATAATGTACATCTCAATATTTTGAACCATTCTATGTATCTTATAAGTGATAGATACTCCACTGTCATCCACATCAACAAAAGAAGATAATAATATAGCCAACCACTTTTGTAGATGTGGAACACTTGAATGCACAATAACTAACAATAATATATCACTGTCACTACCTCTCCAATGTACTCTTGAAGGCACCCCTATAAAGTATCTAGATGCATGGTCAATGGCATCCACACCCATGTCATCCTGCAAAGACACTCATCACCCACTGATTGGAAAATGTAGAATTTGATTCACGTCCTCCAAGGTCACAATAATATCCCCTATAAACAACTAGAATATACATGTATTGGTATTCTACCTCTCACATAGGGCGGTGATCAAATATCTATGTCACTACATTGTACCAAGATCACATACATGACCCAACCTAGCCCTATCCATAACAACACACTCATCAATTGATACATGCAACAACTTCAGAGTCTCTATTTCTTGGCCTTTATATAACTCTCTCATCTATACCTCACCCCATACAATAATAGAACAAAACATGTATCCACCAACTAGTCCAACTAAAAATCTAAGCTAAAAAACAATAGATTATAAGTAAAAAATCCTTGCAAATAGCAAATGCATTAGTTGGCCATCCCAAAACGAAATTCCAAACAATAGTACAACATCTAAACCAAGCTTCAGCCTTGAAAAGCTAGCCTCTAGGACAACAACACTAGGTATGAGACAATAGTGCTGGATAGTAGTGTTGAAGCATGGATAACAGCACTGGATCTTGGACAATAGTGCTAGATGTAGGACATGAGTGTCGAACCTATTCAAAATTTCCTAAAATGCTTTAAAATAACTCAAAATCATGAAAAATAGGTTCTCAAATAAGATTAAAATATGCATTTAGCTACTTACCAAGGTAATCTCTCCACAAGCCTCAATCTAGGCTACTAAATGCTCAAATTAGGTCACAACAAGTGCTCATCTCCTTGGCATGTATTCCACTCTAGAGCTCCAACTCTAAAACTAGTCAGTGCATAAATGAATCAAGATTCAGTCAAAGTTTCCTATATCAAACCACTTTCTCAGTCAAAGAAAAATACTATTTGGACCATAACTTGAGCTTCATAGCTTCATTTTACAAACCATTTTATTCCTTAGAATCATGAAAATGATATCTTTGACATCATGAAACCCTTACTCTCTTATTACATAATTTTCCTAACATAGCACAAACATATCTACACCTATCGTATACCTATATACACAACTTGGTCCTCATCGTTCAAACACTTGTTTCAACTTTCATACAACTTGGTCCTCACCATTCAAATTTCCTTCAAAGCATTAAAGCAACCTAGCCTATTCAATAAATAAACATTTCACTCCATTCAAATATATTACTATCTCATTTGCCTACCATGACACAAACATATTTATATCTCTACTATGCTCATATACAAGCTTCGATACTAACTAATCAAAGACATGTTTCACTTCTATTAATTCAATCCCACTAATTAAATGATAGGCTTTTGATCTATTCAATACATACCAGCCAAGTGCCCATACATTCCACCACTAGTCATCACTTTTGGCTCAACCTCCTCTATCACAGATTTCATCCCTTTCCCCAAAAGGGAGGGCACCATTCCTACTATTCCTATTCCTACACTTATCCAACACACCTATCCACTCTCATAGATGGATACACGATGGTTCTCACACCTCTAGCAGTCAAATTATTAGACTCAATTCAAATCAATCAAAACACATAAGGATTTAGACTACATAGGTCACTCATCATGGTTTTTACACATCTAGTATTTAGATTATCAACATTACTCAACTCAAATTGGTCAAGATTATATATTAGTTTAGACTATATGGGTCACTTAACATTACTCAGCTGAGGATTATATAGTGATTCAAATTTTAGTGGGTCACTCAACATTACTCAAGATATTCAAAGGGATACACCTTCATTTTATAGATATATAGACTATTTAGATACCATAATTAGGGGCATGCACATTACTACACATCTCACACATATAGCTTCATTCAACATGATATAGTTACAAACTAGATCATAGATTATAGGCATAGTATAGAACACAATATTTTTTATCTCTATTTTTACACATGGGACATGACATGATAGATCATATCACATGTGGTTATATATATTTCTAGATTTTCTAGATGCATCACTCACATAACAGATTTGGGAGCATGAAATAGATGTTAATATCCTCCATATTCCAAGATTATACAAATTAGGATGCTAGGACATACCATCTTCTTCTTACACATTTTACTAGCATTTTTGGTTTACACCCAAGCATTACTCAAGTTGTCACCAAGTTGGACCATACGATTGTCTATAGTGATTAGTCCATTATATTACTCAGACTTAGACCCAAGAGTTTGTGTAGGATAGAGGATAAACATTAGTTTTGGACCTCTAATCACTTCTCAAATCTAGTTTAGATTATTCAAATTTAGTACATAGGGCATCTATTACAGGGATTCCTTCTTTCTCCAAGCACTATTTAAATTTAGTACAAGGGACCTCTATTATAGGGATTCTTTCTTTCTCTAGGCACTATTCAGATTCAATTTAGGGGGCATCTATTACAGGGATTCCTTCTTTCTCTAAGCACTATTCAGATTTAGTACATAGGGCATCTACTATAGGGATTCCTTCTTTTTCCAAGCATTATTTAATTTCTTCATCCACTTCCCTAGCCAATAAGTTTGACCCTTTTTAGCACACTTATCTTCACATAGGTAAGTTTAGGTATGCAACTTCTTTATTTGTTTAACTCGAGTACTTCATTTCATTGCATCACTCGATTAAAAGGGGGGGAAATGTATACACTCTAAATTGGTCAAGAAAACACACATATTATTTCTTTTCATAGTTATTCCATAGGAGAATTTGACTGGTGAATATGAGTTTTTATTCACATTTAGCCATGTCCTTTTATCTGACTTGTCTTGGTCTTACTACATTCCCTAGACATCTCTTTGCTTATTCCTAGTCATCCGTAGATTTTCAAACTTAACTCTTTTAGGCCTAAGCACCTCTTTTAGACCTAGACCCATCCCCTGGGTCCCACACCCCCTAGACAATAGCACCCAAATAAGACTACAATGATAAAAACCTAGGGTGTCTAGTTTTTGATGTTGTTATCCAAGAACAATTTTGGTTATAACGGTCAGTTTCTTCTATAAGATGAGTCTTACCCCTTTTCTTTACTTCATTCATAATTTATCTAATGTTTTCCAAATGCACATAAATCTCTCAAATTTCAAATAATGAGTCTCCTATATAAAGGACTACATAAGGCATTTTATATCTAACACTTACTATTTTGGCACATTAGACATAATAAAATCAATCAATAATATATCTTAGCTTCTCTACATCACACATAGATTTTCATGCTTAATCAAGGAAGGGCCTAGGTGAAATTTATTCTTGCATCAATCATGCACATTCCCTAAGGGAGAATTACATTAGATCCGAGACCTTAGCTTGAGGGTTAATGTAGGTAGTAATCTAAATAGTAGGGGTTATTGATTGTGCGATCATTCTTCCCAAAACACAATTTTTCTCCCTTTTGTTTTGATTTTATTTGTTATTTCTATGTGTGTAAACTAATACAGGTACTAAAGATTGAAACAAGCCTACAACAAGCTCCAGTGACTTCTAGGACCTAAAATTTGGTTTACAAGGTCATACTAAGCAGACGAATAGAACCTAAAAAGCTTTTAGCCTTAAGACAATAGTGTCAGGAAAGGAATATAACACTAGAAACCAAGGTGTCTTATTTTTTGTGCTCCTATCTAATAAAAAAATAGAGACCAGATCTAGAATTCAAACACTATCCCAGTCTTGCTCCTCTAATTCTAGATTTAGAATCATTAGTTTCAACATAAAACCAAGTTAATCTTTCTTTATCTTCTCTTCCTTATGTAAGTTAAGTTGATAAAATTAGCATAAACCTATATTTTAATACATAAAACCAAAATTATGCCCATATTTGAGACCTTTATTACTTAGGAATATAACTCTAATATTTTGAAAATAATAAAATAAAATCCTTTGAGAAATCAAGACTTATAAGAGTTGAAGCTTGAAAAAAATCTTGCTTGATATTTTCAAAACTCTCTTTCCTTCTCTTTGTCCAAGTAAACACTTCATATTTCCTTAGCATAGAGGTTAGAGGATTAAATAAATTAGCAAAAATAGGAATAAACCTCCTTATGAAATTGATTTCTCTAAAGAAGCTTTGCAAACCTTTCTTGTGTTTGGGTAAATTCAATGCCAAGATTGCACTCACCCTTTCAGGATCTATGGACGAACCTTTATATGAAATAATATGTCCAAAAAGTTTAAATTCATGAATAACAAACACACACTTATTTAGATTAAGAGAGATTCCAAACTCTCTACATTTCTCAGAAATATTCCTAAGATGATTCAAATGATCCTTTGCATCCTTAGAGAGGACCATGATATCATCAAGATACACTAGCACTATATCATTTATTAGACCTTAAAAATCCATATCCATTACAAATTAGAAGGTTTACCTAGAATTAGACAAACCAAAAGGCTTTTTCCTCTAAGCATAAGTGCCCTATTTAGTGGTAAAGTTTGTCTTGTATTGATCTCCTTCCTTTACCAAAATCTAATTTTACCTTGAATATTTATCAAGGAGTGAGAACTTTTCACTACCTAACACAACTTGAAAAAAATTCTCCATGGAAGGAAGAGGATAATGGTCCTTCAAGGAAACTCTATTCAAATCTCTAAATTCAACACATAACCTAATCTTCCCATTCTTCTTCATTATGGGGACTAAGTTTTCCAACTAATATGAATGCTTAATATGAAAAATGATTTTAGACTCAATCAACTTTGTAACCTCCTTTCTCATAAGTGGCTAAATCTTAAGATTTATTGGCCTTTGCTTTTTATTAATAGGCTTAGCATTATCATCTAACTCTATAATATGTTGAGATAAATCTGGATCAAAACCTTTTAAATCACTATATTCCCATTCAAAGATATAATTTTTTTTTTACATAATTCAATGAAAGCATATCTTTCTTCTTTAATACACACCTTCCCAAGAGTAAGAAACTTATCTTTTAAGATTTTTACTCTCTCATATTTTTATTGTTTAGTAGACTTGCTTACCTTTTCATTTTTAACTAATAATCATCATTAAAAATACCTTAAAGTGTGACTAAGCCCTTAGGGAGCTTGTTTGTCTTCAATTGTACAATCTGCCCTCCATATTGATGTTGTAGTTTGGACTAGTTTTTTTTAGGAAAGCTTAGGCTCCTCTTGTAGGAAAAAGATCTATTTTTTGGTCACTATCAAATACTTACCAACTAGTGACATTATCAAGTATAGAGCGCCTTACAATAACTTTGATATGAAGTTGGTTTTTGTCATATCTTATCCCCTTTAGAACATCAAACTAAGCTCCAATGGTTTCCAACCTATTAACATGTGTGTTATCTTCTCTTGGTATAGATTTAATGTTTAAATCTTGGAAATATTATACAAGATCCCACATTCTATGCTTATAGTGTTTAAGCAAAGAGATCTTAGTCATATTTTGACCTCTCACTTGATTCACAATCAAATCACTATCATCATAAACTTGTAACTCCTTCACACATCTTTTTCTAGACCACTCAAGGCTATGAATTAGGGCCTCATATTCTAATACATTACAAGTACAACTGAAGTGAAATCTGAAAGTAGATTAATAACTTTCCTTGGATGGAGATACTAACATTGCTCCACCACTTGATCTAACCTTGCTTCTTAATCCATCAAAAAATAGTTACCATAGATTTTCCATAGTTTCATTTGGATTCATCAAATTTGGCATGAAAAAATCATCTTCATGAATATAATACACTCCAAGCCCAGCTTCTTCTATTAATCTATAAGGATCATGTTCATATTGTTCAGCTCCCCATTCATCTAGATGTATATCAGAAACTCCTTCAAGAGAAGTTGGAGATTGATCTATGTGAAGTTCTTCATCATCAAGAATATTATAATTGACATTTGCAACCTTAAACATGTAGGGCTCTAAATGATTATGATGAAGAGGTTCTAATTTAATCTTTATCTTGGTACCATACCTTGTTTTGAAAACCATGTATGACCAATTTGCTACCAAGTATCCACCTATCTTAGATGTAAACTCTCTTGATAAATAAAGAGCAAAGTATGGGGGTAAATCTATAACAACCAAATCATGAGATATGGATAAAAAGGAAAATAATGTAAATTAAAATTCATATTCTTGACTACTCCCAAGGTCTTTGTTGGTGACCCATCTAATTATATAACTCCTTTAGCCATTGGTTCATACTTGAGGCCTAGTTTATCTACTATTAGCTTAGGTATGACTAAGGTACTAACCCAGCTATCTATGATACAATTATGAAATAAAAAATCACCAAGGATTAAGGATAAATAAAAAAGAGGAGTCTTATTAGTCTTCTTTACTTGTTCATCAATGGGATGAGTTCCATTCACCAAAACAACATTTTCTATCCTTGATGATCTAACTGGTTTACTTAGTCCAAACAATTCCTTTTGGAAAATATCCTTTTGTCCTAGTATTTTTAATGAGTGCCATAATGAAATATTCATGTGTGACTTCCTTATTTTATCCATGACATTGATAGAAGGATTGTTCATCTTAAATTGTTCTTTGAAAGCACTAGTACTTTGTGGTGTATCATGTGAAGATGGATATGTAGGATCTAATATTTAATTCTAAATTTTTTGATTCTCATACAACTTAGGATATGATTTAGACCCACCTACCATTGGGGGTGATGGAGGATTCAAAATAGGTCCTTGATTTATCCCTTGTGCCTCTTCAACAACGCTTTTTTTAGATTTAGTATTAGAGGATACACTAGCATTCACATTATTTGAACTTCCCAACTAATTCATGGAAAAAAATTCTACCTAAAAATGATTCATAAGATTAAAATCAGGTTTTATTTGTCCATTTTCTATTATATTTTGTATTTTCACCTCAAAATTGGGAACTTGAGGTACTTGAATACCTTGTATTCTCATAGCTTGACTAGGTATTTCATTAGCATATGCAACTTGGCTTTGATTTTGGTCATAGGAAGGGTACCATGGTTTTTCTTGAACAATATTGTTTTGAATAGGAACAAGAGCTCTAGAAGATGATGGGGAATTACTATTGAAACTTTGGTAAGGTATAACTTGAGTTATTTGACCTTGTCCTTGAGCATTACCTTGAAAAGGAGGTTTACTTGCTTGTCCAAACTGATTGTAAGGATGATAAGGCCTATAATTTTGGGATTGTTATCTTTCGAGAGAAATAAAATAATTACTAAAACTTTGAAGAAAACTCTTGACTTCATGAATCTCACTGATAGGGGCAAGGGCAGACTTCTCTTGGCTATTAGGAGAATGACCCAAGGTAAGTAATGCAATTTGACTACAAGGCTAAAAATTAGGAAATAATGGCATTAGTGGTCTAGTATCAATCTTTCCCACTTGAAAAAGACAATTCTCATCATTAATAGCTATGTCATAGGCACCAAGTAGTGCATTTCCACCAATAGATTGGATCATCATGGCTATATAACTATTCAATGCCTTTAGGTAATACAAGATAAACTAATTAGACCATGATCAAGGCTAAAGTAGAATTAAATTACATCAAATAAAATATAACACACCCTATGGTAAAATATTGTACCATGATAAACATCTAAAGATCAAGTTTTTTACCTATAGGGGTCCCAATTTGACCTGTAGGGTCAAATTTGGTCAACACTATCCATGGTCTTATACTATAACTCACAAAGGAAAAACTACCAAGGTGAATAATAATATGGGATGTGATTATAGGGAGTAAGGATAAATTTTTGAGGAATGCCTGATTCTATCCAAGGTCTTATACTACAACTCACAAATGGAATAACTCTAGGAGTATGACTAATTAACAAAGCATATTCATCAAGGAGGAATATTGGGATTATTGTAGTTAATGAAAGGAGTGGAATAAACATGACATATGGATTTATAATTAAACCTTAGTATACTTAAGGTGTATTAAGAATATAATAATGCACTAAGAATTTAGTGACCTTCAAATGCAAAAAATATTTGTTCATAATAAACAAAAAACTTTATGGCCAAAGAAGTGGAGTACTAAGATCAAGTCATGAAGGTTATATATACAAGAAAAGGAAAATGGCCCTGCCTTCCCATAATGTGTTTCCCATTCCTTAGGACCCCTTATAGAGTTGTCAATCTACTATGAAGATTATGTACTTACATGAAAAAGTAGGTAGCACTATAAATAATTTTGAATTTTTATATCTAATCTACTGGCCTACTACAACCAAATGGACCTAGACTCTATTATGATCCCAATTGTGGAGTTTGATATTTGATTAAAAATAATAGATGTGTTATGAGTCATGTATTTTGTTGTGATTGTGACTTTTTTATTTTTATTTTTATTTTTACCTTTTGATCATTGTCTTTTATTTAAAATGATTTGGCTTTTATATTTCGATAGATTTTATAGATAACAAAATGTGAATGATAAGAGTGACATGCATAAATGAACATTCGGTTTTGGTTATAGGAAACAAGATATCTAGAGATATGATTGACTAAATAATTTAGGCTTTCCTATAATCTAGTGTGTGATATCAAATCTCAACTGTATGTGTGCTTAATATGAGAAATGAATAAGGGGAATGGATGGAGATAAAAAAATATCTAAGTATCTAAGGACACAATGATAATTATACTTGTTAACTAATCATATGGTAAAGGTAGGATATTATGGAAATGTGGGTTTGATAACCAAGTCAAAATAATAACTATCTTCATTTTAACTGAAAATAACAAGTAATCATAAAATCAAAGAGAGAAAAATTAATCCATGTGAAATAATTTAAGCCATAAATATAAGTTAAAAATTATAAGGATAGTCTATAAGAGATCATTACACACACACACACATATGCACACACACACGTGCACATACACACATAGATATATATGAGACCAAAGTAAAATGAGAATCAACATATCCAATATATAAATAATTATAAATCAAGGCCAAATATTATAATAATGTGATAGAACACTATGATGTGTTCATAAATACTAATAAACCTCACTATAAATATCATCCATAACATCTGAAACATCCTTAAGTATCTTAATTATGATGTTAATTAGAGTCTCATCAATCTTCATAGAAAGTCTTGAAAAGAATTCCTTTCTTATCATTTCTATAGAAAAATTAGGTGTGGTAGAAGAATAATGATGCTCATGAGGTAACTCTTGTGTGGGATGCTCAATGTGATAAAAAGATATTGGAATGTGACTAGTTTCCTGAAAGCTATAAGGAGATGTAGACTATGGGGAAAGAGAAGCCTTTGCCCATGGATGACTTGTAGAAGTACATTAAAATGATGAAGCCATAGGCCATGTAAAATACTATAAATGATGCTAAATTTCTCAACATCTAATAGTATGGTGTATAATGCACTGATGTCAAAGATAATATAGTTCCCCATATTTAGGGATGTACTCCAAAATTATCTTAGAAGGTGGTATAGTCTTGTATTTAGGTTTTGATATGACTAGACATAATGTATCAATGTATTGCCTAAGATATTGGCAATGAGTGGAGGAATGGTTAAATGTAACATGAAAGCAAAAAAGATATCTATTAGTAGACGATAAAGGTCTATTAGCTGAATTAGTAGAGGAATATGTTTGTTGTTGCTGATGTGTACTACAATCCTTGGTCCAAAAACTAGTAAATTTATGGATATCACAATAAGGATCATCTACCCATCATGTTTCTAGAGGATCGATCTTAGGTAATCGTATAATACCATCACTAAGAAGGGAAGAAGTGGAGTGGAATTTAGAACAGGATAAAATGTGGAAAGATTTGATATTGAAATGGGTTAGTGTAATGTGGCTGACATCTCAGGAGGAAGAAAACTAGAAGGATCATGAAATCTAACAAAACTATAAGGTCATATCATAGTATAATCAATTAGCATTCTACGAAGAGGATCAATAAAGACTATATGAGTAGTGTGTGTGTATGTGCTCTATCTCAGGCCTATAAACATCAAAGGAAAAACTAATACCAAGGAATATATAAAGATAAAATATATGACTAAAACTAAGAGATTATTGTAAAAAAGAGAAATATCTAAGTACCTCTAAAATTTTAGCTTAAACAGATATAGTTAAAAATGGGTCATCTAGAGAATATTCATCATCATAATCAAGTGCATGTAAGTCAATAGTACATGTGTCTACTATTTTAATAGTCTAAAAAGCATGGTGAACATAATTTTTAGTTTTAGTTAGAATAACTAGTATTTCATCTAAGCATTTTTTAATGGGATTGAGGCCATAGAGAAGGAGGTAATTGAGCAAGTATGTTAGGAGAGAGATAGGAAGTTTTGATATTTAAAATTATCTCATCTAGTTCATCATTGTTTGAGTCTAAGGTTATGTGGAATGTTTCCTATTAATTTGGGATGACCATTATAACCTGTAGTAGAATTTACAGGATAATTAAAATGTTGTGATTCTCAAAATGGAATATTAGGTAAGGGTTCAAGGGTAGGTATTTTAGAAACAATTTTTTTCTTGGAACTATTTAAAATTCTAAGGATTTGTATATCCTTGAATATTATATGCATTACCATTATATGGAAATTTAACACATTAGTATGTGGATGAAGTAACTGCTCTCATAAAAAGTGTCTAAGGTCAACTGAGTAATATATTATAGGTAAGTGGAAAGTTAAATATCATAACTTTCTCAAGAATAGTGATGGGAGAAATGGTAATAGGATTCCAAACACAACCTAAAGGAGGCATTTTTCTTATATCATATCCTTGACATGTGCTTTGCATGGATTTGATTTTACATTAAAAATATACAAGTTATTAAATAAAATAAAGGAAAGCAACACAAGTACCTGATCTTTCATCAATTAAAGCATGCTTGACTTGGATATCTCCTATTTATATGATAATGAATAGGGGGTCATCCAAATAAGGCAATATCTCATCTGGAAGCATATAAGATATAGGAAAAATGAGTGAAAGATATGTGTCTACCATTTCATCAATGTGGATAGATATTTATTCACATTGTTGGAGAATGCTATCTTCAAAACATGATAAAGTAAATTCTTTCCCCACGGGTAGAGGATGAGGGATGTTCATTTTAAATAGTAATTTAATTAATTGATTATGATAATGAGGATAAGTTCTCATAAGTTTTAAGAAATGAATTTGGGATGGAAGATGGGAAAGTTATGATATGAGAACCCATTCATCATAACCCCTTAGAGGATTATTAGATAGAAGTGCATAATGTTGTAATAAATTCATTAAAGGAGGGGTGGATGCACATTGAAATTTTTATTGATAAGGAATATTTGGTTTACTAGGGTTGGTTGAAGTGGGGTGATCTATTTTAGGTGATGTGGTTTATTCTTTATGTGTTTCTTGTGTTTAAATGGAAGAAAGATGAAGTGAAGTTTTAGGGATGTCTACTTGAGGTATCTTAGTTGGAGGAGGAGTATAATTTATATCAATTATATGAGATGTATGGTTGATTTTAATATTTTAAAGTGATACTTGTGAGTTTGTTGGTTCCACATGCCCCAATTCTATGAGATGTGATGGATAAGTGTCTTGAATAATGTGAAACTTCAAAAAATTGTGATGGTTAGAGGATGGATATTGATCAATATAAGAAAATACTCTCCTCATATTATTCATGTTGACGACATTCTCATAATTTATTTTAGGATCTTTAGTAATTTTGATATTATTTGTAGTAGGGGTAGGTTGATTAGCATTATCTTTATGTTTAGGAAGATGGTCTTCATAGATAGCTAAATGAGAATTGGATTTATTTAAAGATTCATTTTTAGTTTTGGTTTCATGAGCTTAAAGTGTTATTTCATAATCTTGTTGGCATTTATGTATAAGTGATTCATGGTCAAAGTTGGGTCTAAGAAGATAGTCCATATTAAGATTTTACAATTAGTGACAAGCTTCATGAGAATGACCCCAACATGCATGAAACCAAAAAACACATTAGGGATCATACCAGTATTTCGTAAGATATGTAGGATCAATATCACATGGTGAAGGGCATGGAAGACACTTTTGATTCTATACTAAGGAAATAGGTTTATGTACATCCATATTATGTCCTTGATAAAATGTGGAACTAGGATGAGAATTATTATTTAGTCGAAGTGGAGGAACATGTTATATTGTAGTGTTTGGCACAATGGCTTGGATGGTGTATATGGGATAATATGTATCTATAACACCATCATTTGTTTTATGTTGATTATTTTATTTTACAAGCACATTAATTCCTAATGGAGGTTGGAAAGGTTTAAATCGACGTATAAATAAATCTTGATGTTTATCTTGGTCAAGGTCCTCTTCCAAAGTTTTTGGTGAAAGATTCCTAACGTGATATTGTAATTTAGGATGAAGTGCATTAATGAATGAGTGGAAGAGGTTCTCATCTACCATATTATTATCAGCTTGATTAGGCAAGGATTTCCATTGTTTAATGAAAACTTGTGCCCTTTTTGATTCTAATTGTTTACAATTGATAAAATGCGCTAAGTTGATTTTAGGAAGATCACTAGATTGAAATTATTAAACTAATGCATTAACCAAGTCTTCTTAACTAGTGGTGGAGTGGGATTTAAGATGATTATATGAATCTAAATCATTTCCTCAGAGAGTTTTAGCTCAAATTTTAGTGGAATAAAACATATTAAGTTTAACCCAATATTTGTATAGATTTCCAAAAGTTTTCAAGTGAAAATTAAGATTTGTAGATCCTTTATAAGTGATAGTGGGAATAACACCACCTATGTCAATGTTTGCAATTTGAGGCACAAGAGGTTCATTTTGTAAGTGTTTAATAGTTTTGTTAATAAGTGAGGGTTGTGGTATAAGTTTATCATGTGCATCCTTAAGGGGTGGGGAGGGAATTAGGATTTTGTGCTCCCCATTGAGTATATTGAGGTTGATTTTGGAGATGAAATAAGTGATTTTGCATCTACATCATTTGGTTTTCATTATTATTACAAAAAGTATCCATTTAGTTGAGAGTTTACGATAGTAGTTGATTAGTTTTAACACTATTTTGACTACTGGAAGTAGATTTGGATGCATTATTATGTTGTGAGGTGTTAAGAATTTTAGATGCAATAGTATCATGAGATTTATTATTAGAATAAGAAGTAATAGATGTAGTATATCCATTATGACTTGAATGAAATTGGGTATTAGTGTGGGTGTTTTATATAGGCCCACTGATAGATACACGATCCATATTAATAGAAATACTAGGCATGGAGGTCAAATAAGAAATGGATGATGATGTCATAGTGTTTTAAGGAGATATTATAGAGGTAAAAGGTGTGGAAGAAATTGATAATTGAATTTACCTAATTCTTATGGAAAAACTAGGTGAAGGTGAATGGGGTTCTCCAAAATGAGGTCCCATCATGATGTTATAAATGACTATATGATCCTTACCTCTATGTTGACTCTTTTCATTGATGAAAAATATCATCTTAGACATGTATTAAAGATCATTTTCATCTTCTACAATTTTCATGAATAAAGGATCAAGTGTCATAGAATAGGGAGGAATCCCATAATTGGTAGTTCTAGTGGTAATATGGATGTTACTTTGATCCAGTTTAGTTATCACAAAATATGCTTTAGTATATTTATTAGGATTAGTGAAATTCATCATGTTTGTTTGATTTTATTCTATGCATCAACAAATAAATGTTCCATGATAAAACAAGGAATTTAAACACTTTTTAAAAATGAATACAATCTGTAAGTATATTAGGTTGAATGGGTCACCTATGTTTTGCAAGAATATAAATAGAACAAATAATAAGAGACACAATCGAATGGGTCAATTATGTTTTGAGGTAGGCTAAATAGAAAAGTCTATTGGAAACTGAGTCAAACAGGTTGATTATGTTCTATAAGAAGATATATAGAACAATCTATAATAGATTGATTTGAATAGATCGACTTTGTTTTGTAAGTAGGAAAATTTTGAAATGTTATAAATCTAGATGACTAAATGTTAATTTGTATAGAAGTTAATTGAACACACAAGCAACTAGGTTAGTTGGGTCGATCTAGGTGAATTACACAATGCAAACATTGTACCAATGCTATCTAATACAAGTTTTGTAATGCAAAATATAATTTACAAACAATAAGAAATAATACTAAAATGTAAATGCTAATGTAATAAGTGAATGTTCCTAATTTATTTTAAATTATGAATTAAAATGAGATAGTGCATTTGTCTTTGCAAGCGGCCTAATAAGAGGTATGCTAAAACTAATTTTAGGTTTGTTATATATGAAAGGGATATATGTTGGTGATGGTATGGGCTTGATATTGGGGCCTACCCCCTCACTTCACAATCCCATAATGGTAAGGGTGTTGATTGCTTTGCCAATATACCATCAAATAATTTTTTATATTCAGTTAGAACATTAAGTCAGTTTCCCCTTGGTGATGAAATCAAAGTAGTATACATGGGTACAATTATTTATTTTCTTATTCAATATTTTCATGTTTTGGTAGTGTGTGAGGGAAGAATGTGACTAAGACGGTAAATTAACCTTCTTAGTTATAATGCATTACTTAAGAAATAAAGTAGATAAAAGTAAAGTGAATTAATTACTATGAATGTGGGTTAATTTCCTTTGTTGAAATGAATAAAATAGAACAAAGTCAATTGGGTCAACTAATTTATGCAAACATAACAAAACAAGGTCGATCAGATCAACACAATCTATTGGAAGACAAGCCAACAAAAATGCAATCGATCAAGTTGACTAAGCATCTAGGCACCAAATAAATATAGGAACTAATTTGATTGGATCAACTTAGTTTAATATAAGGGAATATATTTTTGAAAATTAAAGTTTTTGAAAAAAATGGGAAAATAAATTTGAGAAACTAAGAAAAGGAAATAACTAGAATGGTTAGAATGAACCTGATAATTATGACAAAATCAATTGGATTGATGTAATAATGTGTTGAAGATGCTGTTTTTTTTAAGTTGTGTTATTTAGATGAGGGTTTAAACCTAAAAATAGATCCAAACAGAGTCGATCAGGTTGATAGAGTTGAAAGACTTACATAGAGAGTATTAAAATAGGTCAGTGGGATTGATCCAGTTGTTTTTATAAGAAGATGAATTGCACATAAAGCCTATCTAATTCAATCGGATTGACATAATATTAAAAATTATCCATAGAGTGTTATACCAAGATGATATAATTGATCCAATAGTCTAAAAATAATAATTAAAAACCTATAAGGGTTAGTTCATGTCAGTTCACCAAAATGTATGTAAGTAAAGGTGAATCTAATATATAAATTAATCCTAACTCAAAGAAGATAAATCAACTAGTTATATTATTTGTAAATACTTAGATAATTGGAATTATGACTAATATGGATTTGCTAAACCTACCTAAGGGATATCTTATCACATAATATGGCTAGAGAGGGTTCCAAATCCTATAGTCAAGTAGCACTAAATAATAACCTTAATAGGTCTATGCATAACCAACTATAACAATTACATAGTTAACTATTATAATACATAGTTAACTATTACTTTATGCTTAGTTGACTCCTTTGGAGTTACACATGGGACATATCTATATTTGGACATCACACTATACTGAGTGAACATAAGGATTTCAAGAATAAGTAAATCTAATCTAGTGCTCACTAAATATTATGGTACAAATGGAGGATAAACATAAACAATAAACATTTAAAGTAAAACTCTACTCAAGTCAATGTAGAGGTAATCCTAAGCAAGGAGATATAATACATTCATTAGCCATTACTTGTGCAAATCTATCTACCAAAATAAAGGAGTAAAAATTAGGAATATCTGCATTGAAAATGAACCCATTGAGCCTCAACCTCTCCCTTGGCAAATGGTGCTTTTTAAGACATGGTTGTGTATTGTTGAAGAATCTAAGGATGGACAATGGACTATAGTCTAGCAAGGACTTCCTACTAAATCTCAAGCTTTCACAAGCTAAATGTTCTCCTCCAAGTATGAAACCCTAAGAAATGACTCAAGTGGAATGGCAAAAATGTAGACTATAAAGAAGTGAAAATAAATTGTTTTCTTGCTTGGAAATAAAGACAAAGGGGGTATATATATCTTTTAATTGACCCTAAGACCTTAAAAAAATTTAGGCAACTCAGTTGGCCTAGTCGACCTTGTTATGTGAGAAATAGATCTTTTAGGTCTCAAACTATGTTAGCCTAGGCTGACTTAGTCTCATAATGTGCACTACTCCCAGAATGAGGTCAACCCAATTGACTATGTTTGGTGGATGGTAAAAATGGGTTTTATTTAGGTAGGGATTATTTAAGGTGGTGAGTTTCTTATATAAGAGTGTGAGTGAGGTGTCAAAGATTAGGGAAATGCATAGGAGGGACTTGTATTAGTTGTAGGTTTTGGTATAGGGAAAATAATATTGTGAATCCCCAAAGGTCTGTCCACCACTTTCCTAGTGCACCCTTTAAGGCATGCACTAAGAGATATTGAGAATCAATGAATTACTAAAAGAGAGAAAGCATTAGTAATTGATAAAGTTTAAAAATATTATGTTTATATACACTATGTGTTATTTATAAATCATAGTTGTCCCTTGTGTACCTAGTTTTAGGCCCCTATAGCATGGATCATTCATATCATAATGTAGCTCTACCTTTCTATGCCTATAAACACACAAGTGTAATTATATATAAAAGGTCTATTAGTAAATTATGTTTTAGAATATCCAGAAGATGGTCATAGTGAAATTAATATGGATGACACCCATAAGTTTAAAGGTTTATTTCTGATGCACTTGAGGCACAACACATCAAATGTTTTGGTCAATTCTACAAGATGATGATATATCTCAAACTGATGCCTTCCATTACTCCAAAATATACATAGAAATAATTTTATCAATAAACCCCCTTCAAAGTGTAGGTTAATATTTACATCCCTTTATTCAAAGGTAAAATAAACACCAAATGGTTGGATGCCTATATTTGATAACTCAAGGCATACTTCTAAGTCAATCACTTCACTAATGCTGAGAACATAACCTTTATAGTGTTAAATATATCCATTATAGTTGTTCACTAGTGGGAGAATTGTTGGAATCACAATGACTAAGAGTAGGGGGAGGTGAATCAGTCTTCAAAACCCTTTCTTCAATTACACTTAAAAAATAATGAACCATTCAAACAAACATATAGATCTAGCAATCATAAAAAACTATCCACATAAGCATGAAATAGACAAAAAGAATCACATATGTGGAAAAAAATAAATGGGAAGAAAACCTAAAACTGGACTACATTCTTATAAAATAAAAACAAAATTTAGTGAAGCACCAACTCCACATGGAGCACTAACCCCAACTAGCCAAACACCCACTTGACTAGTCTTTAGAAAACATCCACTTACAAGGAGACACCAACCCCCTAGATGAGTCATAACCAAATTAGAAACTTGATTTATTTTATCACCTTTATAACACTATGTTTCTCACACAACAAATGATGATAACCTTCTTTATCTCTTCACACTCTTATTCCTCTCAAACTGCCTTCTAGGCTTCTTCGCTTAACTAGGTCTCTTCTAGAATGATTAGGTCATATGACCTTGATCTTCATATATAGACACACTATCATATCTTCATTATAGACATTATACACTCATTTTATGGTCTAAAATACCTATTTATTCTCAATAATGTGTCATTTCATTCGCATACCCTCAACTTACTTTAATAGGCCTAAAACTACCTTGTATATATATCATTCCTTGTTCATATGTCACTTATTCACATAAACACCCTTAAAATCTTAATTATGCCACATAATAGGTCTTAACAAATCCCATACACAAGATTAAAAATTACCTTTGAGTCCCTTGTGGTCTGTAATGACTCAATTAGACCTCATTTCACTTTCAAGTCTCATGGAGACCTAATTGCTTTAGGTCTATCTAGTAACATGTTACCATTTTATCCCTTAGAGCACATTCACCTCCATATAAATAAATATTATTTTAATTAAAAATAAAATATACCTTATTCATCATAATCTAATATCCATACAACTTTTATGTCCAACCACCACTTGAAACACTCCATTAGCACTATTCACATTAGGCCTTTGAACACACAAAAAAGTTTGTCTTGAGCAATTAAAGATAAAATATAATTTATTAACACATAAATAATAATAAATCACTTATAAAATAACTAAAATACTTTAAAAAATATCACCATATACATTAAACACTTCAACTTAGGGCATAGAGCCTCAAACTCATCACTACAACTTACTCAAAATTGCCAAGACTATCAAAAATACAATCATGAAACATTGACCTTAAACACATGTATGAACAATTTCAAAGAATTAAAATTCATGAAAATTATCCTATGAAATATATATACCATCTTCACACATAAACATCATATTATCTGTTGGCAACTATTGGTCTTACAAACCAAAATTTTGACCTCACTACACACAAATCTCACTGAGTTAGACAACCCATTTTGGATTCTTAATTTTCACCACTATAAATAAATTAAAATATATATAAAAATCATTAATAAGATATAAAAGTGTAAAAAAACATCTCCATGCACTTTTTCATATCATTCTATCATAAAAACACATTCCAATGCCTCTTCTCACTGTTGCCTAGGTTTTTTATTGTTTGCACCATTTGGTTTGTTAGTGACTGACTAACTTGGATAAATAGTTTATAAAAATTTAGGTATATAAAATATACATAAACCTTTATGGACATGAAAAAATAGTCTCTACCTTCTTCTTCCATCCATTTTCTTACTATCTCCAATGCAACTTTTGATTTCTATAGTAATTTCTTCAGAAACAAGCCTATAACTCAACATTTTCTCTATCCTCTCTCTAACCAATGCCACATGGAGGTACCTGGGAGATTAAAATAAAATATAAAATATATTAACTAGGAATACCAATCCATTATTGGAAATTTTTATCAACATCTTCAACATTGGGTCCTTATCAGGGTTCTAAGAGGGTTTAAACCTATCTGCATTATTAATAATCATTCATAAAGCATAGCCCATCAATTCAAAATTTAATTCCTATACATTTTACCTAGGACCCTTCTCCATATATCATTAATATATTAGGTTCCCATGAAATTTTTTGAATAGATAATTATCACAAGAAAATCCTTCACATGTTGAGAACCCTTTATTTTGAGCACTCGAGAGACCTTCAAACAACTTTTCATGCCTTATCCTTCAAAATAGAACCTAAAATTTCATTAACATGCATAAAAAAAATCAAATCACATTTATAAATTCTCACTTACTCACACTTGCCTTGTAAACTAATCTTGATACCCCATTAGGCTACACAATCTCTCTCTACACCATAGTCTTCATACCTTACTAGGACTTGAATTAACCTCCGTGCCTCTTTCCATGATATAAACACCTCATTATCATGATAAAAATATCAATCTCATGCCATATAACCTCTCTCATTATTAAACACTTCCATACATCCTTCACATGCCTTGACAACATATCATGATACCTCATTAGGCTAGGTAAGGTCCAAGAGAGGTCTAGATATAGACCTAGACTGAAGATCCTAACCTTTTAGGCTCACTTTGAAACACTTTTGATTAAATCCACACATCATACTAAATATAATATAGCTTGAGATCACTCACCTCATCATGTCACTAGCTCATACCTTCACCATGTTATGATTAGGCTCAAGCTTCCAATGGACTTGACACTTTGACCTATTCCTTCCATGTCATGACCTCAAAAAAACAATAAAAAAGTATTCATAAGATACTTTGACCTATTCTTCATGAAAAAAAATACATTAGTTGACTTCAAATTATTTCTTTCCTTTAAAGTCTCTGTTACCTTCAAATTCTCTCTTTCATTTGAATTCTCTCTTGCCTTTGAATGCATCCTATCATATGGCTTACCTTGAAACTCTTCATATACTATGATTCCTATTCAAAAATTAATTGTCTTCAAACATATTCCATGACCTATACCTTCTATGCTCACATTAATCCACCATGCTACCTACACATACCTTCTCACAATGTCTAGACTAGGCTTCACGAGACACCTTAACTATGCTCAAACATAATAACCTCAATGATATCACTCAGATAACATAAGGAAAATAATAATACATAAATATAACTACTCTCATATAGAAACACTCTTCTAAGCTTCTTAACATGACTCACTACCAATTGACCTTGTTCTCAATGACACTCTTGCAGACCTACGTATCATCATACCTTCACAAAAAACTTCAATGACAAAACTAAAAACTTCATATTGACCATAACCTTGATAAAAACCTTGATATTAATCAATAAATAAGACAAATCTCAACAAACTCACCTTGTCACATCAAGCTTACAAGCTCATACCTCAAAGATCACTCACCATGCATCTTCACTAGATGCACATTGACATCAGCCTTAACATCAATGATAAAAATTCTCAACAAACTCCCCTTTTTTCATTGATATAAAACACACTACAAATCAATCATTCTCATCTCCCCATTTTTGTCTTTCTCCCCTTTTTACATTAATGACAAAGGGTCTTCCATAAACTGCCATATGAACCTTAGACCTCAAGAAAGCATGATTCTTATTACGTATACCTCACTATCTTGACACTTCACAATATAGAGCTACAAATATCCCCTTGATTAGATGATTTTACTCATAAACACTATATTATAACCACTATGAAAAACTAATCATTATCTCAAAAAGATACATCTCCCTTTAGTATTCAATCTCCCAGAACTAGCTTTTTTCTCAAATAAACATGATCACACCTACAACATTTGGAATCAAACCTTAAAAAAAATCTAAACACATAGAATATGAAACATTACAGGAACATTCTCTCCTTACTCCATGCATACCTCATTTAAATGAAATCAGATTATAAGACCACTCACTTTGTCCTTGACAAGACTGATATGACTTAACCTTTGATCACACACTAGGATGGCATGTTATTGACATCAACTAAATAATTAGGGACTCCCCCTTTGTCTTCATATCTTGATCTCACCACATGAGTCATTAGGACTCTCAGACCATCCTCATATTCATTCAAACATATTGATACCAATAACACTTTTCAACATAGATCAAGCTCAACTACCAATTTATAGAAACAAGGAACAAATTTTCGCTTATCTCATGTATGCCAATAACACTTCTAGCTCTATTACCATTATTCAACATGTCTTCCTAATATCTACTAAGCTTCCACTAACTAATGATTGTATCCATGAAGGCTAATGGAGTCACCCTTACCATAGGGCACTAAAAAAACACAAACTTAGGAGATTCCCAGATCTCTATGCTCTCACAAGACTGATGATCATTTAGGATACTTTTAGGATTAATTAGCCTCTTTTTCTTGGCCTTTTCATCATTTGTGTGGTCAATAATTTGAGATAATAATGAACACTCTTAATACTCTTCAATATCTAATCTATGCTCTACCATAGAAAACAGTCCACTTTGGCTTGTAGACTGATTAGGACTAAGCTTGACTACCTTTAGCTTATACACCTTGTGTTTCTTCTTTCTTAAACTCTAGGAGATTGAATCTTCTTTTTCCATATTGATGATTCATGATGATATAATCTTGAAATATGTCAAATGTTAAGATAATTATAGAAAATAACATCACTCATATATCTTGACTGATGTAGACTGTGAAGCTTTCCATATTCTCATGAGTACTCATTTTTAGAGGGTCTTCTACACTCTCTTACTTTATGACTACATTGACTACATGAGAAATAGTAATTATTGATTGAATCTACATGCCTTATGGCGTTAGGATGTCCAATAAAATTTGTCTTCATATTGTTCTTAAGGTTGACCTTCTTGTTCAAATTAGTATTTTCCTTGTTTTCCTTTTGATCTACTTTGAAACCAAGACTTGCCTTATCATTAGTAGACTTATGACTAATCAAAATTTCATCTAGAGCCTCATTTTTATTTTCAAACTTCTCATAGGTCTTCATCTTGATAGTTTTTTGATCTAATTCTAACTTTAATGACTCTATTTTTTATTCATACTTAGTGCATTCTTCTTCCTTAGCCTTTAGGCTAACAGTGACTATCTCCATCTAAGTTTCAACTTGATTGATGATCTCATCATACTCCTTGGATGTGTTACTTAGTCTCTCTTCAAAAAAAAACAATCTACTCTTCATAGTATTGAACTAACAATCTTAGTTTTTTATTCTTCCTTCTTTGGAACATCAACTCCTCTAGATCACTCACCAATTCTACCTCAAGGTTCACTTTAGTCTCTTCTTCATTTGATTCTTCATCATCCATAAGGCCTTTCCCTTCTAAAGAACCCTCATTGTCTATTTTTATATCCATTAATAAGGATTCATTGTTTTCATACTCATTACTATCATCATCACTATCAGATGTACTTGTGTTACTTACATTAGATGAGCTATTATCTTCTTTAGTATAGAAACTTCTCTTGTTATTGAATGACCCTTTCCTACCTTCATACTTCATGAAATATTTTTTTCTTTTGTAAAGATTATAGACCTTCTTATCATCACCATGATGTTCATCATATTATTCATCATGCTTGGTCTTATCTTTTTTAGGACACTTGGATGCAAAGTGATGAATCTTACCATAGTTGAAACATTTGAAAAGAAACTTACCCTTATACTTATTAGATCCAATCTTCAATTTCTTAAAAAACATGGCTATAAATTCATCATCATCAATATCTAAACATACCTCATCTTTGACCTTATTGTATTTTGACTTCTTCTCAGATTTGAATGTTGCTTCCTTCTTGGAAGGTCTTGCTTCATCTGCTCTCATCTCATAGGTAGTCAAGATGCCATGAAGCCCATCCAACTGAAGTGAGTCTAGATCTTGCATTTATTCTACTACAAACACTTTTGAATCAAATTTATAAGATAGGGATATCAATATATTTTTTAAATTATATACTCTTTTACTTCTTCTCCAAGACCTCTGATGACATTGATAACTTCATACTTAAACTTTCAAACTAAGTTTTGTGGGATTTTAATGTATCCATAATCACCTTGGTGTTTCCTTCATCAAAAGTCTTCAAATTATCCCATATCACCTTGCCTGAATCATGTCACCTTCACAAACTCTACCTCTGATATCCCACATAGAATGGCATTCATTACCTTGGAATTGTTCTCATTTTCTTTTTTCTTACTGTATTAGTTGGTGGTGTAATACATTTAGTGTATCCATCAGTAACTAACTACCATATATCATGGTGAATTGACATTAGATATGTCCTCATTTTGATGCTCCAAAATTCATAATTAGTCCCATTGAAGAACATAGCCTTACTGGTAGAGAAACCTTCTTAAACTTGACTTCTAGTCATCCTTTCTTCTAGGATATCATTTAGGTTGTTAGGCCTTCTTCAAAATAATAGATATAATAAAAATTATTTGAATCAAAATGAATAAGATGGGGGTGAATCATTCTTCAAATCATTTTCTTCAATTACACTCAAGCAATCATGAATCATTAAAATAAACATATAGATCTAGTAAGCATAAACAACTATCCACATGAGCATGAAACAAAATAACACATCACATATGTGGAAAACCCTCAAGGGGAATAAAACCCACTTGTATATAAAAATTTAATACAATAATATAAGATAAAAACCAAATTTAGTGAAGCACCAACTCCACATGGAGCACCAACCCCAACTAGTCAAGCACCCACTTGACTAGGCTTTAGCAAACATCCACTTGCAAGGAGGAACCAACCACATAGATGATTAAATAACTACTCATCAAAATAATTTAATTTATGACCTTTATAATAATATGTTTCTCACACAATGGATTATGATCACCTTCTTTATCTCTTCACACTCTTATTTCTCTCAAACTTCCTTCTAGGCTTCTTCACTCAACTAGGTCTCTTCTAGACTGATTAGGTAATGTGACCTTGATAATAATATGTATCCACACTATAAAATATTAATTATATATCCTATTAACTCCTATAATGGTGTAAAATAACTCCTTTTTCTCAACAATGTGTTGTTTCATTTGCATACCCTCAGCTTACTTTAATAGGCCTAAAACTGCCTTGTATATACCATTCCTTATTCATATATCACTTAGTCATAAAAACAACCTTAAATATTAGGTATAACATATAATATGTATTATACAATCTCATAAACAAGATTTAAATGGAATTTTGTTACCTTTTGGTCTATCATGACTTAGTTATTCCTCATTTCACTTTTAGGTCTCATGGAGACCCAATTTTATTAGGTCTATCTAGTAACATTTTATCATTTGATCCATTAGAACACATTTCACATCCATATATGTCAATATTATTTAATTAAAAACTCAAATATACCTTATACAACATCTTTTTATCTCCATAACACTTTTTAGGTGTAACCACCACTTCAAACACTCCATTACCAATGTTCACATTAGGCCTTTGAACACAGAAGAGTCTGTCTTGAATAAATGAAGATAAAAAATAATTTAGTCATAAAAAATGATAATAAATAAATTATAAAAAACCTATAATACCTCAAAAATATCACCATATACATTAAACACTTCAACTCAAAGCATAACTCCTCAAACTCATCATTGCAAGTTACTCAGAACTGTCAAGACTGTCAAAAACATAATCATAAAACATTAACCTTAAACACATGTATGAACACTTTAAAATAATTAAAATTAATTAAAATTATCCTATGACATCTATATACCATATTAAAATATAAAAATCATGTGGTCTAGTGGTAACTATTGGTCTTACACACTAATTTGTTGACCTCAACACATATAGACCTCACTAAGTTAGACAAGCCATTTTGGATTCATCATTTTCACCACTTACCTAAATTCAAAGATCTATATTAAATTTTATTAAGAAATAATAGTCTCAAAAAAAATCTCCATGCTCTTGGTTTCATCATTCTATCATGAAAACACATTCCAATTCCTCTTCTCACGGTTGCTTAGGTTTTTCACTATTTGCACCATTTGGCCTGTTAGTGACTAGCTAAATTGGATGACCAGTTTATCACACTTGAGGGATATAAAATGTACATAAACCTTCATGGAAATGAAACATGAGTCTCTACCTTATTCCTCCATGCATTTTCTTAATATGTCTAATGCATCTTTTGATTTTTATAACTTCTTCAGAAACAACCCTGTAACTCAACATTTCCTCTCTCCTCTCTCTAACCAATACCACCTTGAGTTCCCTAGTAAAGTACAATATAAGATAAAATAACTTACCTAGGTATAACAATCCATTTTGGGCACTTTTTATCAACATCTTCAACATTGGGTCCTTATTAGGGTTCTAAAAGGGCTTACACCTGTTTGTTGTGTTAACAATCATTCATAAATCATAGCCCCTCAATTCAAAAAATAATGCCTAAAATTTTCACCTAGGAACCTTACCCATATATCATGAATATATTAGGTTTCCATGAAAAGTTTTGATGAGCTAATGAGCACAATAAAATCCTTTTCAAATTGAGAACCCTTCCTTCTGAG
Source organism: Torreya grandis (assembly GCA_037957365.1). Lineage (NCBI taxonomy): Eukaryota > Viridiplantae > Streptophyta > Pinopsida > Cupressales > Taxaceae > Torreya > Torreya grandis. The sequence continues at coordinate 572,568 of JARHVA010004361.1, read as the reverse complement.
CACTCAAGAGACCTTCAAACAATTGTTCATGCCTTTTCCTTAAAATTAGAACCTAAAACTTCATAAAATTTTCTAAAATAACTTGAATCACTTTTTTCAATTCTCGCCTACTCACACTTGCCTTGGAAATTGATCCTGATACTCCATTAGGCTCCACTCTCTCTCTCTCTCTACACCATAGTCTTCATACCTTACTAGGCCTTGGATTGACCTTCATGCCTTTTTACATTCTCTCAACACCTCATTATCATGATAAAAATCTCACTCTCATGCCATATAACCTCTCTCATGATTAAACACTTCCATACATCCTTCACATGCATTGAAAACATATCATGATACCTCATTAGGCCAAGTAGGGTCTAAGAGAGGTTTAGATGGAGACCTAGACTAAAGATCTTACCCCTACAGGCTCACTTTGAAACACTTTTGAGTGCATCCACATCTCATACTCATTTTAATACAACCTAACATCATTCACCTCATCATGTCACCAACTCAGACCTTCACCATGCTATGACTAGACTCAAGCTTCCAATGCACTTGACACCTTGACTTATTCTTTCCATGTCATGACCTCAAATAAAACAAAAAACAAGCAATCATAAGATACTTTAACCTATACCTTCATGAAACCAAAAGATAATAGTTGCCTTAAAATTATTTCTTGCCTTCAAATTCTCTCTTACTTTCAAATTTTCTCTTGCCTTCAAATTCTCTCTTACCTTTAAATGCATCCTGACACATGGATTACCCTAAAACTCTTCATACATTATGCTTGATATGAAGACATTAGTCATTTTCAAACATTTTACATGACTTCTACCTTCTATGCTCACATCAATCCACCATGATACTTTCACATAACTTCTCACAAGGTATAGACTAGAATTCATAAGACACCTTGACTATGCTTAAACATATTGACCTCAATGATATCACTCAAACTAGCATAAGAACACTCATAATACAATCATATCACTACTCTGATATAAAAAAAATCTTCCAAGATTCTTGACTTGACTCACTACCAACTAACCTTACTCTCAATAACACTATTGAAGACCTACTTGTCATCATACCTTCACAAGAACCTTCAATGACAACACTGACATCTTCATGCTGACTTAAACCTTAACATCAACCAATAGAGAAGATAAAGCTAAATAAACTCACTTTGTCACATCAAGATTATAATATCATACCTCAAAGACCACTCACCATGCATCTTCACTAGATGCACCTTGACATCAATGACATCAACCTTGACATCAATGACAACACTTATCAACAAGACTTTTAGTATGTAGCATCCACAAGAGAGAGAGCATTCCAATCAAATATTAAAAGGCATTTTTTTACATTCTAAAGGAGGAATGTTATTCTCTCCATCACTTTGAAGATGAATGAATCAAGTTCTAAAAATTATGCCAACACAAGGATGAAATAGTGGAAACTACACTAACACATTTCATGACTAATCTATGTGACTACAAGATAAATTAAGTGAAAAACATAAGGTGCTAAAGTAAATCAACATAATATCACCTTATATATATGTTTGAATATGGAATTATTGACATATAAAACTCTAAGAAAATCGTATCTCAATGCCACCAGTATTAAGGCCAAGGAAAATATGAAACAACATTCCACCTCTTCATCTAACATAGTGCACAAGACCCACCCCTCGAACAACTCCACATTACAACCATATGCATAGAATTTGGGCACTTATCACAAAGGATAATAAAAAAAGTAGATTACATAGAAATTGAAGGCTCTTAATCTTTTCACTCATACAAAGGAAAGAAGGATTCAAGTGATAAGTGGTGCCATTATCATCAATCATCCACCCAAAATGACTCTGAATGTCATGTGAAATAATTATTTCTCTCATAATATGCAGCAAGGCCTTAATCAATGGATAAAACCAATTTAAATTTCTCTTGTCTAAGCACTATAACCATTATGATCAACATATTTTAAGAGTGTGAATGTCTCTTCCACACCACATTCTATGTGAAAGTTTGACCTCTTCATGTCATCATTGATAGTGGCAGCCAAAATAACATCATTACATAATACATAACATAATGCCTTATCCTTTCCACTATTTTACATCCCAAGACATATTCATTGGCCTCACTAGTGGAAGGATATAAAAGTAGCATAATGATTCAATTTCTAGTATAAAGTCAAGCTTATGGAGGAAAACATCACTTATGGCATTGTACATTTAGAGGTTTACAACATATTGTTAGGAAGACTATGTTTTTACAACCATGAAGCTACATATCAATCTAAACCACAACATTGGACTATTCATGGGCAATATTTCTTCTACAACTTCTTTCAGTTAGTACCCACAACTAAAACAACCTTGGTCTCTACCAATCAATGTCACAAATTCATTTCACATGCATAAAAGTTTGTGTTACTCATGGTCACCTTGATACACCTGCATATAATATGATACACACTCTAGTAACATACACTACTTTCACAATTTTGCATCAACAACACCTCGATAAGTTATTAGAGTAGCATAGCAAAGTCTTTACAGAGTCTAAAGCCTTCTAACATACTACACAATAAATCACTAGATCAGTTTGGTTCCTATATGACATCTTCTATATAACCCACTATATTGTAGATCAACTTAGGGTAATGATGAAGTTTGATTTTAAATACATGAGATCCTTAATTAAGGAAAGATTAGACATATCTCTTCTCTTTGAGGGAGTCTAATAGTCCTTGCATCCAAGAAGGATGGGTATTGACATCTTTACATAGACTATCATGCACTTAAAAAAATTATGGTGAAGAATCAGTATCCCATGCCATGCATTAATAACATCCTGGACTAGCTCTAAGGCACACAATACTTCACCAAGATTGATTTGAAGTCAAGTTACCATCAAGTTCCAATCCATCCTAAAGATGTATGGAAGATAACATTTAATACATTTTTTCATTCCAATCGTAAGCAACTTAAATTACTACAAACTCAAATCAAGCTAAAGAACGTGTGTCACATGCAATGGATGATTTAATTTTAACAATTCTATCTCAGGATCAAGCACAAGAAAGGGGAGGATAAAATGGTAGCATATTACCTTAACTGACTATTGGTTCATGCATTGATCACTGTACTGGACATGTGTGACCATAACTTTGTAAACTTGGTGTCCCTTTACTCAACTAATAAAGACTTCACAAACACTTACACTAGCCTTGCATAAGGTAAACAAGTTCTAGATTTATACTTGTCTGACCAACTTATCTACAATCTCAAGCATCTATATATTCTTAGTGGCATACCTATCCAATAACTTATTTTGAAAGTGCACTATGCCAATACCTTAAAAAAATTTGGGGTAATAAAGAGTCTATTTGTATTGCAATCACACTTGTACTGACCACAAATGTATACATTCATGAAACACCACATCGAGTTGTCCATTCCTTATTGCATTTTCAAGCCCATGAACAAGAAGTTACGACTCTACACACCTCTACCAGTTCCATCTAGACCATGGTAATCTATCAACATGAATTTCATGATGGTGTTATCTGTGACTAAAAACCAACATGATGTTGTATTTTTTATATTCGATATGTTTTTAAAGATGGTTATCATGGTCACTTGTAAGAAAGACATTGATGTAGTTGACGCTATGCAATCCTTCTTCAACCATGTTTATGGTCACTTTGGACACCCAACATCCATCATTTTTGACTAAGATCAACACTTTATAAGTCACTTTTAGAAAGCATTATGGGACTTGTTGGGAATTATTTTATTATTTTTGGAATATTAGAGTTATATTACTAAATAATAAAGGGGTTGAGCAATGTAAATCAGTAAATAAATATACTTTAATTAGCCTACTAATTTGTGTAAATAGATTGTACTTTTACCTTTTCTAAATATAGTAAGAAGTGAGAGAGATTAGAACTTAGCTTATTTTGACTGATCTAGACTTAAACAAGGTCTGATACTGGAGGAGTAGGACTAAGAAATAATAAAAAATAGGCCTCTAGACTTCATTTCTTGATTGGATAGTATCACCAAAAATAGGAGACCTTGTTATCTGGCACTATAGTTATATTCTAGCACTCTTGTCCTAAGGCAAAGAGTTTTTTGGGTTCTATTCAAAATGCTTGTGTTACCTTGTCACCAAAATTTCAAGGTTTGGGACCTCATAGAGCCTGTTGTGTGCCTATTTTAATATTCAAAAATCTTAGGAGATTATGGTGCTTGAACTTGAATGCAAACTTGGGAAAGAGAGAGAAGGGGTTAGTGTGTAAAAGATACAATGGATACACTTCACACCCCATGTGTAAGCACGCTACCTACATACCAATACTCTGAAGAGAGATCAAAATAATGTAGTTCTCCCATTGAAGTGCTTGGTGTAATTTGTGTATGATCAATGCAACTAGATGCAAAATTAGATTTGCTTCAGTTGGCTAGGGATTGGTGCAATGACTTGAGTAGGCTTGAAACAATGTTGAAAGGTTGTATACAAAAAATGGGGAGGAGTGCTTGAGTGTACTTGCTTGTATTCTTATTTCTCTCTTAAAAAATGAGTGCCAACCCCTCTAAATGGACTTAGAATGTCCTTTTATAGGGAAATAAATGATCGCGGGTTAAATGAATTCATGTTAGCTGACAAGGGAAAAGATAAGGAACCAAAATACTCTGACACTTGGAGGCAAAAGTGAACTTGGACAATAGTGCCAAAAATAGGACACCCTAAGTTTCAATGCTCCTATCCTATTTGGGTGTTATTGTCCTAAGGGGATGAGACCTAGTGGGATGGATCTAGGCTTGAAAGGGTTGCCTAGGTATGAAAGGGCTATGTTTGAAAAGCTTTGGATGACTGGGAATCCGTAAAAGAAGTAGGCTAGAAGGATTGTGTGAGTCAATAGGACCTATGGATTAGGTTTCTTAGCCATACTGAAGTTGTACAATTTTGCATCTTACATGACTACATTTGCCCTCTACTTTATTCTAGTGATGAAATAAAGTGAACTATTAGGATAAAGGAAAATAAGAAGCATACCTAAACTTACATGTAAGGGTGAAGCTCATGAAGCTGTGTGATGTTGGATGTGCATAGAGAGAGCACACTGTGAATTGTGAATCTGCGATAAAAACATAAAGTAAATTAGTTCTTACTAGATACACTATATCTAAAATAAGAATATATAAGAGCTAAGTAAGAGAAAGAGAAATGAAAAAATATACCTCACCAGATACATGAAATAATATAAAACTTGTTGTGATGCTAGAATGTGCTAGATGATGTTGAGTATGTGTTGAATCAAGAGTAATATCATGAACAAAGTTGAGTACTCAATTCTCTAGAAAGTGGCTCAAGAATGCAAAGGCTGAACCTTTTGCTCCATCAGCACCAACTATGTGAAGCTAATTAATCATGCATGTGCTAATTAATGTCTGGATTGTGTGTCTAATCCCTTTGAATAGGTGGCTCAAGAATACAAAGGTTAGCTAGACTTTTGGCTCCATAATTTCCCTGTGAAGTGAAGCTATGAATTAATACCGATATAGAATAGATGTCATATGAGATGGATTTTGGAGCCCATGGATGCTATGGAAATTTAACAATGTGGCATGGATACCCTGAATAGATATTAGAAACTATGCCATTTCAAAAAATGGAGGTTAGGTTTATATGAAAGCCTCACTAAAACTAATGAAAAATACTTATGTGAAAGCCAACTCAGGAACTTGGGTACTCAGAAATCTAAACTTTTATGAAATTTTAAGTTAAATGTGATGCCAAACACCTAAGGATGGAGTAAGGCATGTAACTACTAAGAATGCTTAGAATAAACTAAACTCAAAAAGAAAAGAAGATCAATGTGTCCTGCACATTCTCCCCAATCACTGATTTCTAAAACATGGATTCTAATTTGGAAGTGACACCAACTACCTAATCTGAACTAAAAGTGAGAACCATCATGTCGTGCATGATAACCCACTGTATATGAGAAAACTATACTGACACTGCTGAATTTGACTCAATTAGAAGTGAAAAATCTGTCCCTAAACTAAACTTTTTTCCCATTTCTAGAAACCTTGAGTGTTTTCATGTTTGGAGAAGAGTGAAAAAATGTGGACAACCCTATGTTTGGTGTTATTGTCCATTTCTAGAACTATTTTTTGATGTGAAAATTGATTGCTAATCTGAAACTTTCACTATTTTTTTGTTCTAGTTTGATCGATTTGACCTCTAGATTCTATACTGAGTATTCTAAATTCTATTATTTCAACTGTTAGGATGTTTGATCTCTATAACAAACCCCTATTTGATGCCCCATATTTTGAGGGTAGGAATGATGAATCTGTAATGACTGTCCTTAGAAGAAAATAGTCCTACAAGTGTGTTAAATTATATAAATACATGATATATCATTGATATTTGACAAGATATCCCTAGATATGAAATTTTTTGTATTGAGAGATTGTTAGATCAATAGGAGCATGCCTAGATAGATATAAAAATATGAAATCATGTGCATGATATTAAACTAGGATGGTAATGTTAGATATTAGTTGTTAGTTTGTTAGTAAGCATGGAGGGATGGAACATGATGTATATCATGGCATCCAACAAGAAAATAAATGCATGATTAGAATCATGGAATTACACACAATGAGGAGAAAATAAGAAAACAAGCATATGAAGAAATAATCAAGGAGCATACAAAGGTGGCCAAGGGGCCATGCAAATAATGGACATGGCCACATGTCACTCAAACTAGAAGACAAGTATGGAAGGCATGTTCAAATGTCACATACACATACAAGTGGAAGAAGTAAAGTTAGCATAAGGGCCACATGCACATGAAAGAGTACAAACAATAGACATTGTCAAATGTCCTAAGGCACACACATGAATAGAATTAAAGGATATTGGTAGATGTCCTAAAGAAAAAATAAAAGACAAGCAAGAACTAGAAAGTACAATCACACAAGCTATGTTGAGCAAGGAATGAAAGCAAAAGTAAGAACTGGAAGATACAAACATATCTAACTAATCAAAAAAATGTGAAAGTATGAAAAATATTTGTAGTACAAGACTAGGTATATGCTAAGAAATACACAAGGGCTAGGTATTAGTGAAATATTGATGTAGTAATATGTGTAATCTAGTAAGGAATGTGCATCAGTAAGATAACTCAGAGTGTGTAGTGTAAGAATGACATAACCTGGATGGTGTTGATGAGCTTAGAATATGGCTCATTATTGACATGTTATTTCCCTCAATTCATCTCTTGAAGGATATTATCTTCTACAAATCACAGATTGTTAGATAGCTATTACATGGAAAATAGATACTTGTCTTGTTTATATTGAACCAAAGACTAAACCTTTAAATTGTCATTAATGTCTAATACATAGCATGTTTTAGTGATTTTTTATTGTGAAGAATGCTTAGGAAGAAGACACAGGTGATGTATAGTAAAATTTCAATTTTGATCTCCATCCAGTAGAACTATGGACTCTGTAGGTTTGCTTCTACAGACTCTATAGGCTTGTTTCTATGGACTCCACAGGCTTGTTTCTACAGACTTTGCAGGTTTGTTTCTATGAACTCTGCAAGCTCATTCCTACTGACTCTGTAGGGTCAATTCCATGGATTCTATAAGGATGAAGCTAGAAATGAGGAAGTTGGTGGCCAATTAAGATGAGAGAGAATTATTCTAACTGGAATCAAATGAGTAAAATACCCACCTATTGTTTTGTAGGATTTACTTTTGATAAATTTGTATATATTTGGACCTTAGGACTATTATAGGATAGTATATCTATTTCATCAGAATAATTAGATCTCTTGGAAATCTAATCTCCTATTTTTAGATGAATTGATTGACCAAGGAATCCTATTTCTTTGCATCCTATTTTGAGTTGATTGTATTAGTATAAATCATTGAAAGATATTAGATGATAAAGAGCATATAATAGAGGAAAGATACATACAAATATATGATAGGTTTTATCCATATTGTAATCATTTTAGTTCTATGAATTATCACTCTAGTTTCCAGCATTGATTAATCTTTATTCCTGAGTCCAAGAGGAGCAAGGGCCCACTCTCCTTGGAACTAGGAATTGTGTATGGTATTTATGTTATATTATATTAATTCTTTGTTATAACTAATCAGAATCTTGCTAATGTTTGCATTCATTTATAAAAAATCAAAATAAATTCATAATTCAAAAGGCATTTTCTTATTCCAAAATCATTTCATTTCTAATCAAAGTGTATTTTATTTTACAACAAACATGTGAAGCAAATTTCCTTTTGTTAGTTATGGGTGTGATCTTACTTTCCATGTAAGCGTAAATAAGAGTGTGATTTTACTTTCAAGCAAAAGAGTAGATTGATTTGATTAAATAGTTACATTTTTTCCTTTTTAGCAAAAGAGTGAATCAAGTAGTTTAGGACACATTTCTTTCTTTAGTCAAAGTTAGAATAGGACCATCAAACACCCCCATTCTAGATCTACCATCATATACCTTACTACAAATAGCTTTGGACACCAGCCCTGGTTGATAAGACATCAATTTAACATTGATTAAGTGAAGAGTTAAATGACAATCATCATTTTTGGCACTATTGCCAGGGAAACAAGGTGTTAGTAAAGTAATAATTATTGGTCTAGAGTGAAAAATAGAAAAAAAATTGTAAACACGATAAAATCCCAAAACAACTCAATAAATTGATGTACCATCCTAGAGATTCTAAAGGATGATTCATCCCAAATTTTCCACCAAGAACACAAGTTGAAACTCCTTCAACATCTCTGAGTAGTGAACCAGAAGTTACGAGTGAAACCTATCTGTAAGAATCTTCAGAAACTTGGATAGAAACCAGGCCATTGCCACAAGCAAGCTCCATAAAACAAATTCCTCAAGATCAATCTCTTGTAAGAAGACATTATTTAGAAATTTCCAAGGACTTAGAAGAAGCATTTCGAAAATCCATAACTGAAGAAAATTTTGAGAATTTTGAACAACCCATAATTGATACCACAAATATTCAATGGGAAGATCATCCCAGCTTTGAAACATCATCAAAAGAAGAAAATATGGCTCTCCAACAAAATCAACAACTTGCATAAGCAAGAAGGGATTTTTCCTTTCCTATTGTTGTAGATCCTAATGATCAAACCCCCGTGAAAAATATTTCACCAACTAATCTACCAAATTTTTGGGGAAGATCTATATAAGATCCTAATCAATTCCTATTTGAGTTTAGGATGATATGTCAAACATATGATTACATAACAGATAGCCAGAAATTAGAACTATTTCCCTCTACACTTAAAGATGCAGCTATGAGATGGTTCATGGGTTTACCTGGCAATTCTATTAGAACATGGGATGACATGGAGATAGAATTCTTGAACAAGTACCAAGATTACTACCGAGTGTGAGAAAGAAAAGAGGATTTCTTCAAAATCAAATAGAAGGAGGATGAATCATTAGATGATTATTTAAGTAGATTTATGTTCACTCATAAAAGAAACAATTATCCACTCACTGAATAAGTTCAAAAATTGGTTTTCTTAAAAGGGTTGGACGAAGATACTACAAATACCTTAAATTTGATGGGAGGTAGAGATATAAATAAGTTGGCTTTCGATCAGATTTCTAAGCTTTGTACTAACTACTCTCGAATAAAACCTAGAATTAGGAAAGGAAGGTTTTGGAAATTTAATGAAGTGGGTAAGCTACTGGAAGAATTTGTTAATCTAAAGATAGATATCTTGGTTACACTAAATAGTATTTTTGATGTCCTTCAAGCTAAGGCAAATGCAACATAACCCTTAGCAATCTACTATCCTAAGTGTAGATAGAAACATGCCCTTAGAGACTACCCCCTAGATAAAACCAATGTTTCATCATGTGGGATCTGTGATGCAATAGATCGTGATACCAAACATTACACCCTTCTACCTATTTTAAAGAATCAAATGAAAACACAAGTCCAGTCTACTGAAGAAGTAAATTATATCCAGAGATAAAACTTTGCCCTATAAAACTAGGCTTAGGGACAGTTTAATGCAAGAAACCTAGTTAATCTATGGATGGCACCATGGAATGTTTTAGTTCCTTCACCTTTTTGGAATCAATGCCAAATTCCATCAATCCAAAATCCATGGGTAGGACAAGATTGGATGCCAACACCCCCATGGATGGTGTCACAACCACAACAATAATGGGTACCATAGCAACAATGGATGCCTCATCCATATCAGCAATGGAATCAGTAGTGGAACCCAAAGCAACAATTCACTCAACCAAGAAGACCACTTCAATAGAAAACTATAATGCCACCACTAGTTATTCAACAATAAGGACGAATCAATCAACCCTCAATACCTGCACAACTAATAGCAAATCCAAAACATAAACAACCAACACCAGTTTATGTTAATGAATAGGAAGAGACAATGAATGTTGGAGATATTGAGTGTTAGGACATACATTTAAGATCAGGGAAAACTCTACAAAAACCTCTAGTTCTCATTTTCGAGATACCTGATGAAAAAGAAAAAATAGAATCATCTCAATTTAACACTAGAGAAGCTAAAATCAAAAGAAGCCCTAAAGCAAACAAAGGAAACACTACTACACCAATATTTCCTTTTCCTAAAAGATTAAGAGAAACTAATATTAAATCAGAATCAAACTTGGTCTATGAGTTGTAAAAGATCAATATTGAGGTACCCCTACTACAAGATATTAGGGATATCCCTGAATTGAACAAGATCATCAAAAACCTTTGTATCAAGACACCTAGGAGGAAAGAAAAATATCTAAGAACCATTCACGTTGATGGAAAAGTTACTGATTTATTAGCAAGAAAACTATTAGTTCCAAAATATGCAGATCTAGGAAACTTAGTGATCATAGTCACAATCAGAGCTAAAAAAATTCCTAACATTCTGGTAGATTTGGAAGCAACAATTAATGTTATAAAAATTGATACTCTCCATATATTATCTCTTATGATAATGTAACCCATAACTACCATTCTTCAAATGGTGGACCAATCTGTAACTAAACCAGAAGGGACTATAGAAAATGTTGAAGTACTAATAGAGTCTTGGGAGTATCTAGTAGACTTCATGGTCTTATAACCTAAAATAAAGAATCTAAGATATACCATAATCCTAGGTAGACCATGGCTGGCTACTGTAGCAACACTAATTGATTGCAGGTTAGGAGATGTGACCATTTCTAATGGGTTAAACTCTAAATGCATCTCTTTGTATCCTCCTACAAAACCATCAACAAATCACATACAAAAACTTTAGGTGGACAAATCAGACAACACATCAAACAACATTTTCTCCATAGCTATGATCATAGTAAAAAAACACTTGGAAGAATCGAATGGAGACATATACCCAAAATCTACAGACTCTGTCAGTCCAAAAGCTATGGACTCTGCTAGTTCGAAAGCTACAGACTCTACCAGTCTGGAATCTACAAACTTTGTCAGTCTAGAAACTATGGACTACCTTAGTTTAGGATTCTTAGGTCAGACAAAATATTATGAAACCTTCACTTCTACTTCTTCTATTGTTTCTTCACCATATGATCATGGATTGATTTGGGAAAATGTGTGGAAATTGGTAGAACAACAACAAACTCCTTTCTTAGATGCATTCCATTATTCTTTAGCAACACTAATTCCTCTTAAAAAGGAGTTTGTTGATAATTTAACCATGTTTCATAAGATACTTCCTCATCCATGTCCTCTAAACTCATTGATTAGTGAATTCAAGCAAATAGAATCTAACTACCCAGGCACAAAATTAATCATGGTATTACCTGAAAAGATTTTGAACATCAATAGCTGGTTAAGAAATGAAGAGGAAAATCAACTCTTTGAAGTACTGGAAAGACATACCAAGGATTTTGCTTGGGATTATACTAATATGAAGGGAATTCACCCCAGCATATGCACTCATATTTACACAAAATCTGTCAAACCAGTTAGACAACCACAAAGAAGAATAAACCCAACATTAAAGGAGATAGTCAAAATAGAGATCCAAAAGTTGCTAGAAGTTGGGTTTATTTACCCCATCTCAGATAGCTAGTGGGTTTCACCTCTAGTAATTGTGCCCAAGAAAAATAAAAAATTAAGGGTATGTGTAGATTATAGAGAATTGAACAAAGCAACACTAAGAGATTATTTTCCTCTACCTTTCATTGATCAAGCTCTTGACAACTTAGTAGGAAAATATATTTCTCTTTCCTAGTTGGGTTTAGTGGGTATAACCAGATAATGGTAGCAGCTGAAGATCAAGATAAAACCACATTTACTTGCCCTTGGGGAACTTTTGCTTATCGATTACTTCCATTTAGACTCTGTAATGCTCTAGCAACCTTTCAAAGAGTAGTTCTAGCAATATTCTCTAATCTTACAAATGATTGTATTGAAGTATATATGGATGATTTCACCATTTATGGTGGAACTTATGAAGAGGCTCTTACCAACTTAGAAAGAGTATTGATCAGATGTGAAGAACATGAATTATCTTTGAGCCATGAGAAATGTTTGTTGACGATGGATGATGGAATAGTGATGGGACACCATATTTCTACAAAAAGCATTCAAGTAGATCCAAAGAAGGTTGAAATAATCTCCAACTTACCCATCTCACAAACACAAATTGAAATTAAGAGTTTTTTGGGACATGCTGGTTACTACAGATGCTTCATAGATAATTTTAGCCAAATAACTGCCCCTATGTTTGCCTTGCTTATAAAAGGTAGTAAATTCTAATGGAGTGATAATTTCCAATAGCCTTTGAGACCATTAAAGCTAAACTTGTTACTGCTCTAGTATTGACAGGACCAGATTAGACTCAATCATTCCATATATATATATATATATATATATATATATATATATATATATATATATATATATATATATATATATATGCTTCTAATACAACAATAGGAACAGTCCTTGGATAAAAGGATGAGGAGGATAACATGTATGTTATATATTATATTAACAAAAATATGACACTTGCTGAAAGAAATTACACCATAACTAAAAGGGAATTCCTACTTGTAGTCTATGCAATTAACAAATTTAGACACTACATAATAGACTACAAGGTATTTTTCTATACAGACCATTCAACTATTAGATACCTTACTAATAAATCAATTGTGGGAGGTAGGATTATTAGATGGTTGTTGCTCTTACAAGAATTTGATGTTACTATTATAGATAAACTAGGGAAGTCTAATGTGGTTTCTGATTTCTTGTCAAGAATGAGCACTATAAGTGAAGAAGATCCAGTGGAAGATGACTTTCCAAATGAACAACTATTTACTATTTCATCAAACTTTATGTGGTTTGCTGATATAACCAATTACCTCACCATAGGGAAGTTTCCTCTACAATTTTCACAAAAAGAAAAGAAACGTTTAATCAAATAAAATTATTTTAAATGGATTAACATAATGCTATTCAAACTTGGACTTGACCACATGTTTCATAGGTATGTGACAAATCTTAAAGCTTATGATATCATCTGAGCTTGTCATGATGAACCAAGAGGAGGTCATTACTCAGCTCAAAGAACCATACATAAAATCCTAGAAGTAGGATACTATTAGCCTTACCTTCATCAACAACTAAAAATATATGTTAGACACTGTGATGCTTGTTAGAGAATTAGACAACGTACTCTTTCAATAGAGATGCCTCTGCACTCTCATCCTCAATTGGTTTTAGAACTATTTGAGAAATGGGGAATTGATTTTATAGGTCTTGTAGATCCTCCTTCTAGAGGAAAAGAATATCTCCTAGTATGTACAAACTATGTGACCAAGTGGGTGGAAGTGGAAGTATTAACTCATGCAAGAGAAGAGATGGTAGCTGATTTCTTATATTTCAAAATCATGTAAAGATTTGGTGCTCCAAGGGAGATAGTCTCAGATTAAGGACTGCAGTTCATGTCAAACATGATAAAGCATTTCATGCAAATATATCAAACTCAACACAAAAAACATATCCATACCATCCACAGGCTAATGTGCAAGTTGAAGTCACCAACAGAGAATTGGAAACTATTTTAACCAAGGTTGTTAATAGCAGCCGAAAGGATTGGGTAGATAAGGTACCCGAAGCTATTTGAGCCTATCATACTACTTAGAAAACAACAACTAGATTTTCACCTTATGAATTGGTTTATGGTAAGAATCCCTTATTCTCTATTTAATTTGAATTACAAACTTTGAAAATAACTGTAGAAGTAGGGATTGAATTAGAAGAAATACAGAAAGAAAGACTCTTATAGATTAATCAACTTGATGAGATGAGGATGGAAGCACTACAAAGAGCTAAATTGGTACAACATCAAAGAAAACTTTGGCATGATTCAAAAATCAAGAAACAAAAGTTTTAGAAAGGAGATTGGGCACTGTTGTTTGATTTCAAATTTCAACATTTTAAAGAAAAATTACAAATGAGGTGGTTGGGACCTTATCAAATTGAGGAGGTCTTTAAAAATAGTTCTATTAAACTAATACCTATTGATGATAATAGAAGAGCTTTGTTAGTCAGTGGAAATAGATTGAAAATTTATCAAAAACCTCTTAATAAAAAATAATTTGTTCAAAAGATAAAAGATCAAGTAGCCTTTCTAGAGGACTCTGCGTCTTTTAGAGAAACTGCTTCAAATCAAGTAGCCGTTATGGAGGGCTCTGCTTCTTCCAGAGAACCTGATCCTTGATGATCCAACTAAAAGTAAATAAAATAATAATAAATAAGTAAATAAATAAGTAAATAAATAATAAAAAAATATATCAATAGTGAAAATCCTTCTAGGGACACTATTGACAATGCATGCCCAAAAAACTAACTTGTTGGCTGGCTATGCATTGCAAAAAGAGCTTTGGCTAGAAAACCAAAAATGGCTGGCCAAAGGGTAAAAAAAACAAAATTTATAAGAAAAAAACAAAAAAACAAAGAATCTCATCATGTCACTATGATTGGTCGTCTCCATGCAATAAAAGTTTTTCTTTCAACACCTGTTGACTAATCTATGTAAACTTATTTGTGTAGGACAAATAATGAGCAAAGGGTACATCTAAGGTCAAAGTAAGTGAGACATATCTTCTATTTATCTATGTTTAGTTAACTAATTATCTTTGATTTAATTAAGACTTATTCTACGGAGATGACCCAAATGTGAATCTTTTGAAATGAAATGACATGACACATACCATAATGAAAAAGCATGAAAATGAGCCATCAAAGGTGTATGGATAAGTGTGTAGCTTTGATACAATCAATTGAGTCATCAATAATGATAATGATGGGACGTCATAAAAGGGGTTTTAAATAAAATGATAAATTGTTGTCATCATCAAAGTGACACATCATCATTTCACCCAGTTTGTATTAATGTGACAAAATAGTTGGCACACTCCGTAGAAACATGCGACACTAAACTGTATCAAGTCATCATATCAAACTATAGACTCATGCAACTATGGCATTTCATATGAACCATTTCATTTCTATAGACTTCAATAGAAGCTGGTCTATAGATCCTCCATGATTATTTCCTACAAATCCTTACTGATTGTTGCCTACCGATTTTAATAGAAGACTAGTCTAAACCCCAATCGGAGTTAAAGGAATAGATTTTTATATAAATCCTTGTATAAATGGGACAAAAAATAAGGTTAGAGCCAAATAATGTAGCGAAGTTTCATAAAGACAAAGCTTCTATGGTAGTGTTTAGAGCAATTGGCTGGCTACCTTTCATTGAAAAGTTCCAAGGTTTGGATGAAACAATGGTAAGAGAATTCATCATTAATCTCACCCCTAAGTTTTTAGTTGTGAAAGGCATTGTTATTCTTATTACAACTCAAATTATAAGCCAAATCATATAAGTTCTAGAAGAGGGAATGAGAGCTATAGGAAAATTTTCATTTAGTGATTTAATTAGTTAGTTTAATGGTAATGAATAGACTGGGACTTTGTGTCTACAAGATTCTAAGGTAAAATCAAAAGGGATTAGTATAAATTCACTTCTTGAACCTTGGAAATATATATCCAAGTGGGTAATTAAGTATATCATTTTTGAGGGGCAACACAATATTTTAGGAGGAGATGCCATGAAAATGTTAATACACCTTAAGCATAGGAGACAAAACCTTCAGTACAAGATTAACCTCCCATCCTTCTTAAATGGTGCTTTGCAAATTATGACTACAACTCCTAATTCTACTCTTAGGCATCATGGCCTTCTTCACCTAATTATCCAACATCACTTTCTTCAATAGGGACAAGAGGTCGGGAGGAATTTTAGAATAATATAACACAAAAAATCCAAATATGCCTGCACAAGAAACCTCAAATTTACCACAGGAATATTCATCTCTACCTGCTGCATTAGTTGATAGAACAACTCCAAAAAATAAATCATAGATTGTAGTCTCAACAGAAATCCCTTCTTCTTCTTCAAGAAGAAGAATCATAAGGTATTAAATCCCTGAAGTTTCAAGGTCTCCATAAGAACCTCATGAATCTTTATTGAAACCAATTACCTTGTCAGTAAGAAGAAAATTGAGATGAAAGGTTGCTACAGAACCTAAGAAGATCGAGGATTTGATGGTTGAGAAGGAAAGACAACCGAGTGTAGCTCAAAGAGTGACCAAAATAAGAAGGTTAATTCTGATAGATAAAGATGAACAAGAGGTTGCATATATTCTAGATAGTCTTAAAATAGTATCTCATTCCACCATACACCAAAATATCCCTACACCTATAGATGTTGAAGAAAATCCTTTCAAAAGGAACTCTCCAATCATAATGGAGGAGCCAATTCCAGAAGAAGAGCCAAACATGGCAGTGGAAGTAAGTATGGTAGGACAACCACCTGTTTCAATTGAAACTACAATGGATAAAGGGAAAACTATATGCACAAATAAGAAAGGTGAGTCATCTAGTCTAAATGATCCTATTATGCAGTTAACCTTACAACTTTCTCAAGCTCAAGCTCTAGAGTAGCAACAAACAATTGACATTGTTGACCTGATCAATCAATTATAAAATAAGGATCATCTCAACTCATTATTGGTGTAGAAATTAGACATAACATCTGCCAATCATGCAACAGAAGTTCAGAAATTAGAGGAAACAATAAAATAAAATGAAAGTGAAGAAATAGATCTTTGGATATATGTAGAAAATTTTAAGAAGGAAAACATGAGATTTTAGATTTTGGTAAACTCTTCCAAAGAACCTTCTAATGTTGCACCTTCTCCTCCTAAGGTATTTGTTGACCATAGTTGTCAAACAAGTTATCTAGGTATTCTTCCCTTGCAAATACTACATCAAATTGAAGAAGAATATTACATAATTAAATAGAAAAATAAATTTGTAACTTTTTCAAACAAAATATTGAAAAATGAAAAGAAAGAATTAAAAGTTAAAGTCCAAGATTTAGAAGAAAATTTGAAAGATGCATGCAAATTAGGGGAATCTATTTTAGCATGTAGGAATCCTTCCCCTACATAGAGTTTGTTTTTATTTGAACAATTTTACAGATGGCAGCTTTTGAGGATCTCTTGTCATCTTCCTTATGAGATTTTATAGCCAAAAACATTTCTTGAAATTTTCTATAGTGCTGACCCTGATCAACAGGGTTTAATTTGTGAGTTTTATTTGCATGATTTGATCCTAGGAGACCATGAGCAAAATAATTTCTTGATGAACCTTTATGTAGGAGAAGTTTAACTGAGGGCATTACATTCTACATTCAAAAATCAACTAGCATGGAAAAACAGATTTGAGGACTATACAAATCATGCTAAGACTATAGGATTGTGTGTCAGACCAGCCTTTCCTATTCCTAGATTGATAAAATAGAATTTTAACTATGATTGTTTAAGTAATTAAGTTAAAATTAATTATTTACAAGCTTTATATCATTTTACTATTTATTTTGACTTGTTTTCAAGACAGAGTTTTGATTCAGTGGTGACTGCAAGTGTGCAAAGGTGGGACCAACTTTCAGTGCCTCTTAAAATATGAGAGGTCATGTCTCCAAATAATTTAAGATGGAGTATGAGGAGAGCTTCCTCAATTTTGGAAATATTAATAGAGGTAATAAACTATGGGGGAGAACATAAATGGATTGGCATGAGATAGAGACCCCTTTTGCTGATCATACCTATTCCAAGATGGTAGAGTTGGGCTCCACAATCAGAGGAGAAATTCAATATATGGAAACAAATGATTCAAGAGCATCAGGGGTTTACAATCAATTTAGACAAGCATATAACAGATGAATTTGATGAATATGATTTGAGTCAGAGTGTGGAAAGTAGATGCTAAAGCTACAAATGCAAATAAATGTTTGCAATGGGACTTGCAAAAGGTAAAGCTTGGAGGAGATGATGCGCTCAGAATATGGCTCATTATTGACATGTTATTTCCCTCAATTCATCTCTCAAAGGATATTATCTTATTCAAATCATAGATTATTAGATAGTTATTACATGGAAAATAGATACGTGTCTTGTGTATATTAAACCGAAGACTAAACCTTTACTTTGTCATTAATGTCTAATACATAGCATGTTTTAGTGATTTTTTGTTGTGAAGAATGCTTAGGAAGAAGACACATGTGATGTATATTAAAAGTTAAATTTTGATCTCCATCCAGTAGAACTATGGACTCTATAGGCTTGCTTCTATAGATTCTATAGGCTTGTTTCTACGGACTCCACAAGCTTGTTTCTACAGACTCTATAGGTTTGTTTCTATGGATTCTATAGGCTCATTCCTACCAACTCTACAGGGTCAATTCAATGGATTCTATAAGGATGAAGCTATAAATGAGGAAGCTAACATCCAGATAAGATGAGAAAGAATCATTTCAGTTGGAGTTAAATGAGGAAAATACTTGCCTATTGTTTTGTAGGATTTGATTTTGATAAAGTTGTATATATTTGGACCTTAAGACTATTATAGGATAGTATATCTATTTCATCAAAATAATTGGATATCTTAGAAATCTAATCTCCTATCTTTGGATGAGTGGATCGACCAAGGAATCCTATTTCTTTGCATTGAAAGATATTAGATGATAAAGAGAAGATAATAGAGGAAAGATATGTACAAGTATATGACAAGTTTTAGCTAGATTATAATCATTTCAGTTTTATGAATTATCACTTCAATTTCTAGCATTGATTAATCTTTATTCCTGAGTCTGAGAGGAGCAAGGGCCCACTCTCCTTGGAACCAAGAATTGTGTACGGTATTTGTGTTATATTATATTAATTCTTTGTTATAACTAATCAAAATCTTGCTAACGCTTGCATTCATTTATAAAACATCAAAACAAATTCATAGTTCAAAAGGCATTTTCTTATTCCAAAATTATTTCCTTTCTAAGCAAAGTGTGTTTTATTTTACAGCAAACGTGTGAAGCAAATTTCCTTTTGTTAGTTAGGAGTGTGATTTTACTTTCCACACAAGCGTAAATAGGAGTGTGATTTTACTTTCAAGCAAAAGAGAGGATTGGTTTGATTAAATAGTTGCATTTTTTATTTTTCAACAAAAGAGTGAATCAAGTAGTTTAGGACACATTTCTTTCTTTAGTCAAAGTTAGAATAGGATGATCAAACACCCCCATAAGTAGCCTTCTAGATCTACCATCCTATACCTTACTGTAGATAGCTTTGGACACTATAAGATATCAATTGAATATTGATTAAATAAAGAGTTAAATGACACTCGTCAAGTGTAGTCATGTAGAATATGGCCCCAGTGGGTATGTATATCGATGTGTGTCTTGAATATAGAAGTAGAAATACTCCCTTAATGGGTAGAGTGAAGAAATCAAAGAGCTAGATGTCACTGCACACACTCAAAAGAGATCAAGTGAAACATGGTAGTGTAGATAAATCAACATACAATAGCATAAAATAGGAAATGTAAGTCCTAGCATGATAGTAGTAATATAAACATAGATGATGCATATAATCAAAAAAAAAAATTGGTGTTTTTGAATTTTTTTGAATGTTTTTGTATTATGATGTTTTATATTATTTTTGTATTTTTTAAAATATTTGAACTATTTACAATCAAATAAGAGATAATATGTACAATAAATGCTAGAAATAAATGATACTAACTGATAAGTCTCAGATGAGACCCCCTATCATGGTGTCCTATATCAAATAATGGGATCGTGTGTGATCATGAGGCACGATGGAGTGTCTAAGATTACGTAGCTAAAATCTATGTATGTTGTCATTGCTCTAAAATATTTGAAGTGGAAACTAAATGTGGGGTCCCCATATGACTATGAGAAGTAGATGCAACTATAGGTCTCTTAGGGACCCATATGAAAGTAGAAGAAGAAGCTCTGTGAATAGATGCTCTCTATGTAGCTGTATGAGACTGGAATGTAACTGCTATAGGTGTGAACACTATAACTAAAAGCTATCTAGAATATTGAAATTGTGAGGGTGTATGAACCCTCTATAATAGTGATGGATGATGTAAATTTGGTAGGATCAGAAGTGGAATTTATACTAAAACTAGAGGAGAAGCTAAAATTGGTGGGAGAACTAGAACTGGTGACTGGAAGCTGGTAGGTGGCTTTGAAGTGGGGAGTGGTGACTCATAAGGAACTCTACCAACTATAATAACATAATTAACATGAATGAATTACATGCATCTGTGAACTATAGAAGGTACTACCCTATGTTTTTGAATCCATGGTTGACCAAGTAACATGTCAAAAACTCCTACACTAGGAACTATAGTGAATGGTGTGGCCACATATATAGGACCAACCTATAATGGAATTATTATCTCACCCAATGAATTCTATATATGCCCACTAAAACATTGATAATTATGTTTGTTAGAGTGATATCATGCTATGAATAACCCAAATTCTATAGAAGTGTGAAAGTTCACATGTTAAGACTAGAACCATTGTCGATGAGTACACTATGAATAGAATGATTCTAAATATGTGCTCTGATAAATAGTGCATTGTAACTTGTATTATCCTCCACAATCTCATGATCTAAAAAAGATATCAAAGGCCTGGCTAAACTTTGGACTCATACACCCCTATCATACCACTCAAAGGATGTGGCTCAACTAAAGGTGCCTGGTATGTATGGTGAACACCTGATGTGTTCCCTTGCTCTTGTTTAGAATGTTATGGAAATAGATCTAAAAAGATTTTTAAAGCTTTATCCTATGTAGGTTTTGCCTTTGGAGGCTCAATTAAAGTGCATAAATCAAGTATATTATCATCAATCAAATCCTATATCTTATATCACAAAATAATGCATCTGTTGATTGTATTCCCTGGTGCCCTATGAAAATCATAAAATGCACACTGATCACATCCCCATGGAAGAGGCTTTGATGAATCTACTTTCTAGATAGGAGGGAGAGTGATGATGTTACATTCTAATAACTATTGTAAAACCTTGGCTAAAGAAATTGGCAGATTGGTAAATACATGACAAGGAGGTACCGATAGAACCACACACTGAGGGGCTTGGAATCTACATTAACTGTTAGTTGATTATGATTCTTGTTGTCACTGATTTTGATCTTGTATGAGACTATGCTATTACCCTTGTTGGTTATGTCTGAGATACTTGAATACTTAAGTTTGCTTATTGAAATTAGCTTGACTTCTCTTCCCTTGAGTGTATGACATAATTCAGTGAAGGTAGAGAATCTTTTGAACATAATAGATTCATTTAATGCTAGTAGAAGGCTTTGTTTGAAGATGTCCTGTAGCTCTTGATCAGCCATGGGGCTAGTTAACTTAGCTAAAATAGTCTTGTATCTAAGAACATAATCTGTGAGGGGCTCATTTGACCTTTGTTTCTATTGTGCAATCTATGCATATGAAACCTTGTCACCAATGTTGATACTAAAATCTACTAGAAACATGTTTGCTAAAGGATTGAAGGTTATGACCAACTAATTCGATAGATTATAAAACCCTTGTAAAGCATAATATTTTAGGATATATGGAAATAGTTTGGTAAGCAACCAGTCATTGGGTACATAATCCAAAAATGCTATGTGAAAATCTCTCAAATGTGTCTCTACATCACCCTTACCATCATATAGTGTGAGCTTGGGTTGAACAAAACCTGGTGGTAAGGGTATAGAAGTAATATGATGTGCCAATGGTGTATGTAGAAGAGCAAAAGAATCCAAAGCCTACGTAGGTCTAGTGGTACCTTGCTCAAAATTTTACACCTTGGATTGAAGAGATCATATCTCTTGTACAAGGGCTGCCACATCAGGAGATAGGGATGTACTAGCTATAGTTGGTGGTATAAAAGAAGGTTGCACTGCTATAGGGGGTGGTTGAGACATAGTTACCCCCATAGTGTCATTCGTAACTGGATGCTTTTTGGTTTGAGAATATTACCCATTGGTTACCTTTTGTTGTTCTTCTTGTAAAATTATAAGCATGTCATCTTGCATATTCAGATGTTTGGTTAAGAGTTCTTGAAGTTCTCTTTTATCAATTTCATTAAAACTAGTATATTGAGCCATTGGTAAAGTAAAAAAATAATTTGAAATGTTGTGCAATATGTTTTAATAGGCAATGTGCTAGAAATGGAAAGTACTAAATATAAGAAACATAAAGTCCAAAAAATAGTGAATTGGAATTTATGCAAAAAGGACACTAAGCTGCCAAACATGTAAAGTGATACCTCAAAAGCAAGTAGGGGCTAGTATATGTAACTAAAGATTTTTTAGAAGTACTTGTGCAAAATAATATGAATTTTTGAATTTGAAATTGATTTTTTGAGTTAGATTTTCAAATAAAAATGTAGAAAATGATTGGAAAAAACTTGGAAAAACAATTGGGAACTAGTTTATGCAAGTAGGGTTTGAATTTTTTTTTTCAAAATTAGTATCATAATTTGAAAAAATTATTATGAATTTGTAGAATTTAGCTTGAAAATATTTTTGAAATTAGCAATATATTTTTCCTAATGGTATAAAAGTGTTTGTATGCAAATAGGACCTAGTATGTGCAAACTAGGGTTTTAGTGAATTTATTGAAAATATTTAAATTAATTTTTAGTTTTCTAATTTTCAAATTAAAAAAAAATTAGAAAAAAATTGTAAAAAATCAAAAATAATAAACCCTAGGATTTCTAGAGTTGTTTGCAAAAATTCAAAGTCAGGTTCACCATATGTTTTATTGTTTTTAGAATATTAGAGTTATACTCCTAAATAATAAAGGGGTTAAGCAATGTAAATCAATAAATAAATATACTTTAATTAGCTACTGATTTATGTAAATAGATTGTACTTTTACCTTTTCTAAATATAGTAAGAAGTGAGAGACATTAGAAATTAGATTATTCTGGCTAATCTAGACTGAGACAAGGTCTGATATTGGAAGAGCAAGATTGAGAAATAATAAAAAATAGGCCTTTGGACTTCATTTATTGATTGGATAGGAGCATTGAAAACATGACACCTTGGTGTCTGATACTGTAGTCATATTCTGATGTTATTATCCTGAGGCTGAAATTTTTTTGGGTTATTTTGGAATGCCTATGTTACCATGTCATTAAAATTTTAGGGTCTAGGACCTCACATAGCTCACTATGTGCCTATTTTAATCTTCAAAACTCTTAGGAGATCCTGGTGCTTGAAATTTAATGCAAACTTGGGAAAGAAATAGAAGGGGTTAATATGTAAAGGATACGCTGGACACACTTCACACCCCATGTGTGGGCACATTGCCTACATACCAATACTCTGAAGAGGGATTAGGCTAATGTAATTCTTCCATTGAAGTGCTTGGTGTAATTTGTGTATGATCAACGTAACTAAAATGCGAAATTGGATGTGCTTCAGCTAGCTAGGGATTGGTGCAATAACTTGAGTAGGCTTGAAACAATGTTGGAAGGTTGTATGCAAAGAATGGGGAGGAGTGCTTGAGTGCACTTAGGTGTATTCTTGCCTCTCTCTTAAAAAATGAGTGTCAACCCCTCTAAATAGACTTAGAATTGCCTTTTATAGGCAAATAGATAATCATGGGTTAAATGAATTTATGTTAAGATGATAAAGGAAAAGATAAAGAATTAGAAGAATCTAACTATTAGAGGCAAAAGTGAACTTGGACAACAATGCCAAAAATAAGATACCCTAGGTTCCAACGCTCCTGTCCTATTTGGGCACTATTGTCCTAAGGGGATGAGACATGGGGGGATGGATTTGGGCCTAAAAGGGATGCCTGGGTCTGAAAGGGCTAAGTTCAAAAAGCTTTGGATGATTTGGAATTAGTGAAAGAAGTAGCCTAGAAGCGTTGTGTGAGCCAACATGAAGACCTATGGATTAGGTGTCTTAGCCATACTGAAGTTGTATAATTTCACATTTTACATGACTACAGGAATGCAATTGTCCTCATTCGATAACCTTTCATCCACATACAAATAGACAAATTGAAGTTTTCAATCATAAACTTGATAATCTTTTGCAAATGTACAATCATGCATATGCTCACACTTGGGATGAAAATAATTGTTACATTCAACATGCCTAAAACAAAGTGCTTCATAACTCTATGTGGCATAGTCCATTTGAGACATGTATTGGGTTTCAAACTTCAACACTTCTAGACATATCCTACTGCAAACCAACCAACACTAAGTCACACACACAAAGATGAGAACTAGATAAAGTTGAGAAGTTTTTGTGCCACATACAATTTGCTCATCAACAAGCTCAAAAAATTATCTTTTTCACACAAACAAAATATAAGGAGTGCCATGATGCACATCACACACCTCGTGCATTCTAAGTTGGTGGATAAAGTATAGCCACACCTTCAGAAAGAGTCTTTTAAAGGTCCATACCAAAAGATCAAACCTCTACACTATGTTCCTTAAACCATTCAACGTGTAAATAATAAGAATACCTTCATTCTTGATCTACCTCCATACTTGGGCATGCACCAATATTCAATGTGGAACTTCTCAAGCCTTACACTCCTCCACTACTTGAGCTAGCAGTGACATAACATCCTTCTAATCTTGATACCAAACACTTGGGACCCGTAGAGGTACATTATGTTATCGAAGTAACACACACACACACCCCATGGCACACATCAACTTTTTTGAGTGGTCAAGGTTGAATAAAATGCTAACCAAGCTAAGTGGTACAACTCTCACCAACTTCAAATGTAGTTTGCTCAACTGCACACCGATGTAATGGAGACCATTGCTCTTCAAAGAAGGGCGAATGATCTGTGTGCAACAAACTATGCTTGTTGTTTTTTCCTGCACATAACTCGCACCTTTTACGCAATCTTACACACTCCTTTCTATTAAGCTTGATCACACTCCTACGCATAACTTCTATGCTTGCTCATAGAATTCCATGCCCAGATTGCTCAAAATCTCAGTTTGTGCACTTTTGATATTGTAGTCATGTGAACCTTACTAGCACCTACTCGTAGTCTCACATGCCCACACTTATCTTCACTTCAACACATCCACGTGTCATACTGCTCCGACCATGTGGCTTGTTAGGTGGCACTTTCCAATCGAGAATCTGTCAGTTGGATCGTTAGTCGCCATCAACTTGGAAGTTCAATTATTGCCAAACAAGGAAGATGAAATGACTTGTCATTGCCTTCTTTGTAATCGACAATAATTATAACTGCTTATATATTCTTTTTGTATAAAGATGCAACATATGCATCTAACCAAAGATTGATACCACACACAATTGTAACATAAATAATATGCTCGACATATCTACTCTTTAACACACACAATATAACACATTGTACTAGTATCCTTATTATTTCTTATTATTTAGAAATTGCATACTCTGTAAACATAAAACTTTCACTCCATTAAATATTTCTTAATTATTATTTCTAAATACTTTGCATGCATTCACTCTCACAATTATATATTATCTCTAATTTAGAGTTATCCCACGTGGCCCTAAGCCCCGTAGGATGCATCAAATGTAATACCACGTAAACTCTACATGACTTGTCGTGCTTTAACCCAAACATAAATAAAATTATTTGTAAGTGATATGTGAACTAAAGATATAAACGATTTTAAAAGTCTCGTATCAACCAAAACAGGGACGTTCTTTAATATCAGAATGTAGAAAGTCGAAAGCACTAAGATGTCAAACACAGATATGATTCGTTGGCCGCCTTAAATCTTAATGTAAGTGCAGAGGGTTAGATGGCTCAAATTTAATGGACAACGACTAAATTGTCACTTCGCCGCTCCGGATTTGTTGGCTCATAATTTTTTCTTCAATTAATGGAATCGGTCAAATCTTGGCTGGCTTGCCCAGAATTAAAATTGGCATAGCCCACGTTTCATACAAATATTTTGATATGGACAATAAAATCCATATACGAATTTCGAATTCGTGAATATAAATTAGGTAGTTCGTAGCTAATAATTGATAATGTCTGAATGAATAGAGTCGTGACACTGTCTTTCTCTTGCCAGCATTGCACAATGCACGCTGACACCCATTTGAAACACTTATAGCCGGTCATGAAATGGCGTGCTTTATTGAATACAGTAGTGATAGTCTCTGTCTTGTTAGCATTGCACAATACATGTCGACACTTATTTGAAACATTTATAGTGGGCTATTGAGATGGTGTGCTTTATTGAATACAGTAGTGATACTGTCTTTGTCTTGCTAGCATTGTACAATACATGTCAACACCTATTTGAAACACTTATAGCGAGACAACTATTTGAAACATTTATAGTGGGCCATAGAGATGGTGTGCTTTATTGTATTCGGGCCATAGAGATGGTGTGCTTTATTAAATACAGTAGTGATACTGTCTTTGTCTTACCAGCATTGTACGATACATAGCGACACCTATTTGAAACCCTTATAACAAGCCATCGAGATGACATGCTTTACTCAATTATGTAAAAATCTAATTTTAACAATATTCATTCACAAAAATATCCTCATCCATTCCAAATCAAAATTCATTCATTCCCCAATATACGTAGCTATAGCATTAACTGTTCTCAACAATGCACGCCGACACCCATTTGAAACACTTACAGCGGGCCATCGAGATAGCGTGCTTTACTCGGTTATGTAAGAATCTTATTTTAACAAAATTCATTCACGAAAGTATCCTCATCCATTTCATATCAAAATTCATTCATTCCCCAATATACGTAGCTATAGCATTAACTGTTCTCAACAAGACTTTGCAGGGCCTGCCTGACACGACACGATGAGTCCGTTATAAATTTATTTGTTGTTTCATTTCAGAATACCAATTCCAAAGCGTTAACTACACTTTGCAACTCTGCTTCTGCCATATGGAAATGGACACGGTGGAGTTTCTTAGGGGTAAGAGCATTCTTATCGTCGGCGCCACGGGTTTTCTTGGCAAAGGTATTCACTGGGATTTTCTTTTCCTATTTCATGGTAGATATCTGTTTTGTTATTTATTGTGTATTCATGCACTGCATACTGCGATGTAAGTTACAGTTTTAGTTGAGAAAATCCTACGAGTGCAACCAGATGTGGGATGCCTTTTTACTCTCGTAAGAGCTAAAAATGTGCAAGCTGCCCAGGCCAAGCTCAAAAACCAGGTAGAACATATTATGGATTAACTGTAGTTTGTCACCTTTACACGTATACTGTTTGACAATAAGGAGGAGGTTATTTCGTTTGCAGGTGATATCCAAAGAGTTGTTTGGACTTCTAAGAGAGCGCTATGAGGGGGACAACTATGGAGAATTCATGAGAAGAAAGCTTGTTCCTATTGTCGGAGACGTGGCAATGGATGATCTGGGAATTGAAGCAGACGTTAGGGACTTGCTCTGTGAAAAGATCCACATTGTTGTCAATGCTGCCGCCACTACGAGTTTTTATGAGAGGTCATTATAACAATTTGTAGGGACTAGTTAAACGACGGTACGACTGCCTGGCTTGCCATTGTAATATGTAATATGTTTTATTTTTTTCTCTTCTGGTTTGGTGATTTGCAGGTACGATGTCGCCATGAAAGTGAATGCATTGGGAAGTAGGAATCTCATCAATTTTTGTAAACGTTGCTGCAACCTTCAAATGCTATGCCACACTTCCACAGGTGCATATAATGTTTATTATTTGCCGAGTTAAATATTGAATATAAAAACATGTATTTGATTGTATCTCATAGAACATCTTTTCTGGATATATGCATGACAGCTTATGTGAATGTTGGAAGCACGGGCATGGTGAAAGAAGAAATTTTTAAATTGGGAGAAAAACTTCCATACAACATTGGTGCAATATCACTCTCTCAGATAGAATCAGAATGCAAGTTAATAGACAAGACCCTAGAAGAATTTAAGATTGCTTCACACGGAAATTGGTCCGAGGAAAAAGAGGCTAAACACATGAAGAAATTAGGCGCAGAAAGGTGAATCATGCGCTCTGCTTGTTTTTAAGCTTATTATATATGGCATGGAATGCTGAGCGAGATGCCCCAATTGATCTTTGTAACAGGGCAGTGAATTTTGGATGGCCAAATACATATGTTTTCACGAAAGCAATGGGAGAGATGATGGTGGATTATTTAAGAGAGGATATACCGACTGTCATCATTCGTCCAAGTATAATCGAGAGTAGCTTAAAAGAGCCATTTCCCGGATGGATGGAAGGCAACAGGTACAGAATTAATTAAAGTTTCATTTCTAAATTCTAATCCTAGCCTAACCTATCCTTTACATCTTCTTTTCTATATGGCTGCAGGATGATAGACCCTTTGATAATTGCATATGGAAAGGGACGAATCTCATCGTTCCTGGTTGATCCCCATCTAATACCTGATGTGGTCGGTCATTCCTCCCGTAATCTAGTTTAACAGAGTTGCTGATTTGATTTTATTTGTACCTAAACCAAGCATTACAGCTTGCTCTGTGAAACAGATTCCGGTGGACATGGTTGCAAATTGCATGATAGCGTCAATTGCGAAGCATTCTTCAGAGGCTGGTCTATTTCTATATCACGTGGCTTCTTCAGTTGCGAACCCATTAAAGTACCAGGTGGCTGTAGACGCGACGTATAACTATTTCTTATCACACCCTTACACAGATAAAAATGGAAAGATCGTGAGGGTGAAGGAACCGCACTTTCTGAAAAGCATGTCTAGCTTCAAACGTTACATGACCCTGCATTACAAAATCCCTCTGCAGGTAATAAATTAATTTCTTCTCTTTGTTTTTGTGTTTTTGGTTATAGTGGGGCGCATGAATTGATCTGAATATTGCAGTTGCTCCTCATCGTGGATAAGCTTCTGTTTGGTTTCTTAAGACCGCGATACAACCTTCTACTGGAAAAGTATAGATTTGCAATGTCAATGGCTCACTTGTACGAGCCCTTTCTTTTCTTCAAAGGAAAGTAAGTCACTCAATTCTCCTGTAATTATTAATTATTTATTCGAAGGTTTTCACCTCAACTGAAAGTCGTTTGCTGTCATAATCTTTAGGTTTGACAGCTCAAATGCTGAAGTTTTGTGGAAGGAAATGTCGGAGGAGGATCGGAGGAATTTCAACTTCGATATTAAATGTATAAATTGGAACAACTACTTCTTCAACTGTCATATTCCTGGGCTCGTCAAGTATATTATGAGACGATGAAGCAATAAATGAACGAAACCGATTTGTGTGACCTTTCTAAAGGAATAAAGTGCTCGCTATACGTTTCTCTCTTCTCTCCATGAATCCCTAACCCTCTTCCACCTCCATTTTCGTCTTTTAATTTCTTCTAATCCAGATGTCATGGGCCCAACGAGATACCTCTAATATTATATTTTCTATCAACTTTTCAATTAACTGATGTGGATCAGCTAACTGATCTTTGAGGGCCCTTTTTTGAATGCTTAAATATATGTTTTTTAAAATCTACAAAATGTCTTTGAAAAAGAAGAAAAGGTCTTTTCAAAAATTATATATTCAGATGAATGATATTGATTTTTTAAAGTTAAATGTCTATTTTGTCGTTTCATTGTTGTATAATGTTTTCAAAGAGGTAAACAAGATTTTATTGGTTTTCATTTTAATAAAAAATGGAAAACATTCTCTACATTCATAAATTCTAACTCTTTTTTATAAATATTCTAAAATAAAAAAAAATTATAAATTAAGAAATATAATAATGAAGGGAAAGGAAATACTTCAAACAAATTAATTTTGGTCTGTTTTTTTAAAATGCACAATGTTAATATTTGTAAAAGAATTTTTAATCTAAAGGGGTAATTAATGGATTCTCTACTAAATTTAATTTGCTTAAAACAAAATCAATAATAATGTAGGTTTGTAATGGACAATACAAATGTTAAAATATTAGAAAAGATTGTTCAACTTTGTTTTTTAAAGTGGTATGTGTCCAAACATGAAATTGATTCAAACAAAGTAAATGAAATTTGTAAAACAATTATGCATATAGCATTAGTTCAAATACACAAACAATAATCAAAACCATGACTAAGATTATAATGATACAAAGAATTGATGATCAATCACTTGGGTATTTTTAAGCTTTCTCTTGTCACACCAATATTAACATTTTTGGTAACGAGTTATATTTTTTTAATAAAGAGTTGCACTTTAATTGTGTTGTACTTATCCAATCACCACCCTTTGGGTTGCTATTTTGTCTATTTAATGTCCTTCTCATCAGAAGGGATGTCATTATTGGAGATGTATGGCCTTAAAAAAATTGACCGTTCTTTAAAAAAAAATCTTAATCATCCTAGATCTATGTTTTAAGATCAACCAAGCTTAATTCAAGCATTCAATTCTCCTTCAAGAAAATAAAATTGAATTTATTGAAGTTTTTTAGCAGCTTGGTGCACTTGTATGGCCCATAGTATGACCTACACAAGCCAAAAACTTTGAAAATTTGTTTTTATTGATCTGGGTGCTATTAAGATGTTGTTTGTGGCTAAATCTCACTCATTTATGCTTACAATCCCTCATACAAAGACTTGAAGGTTCTAGTTGAATTTTTTTTAAAGTTCTGATCAGTGTTAGGTGCCATAGTACAGCTGAGAAAATAAAAAAATTGAAATCTGTACAAAAACTAAAATTTGAAGTTTTGATCTACTTTGTGGCAAGGATTCAGGAAGGTTGACAATTTTTCATGGAGTTTGGTGACCTATTCAACTTTACTATGAGAACTACTACATCTCCTTGAGGAGAAATATGAAATATTTAAAAAATAATTTATTTATTAAAATCAAATATTTACATGCAATTTGAAAGGGTCCCACTTCTAATTGAACTTTATTATCCAAAATTTAAAATAAAATAATAGTGTTTTACTATTCAATTTACATGCACCATATACATGATTTTTTATATGTTTTTAATTATAAAATCAATTTAAAAAGATACATTTATAATTTTTCACATGTAAATTCTAAAATAGCTTCCTAGAAGGATTGGTGGTCTTTATATTGTTAAAGTCTTCTAAGTAGGGCAATCCATTGTTCAAAACCCCCTAACACCACCTTTTTAGTCTTATTTTAACTTTTTTCCAAATTAATTTCAAATTAATAAATTTGATTTTTTTGGGTTTATGTGATAATTTATCATGTGCAAAAAACCTAGATCTGATGACCTTATTTTGGCATTTGACCTAGTGAATGTTTTGTTAAGCACAATTGTGTGACCAATAAATTCTTAGGTTTTGAGACATTTTAAATGCATTAGAGTATTATATGTTTTGAAACTTCTTATTATAATTCTTACACCTTTTTTAATAACATAGTTTTAGATACTTGTTCGGTGTATGACACTTGGAAGACTTAATTTACTAAAAAATATTATAATTTATTACATTATTTAATATTTATTTGAATAATTATTTCTTGTTTACATTATAAATTTAATTAATTTTGTAAATAGAGTATAAAATTACATTAAAAGAAAAATTTATTTAAGTTTTATCTAGTGTCCAGTTTAAAGGAAAGTTATGGCTTCCCCTAACTTCATGTCTGATAAATATCAAGTGCTTAATGGGTCTAACTATAATGTATGAAAAATTTATGTTAGAGTGGAATTTATGACCCAAAAGCTATGAAACATTATCATGAAGACTGAAAAATCCTCATCAAGATGACATGTGACACCTAAGATTTCAAATGCATTTCATCAAAAAATACAAAAAACAATGTTGATTATATTGTAGAGTGTTAAGGATTAAATCCTACTCCATATCAACAATTAGGAGTCTCCTAAATATTTTTAAAAACTCCTTGAGTCTATGCATGAGGGCACTTATCTCTCTAAAATTATTAATTTAATTCTTAAGTTACTTACAACACCTATGAAAGGTGATGAAAAAGTTATTAACTTTCTTACTAAAATAAAAAATATTAAAGCTTAGCTAGATAG
This sequence comes from Torreya grandis, assembly GCA_037957365.1. Taxonomy (NCBI): domain Eukaryota; kingdom Viridiplantae; phylum Streptophyta; class Pinopsida; order Cupressales; family Taxaceae; genus Torreya; species Torreya grandis. Next base: position 540,041 of record JARHVA010004361.1, on the reverse strand, counting down.
ATGCAACTGTAATCTATTTTTAAATAAATTTTATATGCTCAATTAGTTTTGAACTTTATACATAGGTGTTATAAGACTTTTTTGGTTTTAATTTTAATAAAAAATAAAAAAATTGAAGACATTCCCTACAGAGATTTTTTTGTACTAGTTGATTAAACCCCTAAGTCATTTTAAAGGATTTGAGTAAGATAAGTTTTATACGACCTGGCCTTAAAAATGTATCTTTTTTTATTTGATTTGGTAAATGCTTTTGTTCAAATCTATGAACTGGCTTTGGGACACAAAGGGGACCCACTACTTACCAACAAACAAATGCAAGAATGATGAAAGGAGAGAAATCCCATCAAAGATGATAATACACAACCCATTAATAAATTATCAAAGAAGATCAAAGCAAGACAATAGACCTTCATAATTTAGATAATAACCAACAACCAGTCCAAAAGAGGAAGAAATAACCTTCAATAAAACTTTATCCAAACCAACGAGGAGAATAACAGAAAAATAAAATGTACAACAAAATTTAATTTAAATGAGCCCAATAACATGTGTGACATAATTCATCCATAAGCAAATGCTTATATTAACTCTCTCTTTAAAAGAAGAGCCTTCATAGTCCACTAGGATCTTTCTCTCACCAATGCCTCTACCTCAAATATCATCTTTTCTACCTCAGAACACTTACCTTTATTATTTTAAGGTGGATCAAACATCTATTTTTAGTTTTATAACATGCATAGGTTGAGGGACCCCAATAGGAGAGAGGGAAAGACATTAAAAAGGGGGGAGTATAAAAGAGGTAATTTGAGGAGGGGAGGAAGGGTCGACGGACTTGGGAGGATGGAATGAAATAAGGGATAGTGGAAGGGAAAGGGGTGGATAAATGCCCAACATCTACACACATGGATTTTAAATAAGATTCATCTACATGGGAGGATGAAGGCACTTGCACTTGATTCAGTGATGGACTAGGAAATGACCCCTCCTTTGAAAGAAAAAAGTTGTCATGATTGCAGGGTTGAAGCATAATATTGTGGCCCACTTTGTGATACAAAGGGGCCAACAAAAAATAAAAATGTTAATATTTCTCAATTTGTATAGAAAATAGTGACTTAATCGTCTAAAATGTGAAAAAGATGTAAACTAATGAAATATTTTATTTTAAGTATAGATTATATTTACTATTTTTTTGAAAAAATAAAAGAAGTTTTTTTAATACCTAAATACACAATGTGTATGTTTCGTGTACAAAAAGTTTTATTGAGTACTTGATTTATCCTCCTCATAATTTTCTTAAAACATAATATTTTCTCAAGATTTTTGGCAAAGAGGTCTTAGAAACATGGACATAGTGCAAGATTATTTTTGTATAATTTATATATATATATATATATATATATATATATATATATATATATATGATCAAGGCAAGGAATATCAATGCTTATGTCTTCTCCTTGCGATATATATATATATATATATATATATATATATATATATATATATATATATATATATATATATATATATATATATATATATGTATATGTATATATATGTATATGTATATGTATATATATACACACACACACATATACATATACATATACATATACATATACATATACATATACATATACATATATATATATATATACATATACATATATATATATATATATATATATATATATATATATATATATATATATATATATATATATATATATATATATACTATTTTTTTCACCATTATAACAAGAACATTAAAGTCAAGTGCATTGATATTTTTCAATTTTTTTTGGCCATAGTCTCCTATTTTTTCCAGTGCCTCAAACATATGGTACTTAGTTTTATAAATAAGTATATTTTACTAAATAAATCCAAATAAATATTAAATATTATTAAAACTAAAAAAAATCATATTATTTAAAATCTCATAAAAAGACCTATTTAAATGTAGAACCACATGTTTTTATTTTATTTTTTCATCCTAATACATGACATCCGAAGTGGTAATTTTAGGCTAATAATAGATTTCCACTTCAATGGGTAAGAATTTGATGCCACATGGGGTTCAAATGAAGGGGGTTCAAACAAAGGAGGTTAGAACAAATGGGGTTCAAATGAATCCCCTTCGTTCTAACCCCCTTTGTTCGAATTCCCCCAAACATCATTAAAATTAATCAAATGCCAAAGTAAACCTTTGACCCCATTCATTCTAACCCCATTCAAAAAGTACATTGGGGGTTCAAACAAAGGGGGTTTGACCAAAACCCCTTTGAATGAAGGGTTTTTTCTTAACCCTAATTTTTTTTTGAGTTTGGATGCACTTGGCCGCCAAGTGGGACTCACTTATTTGCCATAACCCTATGCCACACAAATTCTTGATCATGATTCCCAAATTTCTTTTTCCAAGCTTGAAAGGGTTTGAGGTAGAGGGATCTCTTGCCCTAGAAGGACACCCAACACTCTGGTTGCCAGGTAGATTATAAAATGTATCTTAATTGATGTGGATCTCTCAAAATTTCTTAGTGAGAGAACTGATATATAAATAGGTGATAAGTGTCTTACACAACATGTACTTATAAATCAAAGTAATTTCAAATCCATTCCCAAACCTAAGGAATTAGATATTATTAAAATTTGGTGACCTATAACCCTTCTTAATGTGTCCTATAAAATCATTGCTAAAGCTCTTACTTTTAGGGTTAGGTATTTTTCACTTCTTATTATTCACCCTAAGCAAACTAGATTTATTCATAATACATATATCCTTGAAAACATTATTATTGTTTGGGAAGGAATGAAATGGGTTATAAGGTCTCAACATAAGGTTTTACTTATCAAAAATTATATTGAAAATTTTGATGATAAAATTGAATGGATTTTTATTTTCATAGTGCTTCAAGCTCCAGGGGTTGGCTCTAGGTTTTTTCATACTGTTAAAATGATTTTATAGGATTTAGGTAGTTATATCACTATCAATGGTGTTTAATCTTAAGCATTTTTGCCTATTTTGCTCTATCTATCAAGGGTGTCCTCTTGCCCCTTCTCTTTATATGTTGGTTATCAATGGGTTTAGATACTTGTTGGAAAACTAATCAAATAGAGGGACATTTAAAAGTATTTCATTTCCTTACTCTCATAAATAGATGGTTAATGGGAACTTTATTGATGATTCCTTTCTCACATTAGTTGAAGAGGAATTTCCATCTTCAATGCCATGGAATGCTAAGAGGTGTTTTTGGTTATCCTCTAGCTCCTCCATTCCATGGCATAAAAATCAATACTACAAGTGGTCTATTATCCCCACATGGCTAATTCAGTATAAATGGCATTATATTCGGTATGGTGATCAATTTAATCTCATGGGCATTATCTTTGCTTTTCTAACCAGTCCTCTTGAATTATGGAATTATGTGGTTCAAAGGGTTGATTTTTTAATTTTTTTCTGACTATTATATCTTTAAACCACTCTCCTTAGTAGATTTTTTTAAGAAAAAATCTAAAGTGTCGGTTGCCATGCATGTTTATTACCCCACTTACTAGGGCACCTTATAAAACTACCTATGCCTAACTAGAAATAATTATTAGGGACTTCTGGTGAGTCATATCTAAAGGAAACAAAGGATTCTATCATGCTATTTGTGATATCTATTATCAATGAAAATATTTAGGATGCCAAGGTCATTGAGATATCAAAATATAAGGTTATGAGTTATGTGCCAAATGGATCATTGGTGCCTTAGATGGTGAAGAATACTGAAAAATTATGCTTAGGAATTGAATAAAGCATTGTAGTTATATGGGAGATGGAACTTAGAAAGGATTTAATCTCCAATATATCTTACTCATACATGTCTATGTCACCATTATTGGTAATTTTATTTTTTAAAGATTTTGGAAGGCTTGGGAGCTTCTCAAAATGAATTTAATTTAAGATGGAGATGGTTTTAGATATGAAATTTCTTTAAATTCACATTCTCTATGGTGGTATCTTGTTATTACTTATCATGAAGTGCCAGTTAATCTAATACCTTAGATTAAAATTATTTGACTATTTAGAAAATAAATTAAGGTCATCTCTGACCTCTTTTGTAAACAAACTAGGGATTTAGTGCTTTGGCCCATTTTAAAGATTCAATACCAATTATAGGCCCATGACCAAGAATCTATTTTATAAATTTAGAATGCCATACCTTATGTGTATCTCCATAATATTTTAGCTCAGTCACCTTACAGATGGTAGACAGATTAGAAGTGGCTAGTTGAGACCTCCTTTCACTAATAAAATATTTTTTAAGGTTATTAGATCATCTCTCCACACTATCTACAAATTTAAGCTCTCAATACAAAATTTAAATTTAATTACACATATAAAGTGCAGAAAATAAGGTTTGAGCATGTGTGGGCTACTATCATAACATCTAAGCAAGCACACTTCCTTTGGTGTATTCTTCACCAAGGGCTTCCAATCGACACATATTTGGTGCACCTTGGTTGGCACATCATATTTGTTCTAATTGAAACCACCCAAAATCTCTAAAGCATATTTTTTGGTTTTGCAAACATGCCCAATCAGTTTGGCATTAGATTTACACCCTCTTCCAAACCTTTAGTACATTTATGCCAAACATGTACAGATAGCTTGGCACATCATTTTGAGATTTATTTCACTTATGGAAGAGCATAAATGAAGCTAATTTTAACTATGTAATTATTGATGGTTACTTTCCTACTGATAACAAAGTTATGTTATCTTTAATGTAATGATTAAGATACATGTTTAAGATAATTGTTTTTTGTCTAGATGTGACCCACATCCAAACTTTATTGGATCATTATGGAAATGTCTTGTGTGATATTATCCCAGTCCCTCTAGACTTTCCTCACCTTGATTTCCTTCATAGGATTGTGGGTATGGACAATGGGAGAGGAATTGGTCCCATAGCAAGCAACACAGTGGATTCCCTTTCCATTTTTTTAATACTTTCATTCGGGTCTTGAAGCTAGTGATAATGGTGGTGTTGGCCACATTGGGTGGTCTATGCATTAACAAGGGAAGTTCCCTTGCTTGGTGCTTGTCATTTCACCAACATTTAAGATAGTATTGAAGACAAACATATAGATAAAGAAATTAAAGGTTGGGTTATTATAACCCTTTTAAAAGAGGCCTGGGGGGTTGGAATGACAAACAAAATGATCCTCCATCTCTTCCATCCCATTCGTCATTGCTCCCATTGTTTAATGGTTTCTCATGATCTATTAATTATTTTTTATGTCTCTTGCTCATCGCTATTTCATATTTTTCTTTAAAAGCATTTCATATATTATTAAGTTAAATATGTGAATTTTCTTAGTTTTAACCAACATACTTTATTAGAATGTTATTATATCTAGTTATTTATTTGTATAATTAATTTATGTAATATATTATATTATTAGTCCCTACTATGCAGGTAATATTGTAATTAGTTTGATCAATTAATTTTGAACTAGATAATGTGTATACAAAACATTACTCAGTTCCTAAATTTTATGGGTTGATAAAATGATTTAAATTATAATTTGTAAAATAAAAAATTCAAAAACTATTATTTTCCTAGCTTTTTACTAGTTATTTCAAGAAGATAAGACTATTTTCCTTGGGAAAATAATTCTATTTCAATTAGGAAAAAAATATATTATTCAATCAAGTGGAAGAATTAAAACATGTCTATAGTTTAAAAATATGTTTCACTATATAGGGTGCTAGAAATTAATTGTGTAGTAGACAAACAACCCATTTTTTTCAATGTTTTAAATTTTTTGGTTTTATCGAGCATCAATACTTGGCTAACTCAGCTAGGACTCTATAATATTCAAAGTTAGTGCTGATTTTTTGAGTAATTTATATTTGGAGGAGCTTCCCTTAATTTTTTCCCTCATAACTACTTTAGTTCCTGAAACCTTATGCCATTTCATGAGAGTCTTGGATAGATCCTCTAGATAAGTGTTGTGATAAATAGGTATGTACATGTATGTATTTTGCAATAATTATTTATATGGTTCATGGGACTACACTTGTATTAATAGAAATAGTTATACATCACACCCAATGTTTACATTATAAAAAAACTAACCAATGTTTGAAAATAAGCTAAAAACTATCAGATAGTAGAACCTTTTGTGTATACATCAGTGACTAATTCATCCTCTAACAAGGTGCATAATCCATTGGAATGAAGTGAAAACTAATGCACAAACATAGTTTTTCACCACCATCAAACATAGTAAACTCATAATGGGTTTATGTTTAAAACCATTTGATGCTAACAAACTATTTTCCTAGCATGAAGGTAAAAAAATTCAAAATAAAATAGAAAATTAATAACAAAACAAGATTTCCCAAATATAAGATGTTCACAATTAAACATATTGAATGTTTTCAAATTCAATATGCCCATATAAAAGAGGCTTATCCATATAACTCTATATGTGCATCTATAAAGCCCTGATAATTTGACTGACTCCCATTTTTGACCATCCATTCTACCACCCATTCCCTTAAAAACTCAAAAATCAATCGCTTATAAATGAGAATGTTATAAATAAATCTATAAGAATGCACCTTGGAAACAAAGAACCTATAAGGAATGTAACACAGATAAAATAGAATACAGTCAAAATATAGAATAATAATATTAGGCATAATTACACTTATGTTTATAAATAACAAAAAAAACCTAGTACTTGATTTAGGCACAATCACATCAGACAATTATAGTGACAAAAAATTGAAACATACACTTTTTTGTTAATGTTTGGAGTGGAGGTGTGAGTAGGATTATAACATGGGTGAGGGGTTACTGCCTTTAGTGAGTTCTCGACATTGCCACCAGAATACGTGTCCTCCACTAGTGGCTACTCAATGTCTCTACCAAAATAGGCATCTTCCACCATTATTTCATAGAACTTCAAGTGAATGAAATGCAAGTTACAAACCCTTACAAAATAAGGGAAAGTTAGGGTTAAAAGACATTGTGTATGGTTTGGAAATTATCAGGTCCAAAATCTTAAACATGCATAGATATTTCAAGTGATCCACTAAATGAAACCCCCATGATATAGCTTGTTCTTGTTTTCCACCACCACCAAACATAGTAAAAATTGTGAGTAAGAAAACCCCAAAGACCTTACATAGACAATTCAAGCTCCTACAATATTTTGATGAACCAAGGGCAAAATTTAAAATCTTATAGAGTACCCAAGACACCCACCAAACAGTCTCTATTTATCCATTTCTTCCTAAACATGATTCTTGCTAAGGTATTTTTAATTTTGCACCTATCTCTGTATTGTAGCTTTTTGTGCAAAAATATAATGATACAATGGGATCACCTCCAAGCTATAGGATATTGGTGAATTTAGGTGAACCTCCAGAGAAGGCTAACTTAATTTCACTAAGTTTGGTGCAACTAATAAATTAGTACTAGTTTATGCAGAAATTCTGCTTCTTAGTGAACTTACTTCTAAACTAGGGTTTGATTATGATAAAAGAGTTTTAGAAATGAATTTGAAAAATTGGAAATGGTGATTGCACCAAATATTTATAGTGTATTTAAATGTTTACTTTGAATGAAAATAATATAACAATAAATTTATTGAAATTTATTGGAGCACAAACTCATGCAAATGTGAAACTAAAGGCAATATTAGTTATTAAACATATAAGAAACAATATTCTTTATTTTTACCCAAAAATTTATCAAAAGGGAAAAACAATACCATAGATGAAATTTTGTGACTGAAATAGAATAAAAGCATTCCCAAAATTTGATAAATAGACTTGTATACACAAAGATAACACTTGGACAAGAAAGGTAAATCTTCAATTTATTCTCATTTACCAGGTTACAACATGTAGATAAATTGTTCAAAATGCAAAATAAATTATCTAATAGTAAAAAGATAAATATGATATGCCAGAGTACGCATATTTATAAAAAATACTCTCTTGAAAGAGAAATAACTAACAAAAACTTCCATGCCCAGTTAAAGAGCAAGCAAAATCTAAAACCTTCATGTAAAGGGGCATGATCTTCAACTAGAATGACATACTTTGAAAGGTAAATGGCTGAAAAAAACATGCTACTACTAGGCATTCCAAAAATTGTTGGAAGTATGGAGGAAACTTGTAAAATCTTCATTCAATGTCCTTATGATCTTCTCTTGAGTTTTTCTTATCTTCTTCATGCAATGAGGTGCCAAAATAAAATCATTTTCAAAACAATAGATAGCTTTTATATATCTTTGGTTATTTTTTATAAAACCTAGCTTGTATTTTTCAATTGGGACTTTTATAACTTTTTAAGTCATCCAATTTTGACAAAACTGGAAATGCAATTTACAACATGAATTTTTTCAAGTTAAACAACTCAGACTTTGTCAAAAAGGAAAGTGAAATTTACAAGTTTTCTTTTCACAAACTTTCAACTTGTCAAAAAGATACTTGGAAATTACAAGTGACTCTTTTTCAAAAAGATCTATCAAAATGATAGTTTCAATTTGCAACATGCAACATGCAACATGCAACATGCAACATGCAACATGCAACATGCAACATGCAACATGCAACTTTGAAATATTTTTTACAACAAATAAATATAACATATAAAATGTATTTGATTGAAATAATTAATCTACAACCATAACCTATGAAGACTCTTTGTCCTTCTTTGCATATGTCTTCTTAATATAAGAATCAAAACTTTTAAAGATCTCTAGGACACAATCTTCATCAGGACCAAATGAAAATAAGTTACTTATTTCACATTATGCAATTGTGTTAGAGAATTCCGTTTGTGCATCCTTATATACTTGAATGTTTTTACCCATTTGATCTAATGTATTATGATACCTAATAAAATGGTAGATGGAATTCAAGTTGAAGGTTTCTTCTTATGTTGACTCTCTTTCTACCACCCCCTTAAACTTGTCTTGAATTTATTGTAGTGAATGAATTTGGTCCTAACGATTTGTTGCTTCACATGATAATTTATTAAGCAAGTATTTGATGTCATAGATCATATTTGTGACCTTATCATGTGTAGCCTTAGCCTTATTACTACTCTCTGTGAGTATTCTTATTCTAAAGTTGGTTACCTTATCCAATTCCTTGTGCTCTGCATCATTTTTCAATATCTTTTTTGTAACGAGGGTGTTAGTATCAATCATGTCCATAGATTGTAGCTTTGGTTAGAATAGGTTCAACCTTTTTATCTCATCTTCATATTTTCTCTTTGATATCCTTAATGTTTCTCGAGCATATTTCATCTCTTTGTAGTAGTCCATTGCTAGTTTAATGACTTTGTTTCCATTTGAAATTAGCTCCTCTACCCAGTCCTTTATAAACCTTGCCATGCTACCAATCTTTATTACTGCATCAAGTGTTTCTTTATCAGATATTTGAGTAATATATTGTGTTGGTTAGGAAATGATCTCAATGAAATTCTTTAGTGAAGTCATAAATTATTCAACTGTATTATTCAATTCATCCTTTATGACCTTGTCACTATCCATTTTCTCAAAAAGAGAGTTAATGCTTGATTGAGCATCACATTTCAATCCCTCTCTTGTAAGATGACCAAGCTAAACTTTTCATATTTGGTAATCCCCTACCACTAGATCTTATTTTTGTTTATCTAGTGGGGGGACTATAATCTCTACATACTTCTTCACTATCGAATCATATAGTATTCTTGATATGGATATGGGATCTATCTTTGATCTCTTTGATGCCTCTATAAGGCCAAAATAAAGTGTGCTATGGGACACAATCTGATTCCATTTCTTCCCCATTGATTATACTAGCCAACTTGGAGTGGCATCCTATTATCTTGGCACTACCAACTATGGATATTTGGGTAAAGTTGTTGCACTAATGGTTATGATGATGAGTGTTGTGTCTATTACTAATATGGCCATTGAATCTTTGATTGATGTTTTGGCAATCTCTTCCCCATTTATGGGTTGAGTGGCCACATTGGTATTAATGATTTAATCTATCTCTACCTCCTTTATGGGGGTTAGGGTTATTATGGAAATGGAAGAAATGGGTGCAGTGAAAATGGATGTGCCTATTAGGGTGTGGGAGATGGAAGTGACACCAATGGAGGGGTAGGCATAAGGAGATGAAAAAGAGGAACCTATTGGAGTGTGGAATCTATATCATTGAATGAATCAATCAAAGTTATGGGGATGCTTAGGGTTGATGTAATGGGATAGGTGATAGGAGATGAAAATGAATTAGTTATCTTGGTGGTTAGGATGGCTAGCAAGGTTGTAGTCAAGATGACTAAATCTGCAACTACATATTGTTGTGTGGTATTAGTGATTAATAGGGTGGTGGTGGTGATTAGATATGATATAGAATGAATTATGGGATAGGGGAGTGAAATTATGGAAGAGAGGAGTGTAAGTGAAGCCTAAGTGTCCAATTGAGTTGATTGAACTATTAGTAATGGAGTTACTAGAATAGGTGAGTTGGTTGAAATAGTGGGGTCAATTTTTTGAGGTGATGGTGGAGTGGAGACAAGAGGAGGAGGTGTTGTAGATGATGGAATGATAGAGATAGGAGGAGAAACTATAATGGAGATAGGAGGATAAATTATTTATGCTTCAAGGGTATCTGTGTCTTCGACTGAAATTACTATGGGTTGATCTGCTACTGCTCTTTGGCTACTAGATTATCCTCTCTTAGCCTTTTGATTCTTTTTTCTCTTATGAGATACCACTAGCCTATATTAATTTTCTATTTGAGTTCCACTCCTGGAACCTTATGTTATTGGTGGCACTCCCTTCTCTTTGATCTCTTTCAATTTCACTGATGCTTAAAGTTTCCTTCATCACCTTCATCCCTTTACTCCTAAGCTAGTTGACTATCATGTTTATTACATTTTTAGTCAAATCCATTAATGAGGACTTAGGGATAGACCAATGATCTGATAGAAGGGGTTGAGCAAAGATCTTGTTATCATAATATCCCCTATCCACTAGAGATTCATTATCTACCAAGTCCTCAAGGAGTAGTGTCATGTTGTAAGTTTTGATTTGCTCTAGTGTCATCTTAGAATAATCTTTCAGTCTCACTTATTCTTCATCTTGTAGGTCCTCCCACTAGTCTTCATGATAGGGAACATGGGAATATGTTGTAACTCCCAATATACTAGTAACACTACCATTCACATCATAAAAGAGCCTTGAATTGAGATCTCTTAAGGTCATCTAAGTCATCTCAACATTGACACACTTGGATTTGGATAGGTAAGGGAATGTATACCTCCCTATACTAATGGGGAAATGGATTCCTATCTTATGTTTGCTTGATAACAATTTGTGAGTCTCTACAAGTTACCTCACAAGTTTCATTAAAGCCCATTTGTTGCTTACACAACTTGGGAGTGTGTAAGTATAACCATTAAATCCTCCTACTTTTATGTACGAGTATGTATGGAATTGAATGAAATAGGATCAAGCTTTGTGATCTCTAAATTAACATCATTAGAGTATCTCTTCTTTTCTAACTCTTTGTCAAACATGACTATGATACAGTATAAGAATGCATCATTTACCCTTCTGAAATATTTTCTACTTGTCTGAAGGGTGAGGTCATGGTAATAATTAAAAACTTTGTTAACTTAGTTAGCTATTGTATTCAATCTAAGAAAGGTCCTTCCCTTTGTTAATATGTAGAATAGATATGAAGTCATATAGAACTTCCATATATTATATACTTCCATCAATTATTTTTGGATGGAGTCACTTATCAACTGGGACTATTGGATGTACTCATTATTTTTATGGATTACCCATATGTATTGGTACATCCAATCCTAAAAGTTCTTGACATTAGGGTTCTCAATGAATATATGCAAGAGTATGATTAAATCACCCAATTCATCCTTAAAATCTATCTTGACCAGTGTTTTGGGTAGTCTTGTAGAGGTGGGACTAGGGACTTTTATCCATTATTTATATATGACCATTAGACATGTATTATTATTGTCCTAATAAAAATTCTTTGATGATTTAGGAGTTATATCGAGATAGCTCTCATATTTTGGGATCAGGAACACTAAGTCTATGAAGTTGGGGTCCAAGTTCAATATCATTTCCCCTTTGTTGTTTAATACTTTTCTCTTCTCTACATCATAGTGCTTTGGCAATGTGAGAACAAGCTCAAGATTCTACACTAGTAAGGGGAAGGCTACTACCTGGGGTAGTCTATAGTCATAAATGCTCTAAATCTATTCATTTTTGAATTCAACATTCACCCTAGTCCAAAAATCACCTAAGTCTATGTGACCTAGCCCTATGTCCATGATCTCATTGGTGTTGGATTCCAATTTGAGTGGGACATCAGGTCCCTTGGATTTGAATTTCATCTCTTATCTAGACATAAATTGTGGTAAATTTTCTAGGGAAAACCAACTATAGAGATTGTGGGCTTTGGAATTACAAAACATAGGTAAAAGTTCTAGTGGACTTTGGAGTTGCTCTTGAAGGTAAAATATATGGTGGGGATTATGGTTTCAAAATACACTTTTAAGGTTCGATGAAAAATCCTATGGGTTTTAGGCTTGTAATTACAAGTACGATCCCCAATGAGTTTTGGATTTGTTATATGCACCAAGATTGTCTGTGAAATTGTAGGGTTGTAAATGCAGGAGGAAACTCTAAAGGATTTTGAAATTGCAATGATAGGTGAAATGTCCATGGGGATTATGTAGGGAATCTTCAAGGGAATATTTTATTGTTTTGTACAAAACTCAAAAAACTATAGGCTTTCTTGAAAGGTATAAAACACTTGAAAAATTGAAAGAGCAGATAATTTTTTGGAAAAAAATGATATAAGCACTATAAGGAATGTGAGAAAACAAGGAATAAATTAACTTCATATGTAAAAATGAAAAATAGTTTCTTCTATAAAAAGATGAAAACATTTTTTTGAAAAGATTGGAAATTAGATAAATATCGTTTGGACGGGATGACAATGTAGGTGGCTCTAGGGTGCATGGTTGAGATGTAACATTATGGCTTGAAATCATAACTTGGTGTCATAACAGGGTCATGGTTCTTGCATAGAGCTCTGATATTTATTATTTACAAATAAATAATGATTTACAATTAAGCCCATTTCATTTATATAACTTTTACAATTAATGCACCTTATATTAGTAGTTGGAGGGAAATTTATAACTTCGGAGACCTATAGCAATTTTGAAATTTTGTAAAAATATAATTTGTCCTTTAAATTCCACTTTCTGATGGGTAGCGTAGTGTCTTCTAAATGGGAAAGCAAAAATTGGGGCATAGTTTGCAACTTTGCAAGTTAGAAATTGAAACCAGAGTTCTAGTTTTTGGTAGGAGTGATGTACGAGAAGTAGAGGTTTGAAATAAATTTACAAAATTTCACGTTGAAAATTGCATTTGAATCTCTGGTTTTTGTAAGGAAGGTTCTTGGAAAAAGGCAAAACTCTATTTATGATTTACAACTTTGCAAGTTACAAATTACGAATGGCGTTCTAATTTTTGATGGTCATGAGATTTATGAGAAGTAGAGGTTAGAAAATAATTTGAGTTTGTAAGTTGTAAATTGCGTTTGAACCTCCAATTTTTTCTAGGTATGGTGCTTAGTGAGAAACAAAGGATGGGATGTAATTTGTAACTTTGCAACTTTCAAATTGAATGCAAATCTCTAATTTCCATTGGCTTAAGAAAAGGAGGATACTGGGTCATTTTAAAGCCTTTTTCCAAAAAATAAATGAATGGGTCTTCCTTAAGGTAATAGATATTTTGACATTTTTTGGATAAAAATATCAACATTTTTGGAAACCTCTATGGGGTGATTGCCTGTTAATCAGTTTATTTCTAGTAGCCTTCTAGCTCATTGGGTATGGAGTCATTTTAAGCTTAACACACTTTTAACAGGAGAAAAATAAAATTGTGATTTGCCTAAATAAGAAGAAAATAGGGGAAAATAGAAACAAACTAAGGAAACAAAAACTCTTAATGAGTTAACGTGTGTAAAAGCACTTATTAGGAAAAACAAATAACCCTAATATATACAATATTTTTAGAATGAATTCTAATCTCAAAATCATGCTTTCAGGTACATCCCATTGCCTAGGATAAATAGTTTTGATCCATCAAGATTAGATAGCTAGAATGCATTTGCTCATTTGTACTGAGTTATTATGTATGGGCTGCTCCATATTGCATCAAACTTCATGTGCTTGCATGGTTTAGCTCTTTTAGAACCCCATTTTAGAACCATGTCTCCTTCATTTAAGCTCCTTTTAGATGAATTTTTGTCAAAAATTTTCTTTGTTTGATCTTGATTTGCTTCTAGAACTTTCATTGACTGGTTCCTGACTTCTTCTAGTTCTATTAGTTCTACCAATCATATTGTCATTTCATTGTTGTCAATCAATTCCAACTGATGATTGAATTCTAGAGATTGTAAATCAATTGACAATAAAACTTTAGCTTCCCTTCCATATACCAACATGAATGGATAATTGCTAATGGATCTCTTCAAAGTAAGTCTATCCGCCCATAATGTTGATTTAAACTTTGTGTGCCATGTCCTTTGGTTATCTTCCATTGTCCTTTTGATAATCCTTATGAGATTTTTATTGGTGGACTCATCCAATCCATTACCTTACAAGTAATAATTGGATGAGGTACTCAGGTATACTTTGTGCCTTATAGCCCATTCACTCACTTGAGTGCCCACAAAATCTTTGGCATTGTATAAGATAATGGTGTAAGGAACACCAAACCTTGTGACTATGTCATCCATGAATTGCAAGATAGATGCCTCCATGCCATATTTTAGTGTGACTACTTCAGTCCATCTAGAAAAATAGTTAGTTGCTATAAGGACCCATTTGTGGCCTACAATCGATGGTGGATTGATCATGCTAATGAAATCCAATCCCCATTGAGTAAATAGTTGGTCATCTTGGATTGGTTTGAGAGGGAAAGCTACTAATATTTACTTGCCTATAAATCAAGAATTTTTTTTGCATTTAGTTATGCATTGATGGACATCTTTGAATATACCATGCCAATTATATCCTCCTCTTATTATTTTGATTGTCATGGTTCTTGCAGATAAATGTCAACCTAATGGGCCATCATGAAATTCTTTGAGCACCTTTGGGACTTGACCATGCTCTATACACCTTATCATGAATCCATTCATGTATTTCATAAACAATATTCCATCAACAATAACATAAGGAATAGATTGGAATCTAAAATACCTCTTCTTGAACTACTAAAATTATACAAGTACTCATCAGTGTGCAAGAAGATGGTCATATCATGGATCCATATATTGAATAGAGGTAGAGTGGATAGATGGGATGTATTTTGAGAATACATTGCATCAGATACTACATCATCAATATTTATATCAGAGGCCAACTTATCACATAAGCCCTTCCTCTTACAATTTTTGTAATCTTTATGTTCACATCATATTCCATGACTTTTGTGATCCATCCTACTCTTTTTTCATTTATTTCCTAGCTCAACAGGAACTCTTTGACACTTTGGTGACTAACCATTAGATGAATTTTATTAATGGAGAGAATATGATTGAACTATACTTTTATTCACAATCCTTCAAGGATTGACTAAAGAAAGATATTGGTTGTTCCAATTGTTTTTTATTATGTTGGGTTAGAATAGATGATATGCTACCTTCCCCTATAAAAGCATAGAGAATGAAATATTTCTCATAGTTGGGGTTGACTGGAGTGGAAGCCTAAAAAATAGCCTATTTGATGGCTTCAAAGCTATCTTTTCCTTCTTGTTCCAGCTGAAAATGATACCTTTCTTAATCATAGCAGTAGGGGGCTTGACCATAGAGGCAAAATATGGAATAAATATTATTACAAAGTTGATCTTTCCTAGGAAAACTTATAACACCTTTTTATGGCTTAGAGGTGTTAATGCAAATATAACACTTACTCTCTATAGGTGTATCATAAAAACCTCTTTCAAAAAAATGTATCCTAGTAGTTTCCCTTTATGAACTACAAAAATGTACTTTTTTGGATTGAGGAAAACTCCAAATTCTCTTCACATTTGAAATTTTTTCCTATGGTGATCCAGGTGTGCATCAACATGTTTTGAATAAATAGTGATATCATCTAGGTATACTAGGATCATCTCATTTATCAAACCTTGGAAAACCATATCCATATCTCTTTGGAATGTAACACTAGTATTAGTTATATAAAAGGCATCTTTTTATATGCATACATACCCCATTTTATAGTGAAAGAAGTCTTGAATTGGTCTGATTCCTACACTAGGATTTGGTTATATCCAAAATAAATGTCTAGAAGGGAAAACCTTTTAGATCCTAATATATTTTGAACAATTTTCTCCATGGGTGGAAAGGGATAATGATCCTTCAGGGATGCTTTGTTTAGGTCCCTAAAATCTACAAAAACCTTGATTTCACCATGCTTTTTCCTTATAGGTACCAAATTAGCAACCCAAGATGAGTGTTTGATATGGAAAATGATATTAGCCTCTATCATTTTAGATAACTCACTCTTCATCAAGGGTTCTATTTTTGGATTTATGGGTCTCTGTTTCTATCTAATAAGTTTGGTATTTGGGTCAAGCTTTATTGTGTGTTGGGTTAAGCTAGGGTGAAACCCCTTAGATCTTGATAACTCAAAGCAAAGTTATCATAAAATTCTTGACACATCTCAATAAAATCCTATTTTTTATAATCATTACATACATTTCTAATCTTTAATGTTTTACCCTCTAAAATGACTACTAGATCATAGTCTTCTTCATTGACCATGATATTCTTCTTTTCACCTTTAAATTGATCATCTAAGTTAAAGATGCTCTCCAAAGTAATAAGGCCCATAGGTAATTTATTTGTATTTAATTAAATGATTTGATCTCTATATTAATCTTGGATTCTTGACTGGTTTCTATCAAAGAATTTAGCTTATCTCAAAAAATTACAATTTACTGATCATTGTCAAAGACTTGCTAGTTAGTTGTATTATCAAGAATAGATAGCCTAACTATCAAATTCACATGCTAGCTATTTTTCTTCTTTATTTCTTTAGGTAGGTTATAATGGGATCCTACAAAGGCCATATGATCAACATCTTTGTTATGTTCTCTTGGTACCACTTGAATGTTTAAAGTGATAAAGTCTTCTAATAGGGTCCAAACCATGTGTTTGTAAGATCTCAGCAAGTTATTTTTGGTTATGCTTTTGGATCTTACTTGGTGAACAATCAAATCAATATTACCAAATACTTGTAGTGATTTTATCCCTATTTCCTTGGCTAGTTGGAGACCTCAAATCAATGCTTCATATTTATCTACATTGTTAGTGCAGTTGAACTAAAGTATAATAGAATAGAAATAACTTTCCTTTTGTGGAGAGATCAAAATAATACCTGCACCTAGACCATTCATTCTTATTGAGCCATTGAAGAATAATTGCCACATTTCTTAAATATATTCAGCTAGTTTTACAAGGTTCAAGATGATTGCATCATTTTCATGAATGTAATATGCACCCATTCCAATTTCTTATACATAGTCATAAGGATCAAATTGGAGATTTGATGCTAATTCATCCAAATGAGTATCTTGGATATCTTCCATAGGTGTTATAACTTCATGATCAAGCTCTTCCTCCTGATCTTGTAGTGTGTAATTCATGTCCAAAGGGATAGGAGTGTATGGATCAATATGGTCTTTAACTATTGGTTCAACTCTTATTTTTACTCTCATTCCATATCTCATCTTAAGAAACATGTGGGAATAGTTAGTAGATAGATACCCCCCCATTTTTGTAGTGAAGTCTCAAGAGAGGTAGATAGTAAAATAGGGGGAGATCAATAATTGAGATATCTTAGGAAATTGACAAGCTTAGACATGCATGGATGGTAAGGTTTAAAACTTTTATAGTCTCAAATATTTGAAAAACAATCCCATCTAATTGAACCACATCTTTTGAGACTGATGTATACTTAATACTAAGAGCATCAACTATTTTCTTGGGCATAATAGAACTAATAGCACCTGAGTCTACCATGCAATTATGAATGAGGTGCTTCCCAAATATGGGTGAAATGTAGAAAGAGGGAGGCTTACCATTTTTTCCTACTTTGGTATCAGTTTGTGGTTGACACAAATTAACTGCAACATTAGTCCCTTTGCCAAAACTTTGTATGTTATTTGGAAAATTTTCAAAGATTCAAGTCCCTTTGTGCTAGAATGGAAAGTGCTTCCCACATAGTGACATTCATATTATTTTTCTTCATTTGTTAAACAATAATAAAAGGAATGTTACCAACCTTCATTGGTATCTTTTTGGGAGATATACCTTCTTTCATGAGATTTGAGGTTAGCAATTTTGATTTTGACTAGCCCACAAGCACATTGGGTGGCCTTTGTACTATGTTGATTTTTTTAGATTCTTGTACAAATTTAGAAGTTTTAGCTTATTCCAACCTAGAGGTTTGATCACTTTATATTTCCCTTTTATTTGAATTTATATTTTCTACCATCAAACCACCACCATTGAATAATGATTCATCCTGATTTACACCACAAAAGTCCTCCTCTTGCTAGTTCAAAAGACTAACTTCATTCTGAGAAGATTATTGTGTATATTTCTATTGGGAAGTGTCTTATTCTTATTGTTCTTGAGTGTTTGATATGCTTTACACCATCAATGTTGACTGATGACACCATTAGGAAAAGCATTCTAATTATGTGGTTGAGCACAAGCATAAAACCACTCGTAGTCCTGAGCTAGGTTATTCTAAATAGGTAAAATAAATTTGGAAGTATGTGGTACAGGTAGAGCACAAATATTCAGAGGTTTTACTTGCATATTTTAACTTTGTGTCTATGAATTGCTTTGGTATGGCTACCTATTAGGTTGGTAAGTTTGGTTATCTTGCTGATAAGGCCTATAGCTCTAAGATTACTGCCTTTTCATTTCTATCAACTCATTGTCAAAGCTCTTAATTAAAGACTTAACCTCATATATATCATCAGTAGGAGTGGGAGTTAAGGCTAGTGCTTTGCTTGTGGTCAAAATTGGGGCAATTGTGGCTTGCATAGGAGGCAATTCTTGAAATAGAAGCATTGATGGCCTTGGGGTAATTTTTCTAGTTTGAATTAGGCAATTTTATTCTCTTATTGAAATTTCATAGGCATTGGGGAGTGTGGTTCCACCCATTGACTAGATCATGATAGGTTTATCACTATTTAAAGATCTTAAGTAATATAGGAAGGCATTATTTGGGGTTGGATCGACCAATACTGGAATTCTATTCCATGTCTTTTGAAGGAAAAAATTAAAATCATTCATGAACTTATGAGGATCCCACTAAATAGCAGTTAGTTTTTCAACTAGGGAGAGGTGGTGACTCTTGTATTCAAATTACGTGCATAGTGAAGTTCCTAAGTCATCCCAAACATGGATGGAATTGGGAGGCAGGCCTATGTACCATTATAAGACTTTATCCTTAAAATATGAGATAATAACTCTAATTGCAACATTATATTATACTGCATTATGGACTGAGAAAATATTATCAATGTCTTGTATATGTTTTATGGGAGTGGTGGAAGTTTCACCAATAAAATACGGAAAGATTTTCAAATATGAGGTGGGTATATCATCATACTAGGCCAAATAAGTGGGCTGCCTCTATTGAAGGCTATAAAATCTAGATTTCTGAAAGCCATAATGGGAGGTATGAAACTACTGTGTGTATTTATATGAGATGCTAACATATTTTTAGGATATACTCTAGTTTAAGGTACAACTTATCTTTATTTCTTTTTATATGGAAGTGACAATTCTCGCAAGTCAGCTTTCTTACCTTTAATAGATTATCTCATTTGTATCTTTGGCATATGTAAACCTTGATTTCTTGAATGTCTAAGCTAGTGAAGTCACCAAGTGATTTTCAAATGTGTATGGGGTTCATATAATGATTGATGAGAATATCATTAATCTCTTAGTAGAAATTTTCAAGTCCCACTAGGCATGCCAAAAACTATTATCACATAGATTTTGCACTTGTCTCTGTATTGTAGCTTGTTGTGTGAACATCTAATGATACAATGGGATTGCCTCCAAGATTTAGGACAATGGTGAATTGAGGTGAAACTCCACAGAAATCCAACTTCCTTTCACTAAGTTTGGTACAATTGATAAATTACCAGTTTATGTGGAAATTTCACTTCTTAATTAACTTACTTTTAAATTGGGGTTTGACTATGAGAAAAGAGTTTTAGAAATAAATTTTCAAAACTATAAATGGTGATTGCACCAAATATTTATAGTTTTTAATGCTTTATTTAAATAAACACAACATAACAATAAATATGTTGAAGTTTATTAGAGCACAAACTCATGCAAATGTGAAACCAAAGGCAATATTAGGCATCAATCATATAAGGAACAATATTCTTTATTTTTAATCAAGAAATCTCTCAAAAGGGAAAATAATACCACAGATGAAATTTTGTGACTAAAATAAGAATAAAAGCATTCAAAATTTTTGACAAATAACCTTTCATACATAAAGATACCACAGATAAGAAAAGTAAATCTTCAATTTATTCTAATTCTCTAAGTTAAAATATGTGGATAAATTGTTTAAAATATAGAAAAAATTGTTTAACAACAAAAAGATAAATGGGCTATGCCATAGTACCCATATTTATACAAAATACTCTCTTGGAAGAGAGATAGTTAACAAAAACTTTCATGCCCAGTTTAAGAGCAAGTAAAATATGAAACCTTCATGCAAAGGGGAATGATCTTTAGCTAGAATGGAATCCTTGGAAAGGTACATGGCTAGAAAAAATAACTTGCAACTGATGGGCATTCCAAAAACTACTGAAGGTATGGAGGAAACTCGTAAAATCTTCATGCAATGTCCTCATGATCTTATGTTGAGTTGTTTTTATCTTCTTCATGTAATGAGGTGCCAAATGGACTCATACTCAAAATAATAGATAAATTTTAGATATAGTAGGTTACTTTTACCAAAACCCAACTTGTATTTTTTAGTTGGGACTTTTATAAATTTTTAAGTCATCCAATTCTAACAAAACTAGAAATGCAATTTATAACATGAGTTTTTGAAAGTTAAATAACTCAGACTTTGTCAAAAAGGAAAGTGCAATTTACAAGTTTGTTTTTCGTAACTTTTCAACCTATCAAAAAGATACTTGGAAATTACAAGTGACTCTTTCTCAAAAAGAGCTGTCAAAATGATAGTTGTAATTTACAACATGCAACTTTGCAATAATTTTTGCAATAAAGAAATACAATATACAAAATGTATTTGATTGAAATAATTTATCTATAACCATAACCTATGAAGACTCTTTGTCCTTAGCCTGTGTCTTCTCAATATAAGCATCAAATTTTTTGAATATATCTAAGACATGATATTCATTAGAACCAAATGAGTATAGGTTGCTTATTTCACATTTTGCAATTGTGTCAGAGAGTTTCCTTTGTGTATCGCTATATACTTGAATGTCTTTACCCATTTAATCTAATGTATTATGATACCTAATAAAATGATGGATAGAACTCAAGTTGAAGGTTACATCTCATGTTGAGTCTCTTTTTACCACTCCCTTGAACTTGTTTTGAATTTCATATAATGAAATGATTTGATCCTAATAATATGTTTCTTCGTATGATAATTTATTAAGCAAGATTTAGTGTCATAGATCATATCTATGACCTTATCATGTGTAGCCTTATCTTTATTAATACTCTTTATGAGTATTCTTATTCTGAAGTTAGCTACCCTATCCAATTCCTCATATTTTGCATCATTTTTTAATATCTTTTCTGAAATTAGGGTGTCAGTCTCAATCATGTCCACATCTTGCATCTTTGGGTAGAATAGCTTCAACCTTTCTATCTCTTCTTTGTATGTGCTCATTGATGTCCTTAAGGTTTCCCGACCATATTTTAGCTTTTTGTAGTAGTCTATTGCTAATTTATTGACTTTTTTTCCCTTTGATATGAGTTTATTTGCCCAATCATTTATATCCCTTCCCATGATGCCAATCTCTGTTAATGCATCAAGTGTTTCTCTATTAGAGATCTGAGTAATAGATTATGCTGGTTTAGAGGTGGGCTCAATTAACTTCTTCAATACAGTTGTTCATTTTTTGACTGTATTCTTCAATTCACCCTTTGTGACCCTCTCACTATCCATTTTATCAAAAAGAAAGTTAATTCTTTATTGAACATCATATTTCAATCCCTCTCTTGTAGGATGGCCAAGGTGAACTTTTGATATTTGGTAATCCCCCACCACTAGATCTTATTTTTGTCTATCTGGTGGGGGGAGTACAATTTGTACATACTTCTCCCTTATTGAATCATATAGTATTCTTGATATGGTTTTGGGAGCTATATTTGATCTCTTTGATACCTCTATAAAGGCTAAATCAAGTGTTCTAGGGGACACCATTTGCTTCTATTTCTTCCCCACTGATTAAACTAGCTAACTTGGAGTGGTATCTTATTATCCTGACACTCATAATTGTAAATTTTTAGGTAAAGTTACTGTTATAGCTTGGAATTTTACCCTTGTGAGAGATTTCTTTAAGATCCCTCACTTCTAGCTACAAGCATGGGAATAACCTCAAGATGTGGGTATCCTATGGTGAGGTTGAACCTCTAGACTTTTTTATGAGGCTAGTTCCTCAAGTGCTTCACTTCAGCTCTTGATCTCACACTAAAATCTACTATATGCTAAGGAAAATGGATAAGAAGATTAATTAAAAATAAATATAAGCTAAAGGGGGTGATGCACCAAAATAAGTGATCCAATTGGTCTGGGTAAAGAGCCAACTACTGATGAATCCAAATAGGACACAGGGTATTCTGGTTATATATCAAGGCCATAGGCATGGAGTTTTTATGTGGAGGCTAGGGAGAAGCCTTACACTTTGAAGGATAACAAAATAGGTCTAAGGGAGACACTATGAACTGATAAAACTTCAAAGGAGTTGGACACATAGACACTTCACACAATCCTACATAAAATTAAGGGGACTAAAAGCAAGGTGATGGAAGAAACCATAGATGATGAATAAGAATCATACATTCTACAAAAATGAAACCAAATGGGCACACTTTTTTTAACCAAAAATAGAGAAGTCATCCTTGTATTTCTTCACAAGAGTCTTTTATAAAGCGATTTTTGTAGAGTGATTCTATCACCAATCTAGGGATCATTTACTTGGCTCCAAGGACTCTATATATATAGAAAGGGGGGAGAGAGAAGAAGTCACTGATGGCAAGAACTCTGAAATTTTACTTTCTTATTTTCCCTAAATGCACTGCTCAGGATCACTTGACAATCCTCTCAAGCCCTTCCCATCTTTAAGACTTTCTTTAGCACATTTGAAAAGTTATGGTGTGAGCAACTGAAATGTTTCTTCTTGGCATGATACATTTAAGCATCGAATGGTGATTGTGAGTAGTGAACCATGGCATATTAGAGCATTCATAACTTCTAGCTAACATCTACTCAAACTCTCCCATGTTTATTAAATATCCTTCTGCCACTTTTCCTTTACTTATTGGCCCCTTCTGCTCTAGTTATGCCACATGGTAACCTTTCATTTGTTGCATCATGATTCTCGCATTAATGGACTAAGGTTAAGTTGAGCCCTTGGAGAACCCTCATTTACTCTATGCAGAGTAATTTAGGTTCTTTGGCCTCTTCAACTTTAGACTTTCTTAGATCCTTTACTTATAAAGCCTTTTAAGTAGAGTACTTGGAGAAACCCGATTTACTCCATGTAGAGCAATTTGGGTTATTCAAGCCTACTTACTTCAGGCTTGTCCATATTGAATTATTTTCATTTTTTATTTCCTATCCCTTAATATTTTGGGCTTTTCAAACCTAATTACTTCCAATAACTAGTTTCTTATCCTGATTTTGACATCCATTGGCCTGTCATTTCCTTTGGACACTTGGTCTCAAGTTTCTTTTTCAACTTATTTCTTTTAGGAAAATATTTTGAAGGAATTCTTTGGATAATTAATACTAAGGAATTCCTTTAGACTTTTTGTCCACATATGTCTTCAAAACTACCCTTCAGGATTTTCACAATTGGACTTTCCTAAAGGGTAAGAGACCCTTCAGACTTTCTACATGTCCCTTCAAAATCCCATGAATGATCCTCTTGAAGGGAAAGATACCCTTCAGTAATTTTGAAGTGGTCTCTCTGAAGGGTAAGATACCCTTTGGGAAAATTGTAATTGTCCACTTGGAGAAGAAAAAGCCCTTCAAAAAATTTGAAGCATACATTTAAAAAATTTGATCGGTCCCTTTTCCCTAAAAATCCCCTTCAAATTTTGAAAGTAAAGAAACTCATCCCTTGAAGAACCCAAGAAGCACCATTTTTCAAGACCAAATTGGGTTTATCAAGCCCCTTTACTTATTTTGGGTTTCTAACTGCTCAAAACTTATGAAGTAATCAAATAGTTCCCCTTATAAAACCTAAAATACACTATCTATGAGTAATTCAAGTTTATAAACATGAATTACTTCTACTTATAAAACATTTAGAAGCTAGGCACTGCTAGAAACTTGATTTGCACTGTGCCTTTAGAAACCCAAAGTTGTCACTAATGAAAAACCTGAAGTCCTCCCCAAAACTTACCATTTTCTTGCCTGAAAGATCCCTTTTTCATACTTAGGCAAACTTTGATATGTGGGCCAAAAAATGGCCAACATTTTTGGCAATTCATAGGGAAGCATGCCTGCTATGCTTGAGAACCCAGCTCATTTTCTTTGTTCGATCCATTTGACATGGAGTCACTAATTTTATACAAATCTAGCTTTATCTAGAAATATTTCTTGAAGCAAAAAGAACAACCAAAATGAAACAAATGGTGCTCAAGGCACTTAGGGAAGGGAAACTCAACTGAAATAGATGTGCATAAGGTACTTAGAGAAAAACATAAAAAACTATACAAAATGTACAATAACATACAATGGCTGCAAACTCTTCTAATAACACAGCTTTAGATGAATCCCATTGACTGGGATGGGTAATACCTCCCCATCCAATTGGGCAAGATGAAAACCATTATGTTGTTTACATCGATGGATCAAATAAGGGCCACTCCATAGCTGTCAAACTTAGTATGGTTACCTGGTTTGGCCTTTTTTGAGTCCCATTTAAGAACCAGGTCTCTTTTAAAAGTCCTTATTGTTGCTCTCTCATCAAAAGCCTTTTTAAATTGAGATTAGTATGCCTCTAGTGTCTTCATTACAAGGTCCCTTGTCTCCTTGAGCTCTGTGAATTCTACCAATCTCACATTCATGAGTTCATCTTCCAGCAACTCCAGTTGATGGGCTAGATCTAATGTAGGTAGCTCAAGGGAAATGGGTAACTTGGACTCCCTTATATATACTAAAACATATAAATAATTACTAGTAATAGCTTTAGGAGTTACCTGGTCAACCCATAAGGTTGTCTTCAACTTGGTGTGCCACATCCTTTAATTCTCCTCCATGGTCTTTTTGATAATTCTCAACAAATTTTTATTTGTGGACTCAATCAATCCACTTCCACGAGGATAATAATTTGAAGAAGTGTTGAGGTAGATGCCCATTTTGAGAGCCCATTCATTTATTTTCAAACTAAGGAAAACTAATGTATTATCATATATGATAGTGGATGGTACACTAAACCCAGTCACAATGCTATCATAGAAATCTAAGACTACACTTTCATTGGCTTCCTTTAATGTAATGGATTCCACCCACCTGGTGAAGTAATCAGTTGAAGTAAGCACCCACTTATGCCCTACACTTGATGGGGGGTTGAGCATACCAATGAAATCCAAACCCCACTGTATGAATAGTTGCTCCACCTGAATTGGATTGAGAGGGAAAGATACTAACCTTTGATTACCTACGTAAAGAGTACATTCTTGACACCTCCTCAACCATGCATAAGCATCCTTGAAGAGGCTAGGCTAGTAGTAACCAGCCCTCATGATATTTGTTGTAGTAATTCTTGGAGCAAAATGACCTCTTGCAAGCCCATCATGGAAATGCCCTAAAATCTTGGCTATTTGATCATCATTTATGCACCTTAAGAGCACTCTAATCAGATATCTTCTAAACAGAAACCCATCAACTAAAGCATAAGGTATGGAATTAAGTTTTAAATACCTTATTTTAGCTTTGTCGATAACTAGAGGGCACTCACTTATTAGCAGAAAGTGCATCATATCATGGAGCCAACTAGTGTGAGATGGAGGTGCATCTGCTTGTAGGTTATCTTGTATTACCAAGATGACCTCTTTGTCTCCATGAAGGTTATCAACCATATGCTCACAAAAGCCTTCACCTCTTAATAGTTTAGTGACCTCGATCTCCACATCATACTCCATGACTTTAGTAATCCAACTAGCTCTTTCTTCACTCAAATTATTGTTAAGAAGGAAGTCTCTTACCCTAGGATGAGACACCATAAGGTGGATTTTTCTATTAGATAACATTGGCCTAAATTTATTGAGACTTATTAGTGCTACAAGGACTTGCTTTTCTACAAAGGTATACCTCACCTCATACTCTTCAAGCCCCTAACTGAAAAATGCTAATGGCTACTCAAGTCCTTCACCATTTCTTTGCATCAGGATAGCTAATATATTATTGATGTTGGCAAAAGCATACAATTTGAAATCCCTTGAGAAATCAAGATTCATAAGTGTGGGTGCTTGAGCAATGGCTTGCTTGATAGCCTCAAATGTTGACTTGCCTTCATTTGACTAGGTGAACACTTGGTTCTTTTTTAGCATAGCAGTGATGGGTTTGACCACACTTGCAAAACTAGGGATAAATATTATCATAAATTTTATCTTTGCAAGGAAACTTTGGAGTCCCTTATTATGCTTGGGCAAGGATAAAGCCAAAATGGCACTTATTCTCTTAGGATCAATGGATAACCCCTCTTTTGAGATGATGTGGCCCAACAACTTATCTTCATACATGGAAAACACACACTTCTTGGGATTAATTGAAATCCCATACTCTTTGCACATTTCAAAAATTAGCCTCAATTGGTTCATATGCTCGATGGCATTCTTGGAGAAAACTATGATGTCATCCAAGCAAACCAACACCATTTGGTTTAGCAACGCCTAAAAAGCCATGTCCATGGCTCTTTGGAAAGTTGTGCCAGCATTTGATAGACCAAAGGGAATCTTTTGGTACACATATGTGCCCCATTTGGTGTTGAGGTAGTCTTGTACTGGTTTTCATCTGTCACCCAAAATTAGTTGTAGTAAAAAAATCCATCCAACAGAGAGAAGTGTTATGAACCTATAACTACTTGTAGAATTTGCTCCATGCATGGTACAGGGTAGTGATCCTTCAAGGAGACTTTGTTCAAATATTTTAATTCTACACAAAGCCTAATATCCCTACTCTTTTTTATTATAGGCACCAAGTTGGCTACCCATGATGAATGTTTGATAGGAAAGATGATCATGGACTCACTCAACTTGGTTAGCTCCTTCCTCATCAGCTCTTCAATCTTGGGATTAATGGGCCTTTGCTTTTGCCTCACATACTTGGCATTAGCCTCCAACTCTATGGTATGCTGAGGTAAATTAGGATCAAAACCATTTAGGTCATTTTACTCCCAAGTAAAAATGTTTGAATACTCTTGACAAAGTGTTATGAAAGCATGCCTCTCAGCCTTGCTACTTACCTTCCCAAGCTTGAGAAGTTTATCTTTGAAGATGAGTACTTTCTCAAAGTCTTCTTCATCAGTTGATATTACTACCTTGTCTTTCCTCATATGGTCTCCTTCATGAAAAAGGCCCTCAAGTGTAACCAAACCCTTAGAAAGTTTGTTCAACTTTAATTAAACAATCTGATCCTCATATTGATGTTATAATTTAGCTTGGTTGGAGGAGGAGAACTCAGCTTCCTTCTTAAGAAACAAACAATTTGCTTGTCACTCTCAAAAACTTGCAAATGGGATTCATTATCTGACACAAATGGCCTCACCACCACCTTGAACTATGACTAAACCTTAGCTTCTTTTAGCTCATTTGGAATGTCAAACTAAGCTCTCATGATTGCCAGCCTATCAACATAGTGGTTCTAATTTCTTAAGACAACTTGAATGTCAAAGGCCTCAAAATCTTCAATTAGGTCCCACACTCAATTTTTTAGGACCTCATCAAAGAATTATTTGTAATGTTTAGGCCTATGACTTGGTTTACTATGGGTTCATTTTCCCCATAAATTTGTAGTACTTTGATTCCTCTTTTATTGACCCATTAAAGGCCATGGATCAAGCCTTCATATTCTACTACATTTGAAGAGCAACTAAAATGGAACCTATAGGAAGATAAAATATTATTACCCAAAGGGGAAACCAACATTGCGCCAACACCTACACCATTTTTTCTCCTTGATCCATCAAATAAAAACTTCCATAAACCATTAGGGTCTTTTTTAGGTCCAATGAGGGAAGGCATGGGATGATTCTCTTCATGTAGTAGATAGACACCCATGTCTCTTTCCTCAACACCTTCCAAAGGGTTGAAAAATTGGTTATCTCCCCACAACTCATCCAAGAACAAGTCTAGAACCTCTTTAGGATGAGTGTTCAGCTCTTGGCCAGTTGTAAACTCATCCTTATCAAGGATAATACAATTGAGGTTTACATTATCTAGCTAATGGGGTTTAATGTGGAGTTGTGCCATGGGTTCAGCCTTGATCGAGACCTTAGTCCCATTATTTATTCTAAATTCCATGTAAGACCAATTTATTATAAGGTAACCCCCAATCTTGGCTATGAACCATCTGAAAAGACATAATACAAAGTGAGGAGTGACATCCAGATTAACACGTCTTACACCATGGACACATTAGGACAAGCATGAAAGGTTAGGCTCAAGTTATTGATGATACTTGATGGATTTATGGAAGAATCATCAAGCTATAGAAACCCCTTGGTGTGCATTTCATACTTGAGGTTCAACTGGTTAGTAATAGACTTTGGCATGACTGGAGTGTTGGACCCACTATCCACCAAGCAGTTGTGCACCAAGGAGTCATTGATGATTAATGAGATGTAGAATGGGGGGCTTGGTCACACTACTTGACCTTTCTCCCAAAGGACTCTTGGTTGCATTGGTGAAAACTTTAGCTTCCTTACTTGGTTAATTACTTGTAGTTGTAGAAACACTCATCCTAGATAAACCTTCTTGAAGAATGTCTACTTGGCCAGGCATGGAAAGCATGTCCCCATTGGTACGCTCACACTCGATTTATTGATTTTATCCATAATGTTGATTGGCATACCCCAAAACTTTTCCTGGGTTTTAAGAGAAACTAATGTTATCTTTGTCAGTGGAGTGGTGATAAGGGGTTCTTTGAAATCTTCCTAATTGTCACCCATATTCCTTTTCTTGAACCTTATGTTCACTGAGACTAGGGTGTGGGCCAAAATGGGAGTAGCGTGCTGATTATATGCATATCATTCCTCTTGTTCATTGATGCCCATTAAGGCTTTTAGATGGTTTGACCCCTAATCTGATCCTTCTTCTTATGGAGGCTTCTCTTACTTTGTCAACATGGGTACCTTTGTGCTTTGGGCCATAAGAGCTTGGTTATATCCATAAGCAACAAATTGCTGCCATTGATCATTGAATGCTTGGTTGGAGCCATTAGTTGGGATAATGGATTGTCTAAAAGAATGATTCCAAGGTATTTGCCCTTTAGCCTCTTGAGCCACATTGTTATGAATTGGGACCAAAGAGTTGGAAAGTCCTACAATGTTTAGATTATAATTATGTTGTCTAACATAGTTAGGCTACCCTTGTCCTTGGAAACCTCCTTTGTAGGGTGGCCTATTAGCTTGATAAGGATATTGTTGAGGCTAATACAGAGCTTGATAAGGCTTGCTGTAAGCTTTCTGCATCTTGGCATTGACCACATCATTCCCCAAGGATTGGAGCATACTTTTTAATTCTAAGTAATTCTTCTACTCTTGGGAGTCATTGGATCCACTAGTAGAGGCCTTCTCTTGCTTAGGTGAAGGCACAAGAGCAATTGTTGGCATTGGAAGTATAACATCAAGTGGAGGAATGATTGCAAGAGGTGGTTTAATTTCTAAAAAAAGAGGCATTAGGGGTCTAGGAGTGAGCTTTCTAGCCTTAACTAGGCAATTTTTTGCCTTGATGGCCACTTCATATGTATCTGGTAGTATGTCTCCTCCCATAGACTAAATCATTACAACTATGTCACTATTGAGAGCCTTCAAGTAATACAAGAAAAAAAAGTTTGGAGATGGTCTCAAAGCTATTGGAATTCCATCCCATGCCCTCTAAAATCTCATATTAAATTCTTGCATGACCTCATGAAGAGCTCTCTTGATTGTGGTCAACTACTCTGCAAGTGACATATGATCACTCTTATCTATAAACCTTTTACACAAGGTTGTACCCAACTCATCTCATGAACTAATAGAATTAGGAGTTAGGCCCCTATACTAGTCCAATTCCTTTACTTTGAAAAATATAACTAATATCCTAACAACCACATTCTCCATTGTGATATTGTGAATGTTGAAAAAGTTGGTTATGTTTGTTATATGCTCAGTAAGAGTTATAGCTTGGTCTCCTATGTAATAAGGAGCACTTTTGAGGGTTGCTACTGGCATAGGATCATACTATGGTAAGTTCAAAGGGCTTTGGCCATTGAAGCCCATAAACTTTCTTTAGGGAATCTTAACAACAAGAGGGGATGATAAATATCTTCTTGCGTAGGTATACTTTATGATTGGTTTAGGAGGATAGCTTCTTACATAAGGGTAAGTATGGGTGAACCTTAACCTTTTTTGCTAAGTTTAAAGATAATTCAACAAAATTAAAAGGAATACCTATAGAATTTGATCTTGTAGTCACCTTTGACATGAAAGATAGCTACTACCCTACCACTAGATAGTTGGGTGTTCTTTGGAGTCACCAGATGTTGAAGGATGAATGCTAACATTGCTACGAAATGATTAAAGCAACATAAAATTTTACCAATCTTTCATAAAAATGAAAATGAAATGGTAGTGGTCCCATCGGGTGTGCCAAAACTATTATAGCTTGGAATTTCACCCTTATGAGAGAGTTCTTCAGGCTCCCTCACTTCCATCTACAAGCATAGGAACAACCTCAGGATGTGGGTATCCTATGGCGAGGTTGAACCTCTAGAATTTTTTATGAGGATAGTTCCTTAGGTGTTTCAATTTAGCTCTTGATCTCACACTAAAATCTATTGTCTACTAAGGAAAAGGGATAAAAGGATTAATTGAAAAGAAATCTAAGCTAAGGGGGGTGATGCACCAAAATAAGCGATCCACTTGGTCTAGGAAAAGATCCAAATATTGATGAATCCAAATAGGACTTAGGCTATTCTAGTTCTATCTCAAGGCCATAGGCATGGAAATTTTGTGTGGAGGTAGGAGAGAAGCATTAAACTTTGAAGGATAACAAAATAGGTCTAAGGGAGACACTATAAACTAGTAACACTTCAAAGGAGCTTGACATACAGACACTTCATGCGATCCTGCATAAAATCAAAAGGACTAAAAGAAAGGTGATGAAAGAAATCATAGGCGATGAATAATAATAATAATAATAATAATAATAATAATAATAATAATAATAATAATAATAATAATAACAATAATAATAATAATAATAATAATAATAATAATAATAATAATAATAATAATAATAATAATAACAATACAAAAATGAAACCAAATGTGCACACTTGTTTTAACTATAAATAGAGAAGTCTTCCTTGAATTTCTTTAAAATAGTCTTTTACAAAGCGATTTATGTAGATTGATTCTATCACCAATCTGGGGATCATTTGCTTGGCTCCAAGGTCTCTATATATAGAAAAGGGGAAGAGAGAAGGGGAAAAGATAAGAAGTCACCAATGGTAGGAACTCTGACATTGTACTTTCTTGTTCTCCCTAAATGTGTTGCTCAGGATCACTCAACAATCCTCTCAAGCCCCTCCAATCTTTAAGACTTTCTTTGGTGCATCTAAAAATCCATGTGAATAGTTGGAATGTTTCTTCTTGGCATGATGAATTTAATCATCAAATGGAAATTGTGAGTAGTGAACTATGGTAGATGAGAGCCTTCATAACTTCCAGCTACTAGCTGCTTAGACTCTCCCATGTTTATTGAACATCCTTGTGCCACTTGTCCTTTACTGATTGGCTCCTTCCACTTGAGTTATGCCATGTGGTAGCCTTCCATTCATTGAATCATAACTCTCACATTGTTAGACCAAGCTTAAGTTGAGCCATTGAATAATTTTGCTTTACTCTATGTAGAGTAATTTGGGTTATTTGGCCTCTCCAAATTTGAACTTTCCCAGATCCTTCACTTATAAATCCTTTTAAATAGAGTAACTGAAGAAACTTGATTTACTCCATGTAGATTAATTTAGGTTCTTCAAGCCTACTTACTTTGGGCTTGTCTATCTTGAAGTCTTCTTACTTTGTTGTTTCCCAAGCCTTAAGACTTTAAGCTTTTCAAACCTGATTACTTCCAACAGCTAGTTGCTTATCCTAATTTTGACGTCCATTGGCTCATCATTTCTTTTGGACACTTGGTCTTGAGTTTCTTTTTTGGTTTATTTCTTTTGAGCAAATCTCTCAAAGGATTTTTTTTGGAAAATTTATCTAAAGGAATTCCTTCAGACTTTTTGTCTGTGTCTGTCTTCAAAACTACCCTTTGAGCTTTTCACAATGGAATTTCCTGAAGGGTAAGAGACCTTTTAGGATTTTTACATGTCCCTTAAGACTCGTATAAATGATCCTCATAATGGGAAAGATACCATTTGATAATTTTGAAATGGTCTCTCTAAAAGGTAACATACCCTTCAGGAAAATTACAACTGTCCACTTGGAGGAAAAAAGCCCTTTAAAAAAGTTGATGTGTACTTTCATGAAAGTTGATTGGTCCCTTTGCCCTAAAAATACCCTTCAGATGTTGAAAGTGCCCTTTGGATTTTTTGAAAAAAAAAACTTGTCCCAAGAAGAACTTGAGAAGCACCATTTTTCAAGACCCAATCAGGTTTATCAAGCCCCTTTACTTATTTTAGGCTTTTGACTACTCATAACTTATGAAGTAATCAATTAGTGCCCCTTGGAGAACCTAAAAAACATTGTCTATGAGTAATTTGGGTTTGTAAACCCAAATTACTTCCACTTATAAAACATTTATAAGCTAAGCACTGCTAGAAACCTAATTTGCACTTTGCCTTTATAGACTCAAAGTTGTCACTGCTAGAAAACCTGAAGTCATCCCAAAGACTTACCATTTTCTTTCTTGAAATCTCCCTTTTTCATATTTAAGTAAACATTGATATTTGGGCCAAAAAATAGCCAATAGTTATAGCACTAGTGGTTACGGTGATGAGTGTTGTGTCTATTAATGATATGGCTATTGAATCTTTGGATGATATTTTAACAATCTCTTCCCCATTTGTGGGTTGAGTGGCCACATTTGTGTCAATGATTTTCTCTATCTCTACCTCCTTTGTGGGGATTAGGGTTATTATGGAAATGGAAGAAATGGGTGTAGTGGAAATGGATGTGCCTACCAGGGGTGTGGGAGATGGAAGTGACACCAATGGAAGGATAGGCATAGTGAGTTAAAAAAAGGCAACCTTTGTGAGTGTAGAATCTAGATTCATGAATGAATTAATCAAAGTTGTGGGGACACTCAAAGTTGATGTAATGGGAAAGGTGATAGGAGATGAAAATGAAGCAATAACTATCTTAGTGGTTGGGATGGCTAGCAAGATTTTAGTTAGGATGAATAAATACATAGCTATATACTATTGTGAGGTGTTAGTGTTTAGCATGGTGGTGGTGGTGATTATGGATGATATGGAAGGAATTATGGAAGAAGGGAGAAAAATTATGGAAGAGGGGAGTGGAAGTGAAGCTTAAGTTTCTAATTTAGTTGATTGAACTATTGGCAATAGAGTCACTGGCATAGGTGATCTGATGGAAATAGATGGGGCAATTGTTTGAGGTGATGGTGGAGTGGAGATAGCAAGAGAAGGTTTTGTAGTTGATGTAATGATAGATATAGTAGGAGAAACTATGATGGAGATATGAGGATAAACTATTTGAGATTGAGAGGTAGTTGTGTCTTCAGCTAAAATTACTATGGGCTAATTTGTTGCTCCTCCTTGGCTACTAGATTATCCTCTCTTAGACTTTTGTTTCTATTTTATTTTATGAGATGTCACTAGACTATCTACCTATTCTATTTGATTTCCACTGCATGAACCTTTTGCTATTGGTGAACTCCCTTCTCTTTGATCTCTTTAAATTTATCACTAATGCTCAAAGTTGCCTTGGTCACCTTGACCTCTTTTCTCCTAAGCCAGTTAATTGTCTTATTTATTACATTTTAATTCCTATACATTAATGAGAAGGACTCATGGATAAACCACCTAACTAATGGAAGGGGTTGAGCAAAGATTTTGTTATCATAATAGACCTTATCCACTAGAGATTAATCATATACCAGTTCCTTGGGGACTGGTGCCATGTTGTAAGATTTGATCTACTG
This sequence comes from Torreya grandis, assembly GCA_037957365.1. Lineage (NCBI taxonomy): Eukaryota > Viridiplantae > Streptophyta > Pinopsida > Cupressales > Taxaceae > Torreya > Torreya grandis. The sequence continues at coordinate 505,291 of JARHVA010004361.1, read as the reverse complement.
CATGGTCATCTTAGAATAATATTTAAGTCTCACTTATTCATCTTGTAGGTCCTCCCAATAATCTTCATAATAGGGAACATGGGAATATGTTTTAACCCCCAATATACTGGTAACATTTCCATTCACATCATAAAATGCCTTATATCGAGAGATCTTAAGGTCACCTAAGTCATCTCAGCATCGGTACACTTAGCTTTGGATAGGGAAGGGCATGTATACTTCCTTATACTAATGGGAAAATGTATTCTTACCTTGAATTTGCTCAATAAAAGTTTTTGAGTCTCTACAAGATGCCTCATAAGTTCCATTAAAGCCCATTTATCACTTACATACCTTGGGAGGGTGTAAGGACAACCAATGAATCCTTGAACTATGATGTATGAGTATGTGGGGAATTGAATGAAATAGGATCCCCAGTTTGTGATCTCTGAAGTAGTAACATAAGAGAATATCTTCTTTTCTAAATTTTTTTCAAACATGACTATGATGTAGTATATTAATGCATCATTTACCCTTATAAAATGTTTCTTACTTGCCTCAAAGGTGAGTTTAGGGTAATAATTGAATAATTTGTTGACCTGGTCAGCTACTATATTCCATCTAAGGAAGGCCCTTCCCTTTTCTAATATATAGACTAGATATGAAGTCATATAGAACGTCCCTGTATTCTATACTTTCATTAATTGTTTATGGATGGAGTCACTTATCAGCTAGGCCTAGTGGATGGATTGTTTATTTTGATGGATTACCCATATGTATTGTTACATCTAATCTTGAAAGTTCTTAAGATTAGGGTTCCCAATGACTCTATGAAAGAGTATGATTAAATCACCCACTTCATCCTTAAAATCTATTCTAGCTAGTGTTTTGGGTAGTTTTGTAGAGGTAGGCCTAGGTAATTTTACCCATTATTTATTGATGAGCCTTAGACATAGTGTTATTATCCTGATAAAAATTATTTGATGATTCAAGAATTATATTAGGATAACTCTCACATTCTGGGATTAGGAACACTATGTCTATGAAGTCAGGGTCCATGTTCAGAATCCTTTTCACTTTGTTATTTAATACTTCTATCTTCTCCACATCATAGTGCTTTGCCAATGTGAGAATAAGATCAGGGCTTTGCACTGATAAGGGAAATGTTGTCTCCTGGGGCAATCCGTAGTCCTAAATGCTCTAAATCTAGTCATTTTTGAATTCAACATTCACCCTAGTCCATAAATAACCTAAGTCTACGTGACATAGGTCTATGTTTATGATCTCATTGGTATTGGATTTCAAGATAAGTGAGACACGAAGTCCCTTGGATTTGAATTTCATATATTTTCCAGATAGATTCTAGGAAATTTGCTAGTGGAAAACCAACTCCAGAGTTGGCAGGCATTAGGATTACAAAACATAGGTATAAGTTCTGGTGGAATTTGGAGTTACTCTTTTAGAGAAAATATTTGACACAAAATGTGGTTAAAAAATACACTTTCAAGGTCTAATGAATCTCCATAGTTTTCATGCTTACAATTGTAAGTAATATCCCTAATGGGCTTTGGAGTTGCTATATGCACTAGGATTATCCATGGAGTTGTAGGGTTGTAAATGTAGGTGGAAACTCCATGGGGTTTTGAAATTGCACTGGCAAGTAAAATGTCTATGGGGACTATGCAAGGAATCTTCAAGGGAACATTTTAATGGTTTTTATGAAACTCAAAAAACCCTAGGATTTCTTGGTTGATAGAAAAAATGGAAAACTCAAAATAGTAGACAACATTTTGGAAAACCACGATGCAAGCACTCTAAAGAAATTGAAAAAATGAGGAATAAATTAGATTCCTATGCAAAAATGGAAAATAGTTTCTTCTTCCAAAAGATGAAAATGTTTTTGGGAAATTCTTATAAAATTAGAGAAATACCATTTTCATTGGATGTCAATATAGGTGGCTCAAGGTTGCATTGCTAAGGTGTGGTGTTGGGGCTTGGATTCATAGTTTGGCATTGTAACAGGGTCATGGTTCTTGTATAGAGCTCTAATTTTCATTATTTGAAAATAGACAATGATTTATAATTAACCCCATTTCATTTATATAACCTCTATAATTAATGCACCCTAGGTCAATAGTTGGTAGGTTATTCATAATTTTGGAGTGCTTAAGAAATTTTACAATTTGCACTTTGAATTACACTTTCCCTTAAATAGCTTGGTGTATAAAAAATGAGAAAGCATAACTTAGGGCATAGTTTGAAACTTTGCAAGTTGACAATTGCAATCGGAGTTCTAGTTTCTATAGGAAGAGTAGTTAGCGAGAATTAGAACTTGAGTTGCAAGTTACAAATTAAAACTGGGGTTCTGATTTATAATGAGAATGATGTGCTAGAAGTGAAGGCTAGAAATAAATTTGCAAGTTTTCAAGTTACAAATTGCTTTCAAATATTTGATTTCCATAAGGAAGGGGCTTGGTGGAAGGCAAAACTATGTTTGTAATTTACAACTTTGCAAATTACGAATTGTGAGTGGGTTTCAGTTTTCAATGGTCATGAGGTTTTCAAGAGGTAGAGGTTAGAAATCAATTTTTAAGTTGTAAATTACATTTGAACCTCTAATTTCCATCAGGAATGGTGCTTAGCAGGAAGTAAAGGTTTGGATGCAATTTGAAACTTTGCAACTTATAAATTGCACCCAAATCTTTTGTTTATGTTGGATTAAGGCAAAGGGGATACTGGATCATTCTAAAACCTTTTTCCAAAAGAAAATTAATGGATCTCTCTTAGGGTAATAGATATTTTGACATTTTTAGGAGAAAAATATCAACAGGTTTAATGAAATAGTTTGTTGATTTACACTACCCGATCTCCATCTAATAGTTGGGAGTGATCAAGACACGATCATCCTTATTACAGATGGAGTTTTTCAACTCACACATGTGGTGTAATCACCCACCAATGCTTATAGAAATTATTTATTAAATTTTTATTTATATTTCATTAATGTGCAATGACTTGGCATGGTTAATGTGAAAGAGATATGATAGGTCATATGTCCAGGAATAAAATTGTGAGTAGAAAATTCCTTATACCAACCATTCATGATTGAATGGGAGTAGAGTTAGCAACTATCATGGAGTCAATGTTTCCACTTATGCTTGCATCACCAAGTCACTTCCATACCAATCTCTTCTATGTGGCAAAGTTACTCAAGAAGATATAGACTATGCCTTTACACACTGAACTGCATCTACAAATTTTTGAGCTCATATTCATAATATCTCTAGAGACCTACTACATGTTCTGCATCCCAACCCTTATGCCTCCAAAGCTACTACATGATACACATTGGGTAAGTGGGTGCTATATGTATAGATGGGCATAAATACCTATAACGTGTGTTGACTATCTTGAATCCACATTTCAACACAATATATTGTATTGGCAATTATTAGATTTCAATCAATAATGATATGGTAGTAAACCTTTTATGCAAAACCTACATACACTTTCTTACAGGCATGCTTAAACACATTACAACTCATTAATCCTCATAATGAGAAGAACATCGACACCAAGAAAAACAAAATTGGCTCTTTGTGGACTTGTAATATAAGTATAATTGCAAACTTTTATATTTATAAATGTCATAAAGTTTATTTTGTGGTGATATTTATAGTATTATAATATAATATATATTCATATTTAAATGTATATTTACAAGGTATAAATTGATGTCATCCTTTTGGTTGGTTTAAATAAATATTTACAAATCATTTTGGTTTAAATATTTATTTACAAACTATATATAGAATGTACAACTTGTTAATTAATTTTAAATTCCCAGTAAATTATGTATTATCTATCAATCAAAATTTATTTATTCTATATTCATTAAAATATATAAACCTTTACAATAGATTTAAATTTTATATTTTTTAATAAAACTTATTTTGTAAAATATTTATTTGTATGTTGACTAGTGAAATTTGTTGTGACATTATTTAGCATGCAAAAATATTTAACGTCAACAATAATGTCACTAATAAATAATACATCAATATCTATTAATAAATTGAATATTTTTAATAAAAAGCATGACATCAAATTTTTAATAGTAAAGAATCTGTCTGGGTTTGATGGCAATGAAAATTAATGCAGTTAGATGACTCTCAAGTCTTCATATTAATACAAATCAGTTTTAATTCATAATGTTACATGTTTAGAGTGCAAAATCTTTAATGTGATTTATATTAAAATAATATTCACATATATCTTTGAAAACACAATAATAGACAAAATAAAGAATTTCTATATGTATCACATAGAAAACCCTAGTTTCTTCTAGGGTTTCATCTTTCTACCTTAGGATTTCATATTTTTATATCTCAACCTATTTTCTAAACATGATTCTAATTTTTCTCTCACAAGTGATATTTTTTCTTAAGGTTTCAATATTCAAACCTTTGGTCTATCTATTTAAGTATTGTCAAACCCTAGTTTCCTTTAAAGTTTTCATTATACCCTATTACAATTTCATATCTCTACATTAGGTTCCATATATTTTTAATCTTTATATTATCTCTATGTAAAATATGAATCTTTTTATCATTTATCCGATGATTTTAGGTTCATTCTCATATTAGTGTTTTTCTAGACAAAGTTGTGGCTTGCCCCCATACATGTTCAATTGATATCTATTTCAAAATGATGGATTTGAAAAATGCTAATTTTTTTTTCCTTAGTCACATGTATTGGATCAAAAAACTCTTTTTGTTCCCCACAATTTTGTTTGAATTTTCCAGAAATAAGTTTTTACTATTTTTAGTAAATTTGACATTGAAGGAAAAAGACACATTTATTTTTGAAACAAATATTGGGTTTGGATTATTTAGTTTTTTTTCAAAAAAAATATTTTTGCTATGATTAATTATTTATTTAAGAATTATATAATAGTTATAATGGATATATATAATTTGTATTTTGTAATTTAATCAATAATAGTAATAATTAAATTTTACATTCCTAAAATATATAATATTTTTCAAAATCATAAAATGAAATGGTTAAAATTCATGTATAATAAAATAAAGTTCTAATTAAAAATGATGAATCCTTAACCTTCCTTCATAACTCATGTTATCTAAATATCCAATATGAAATGCCTCTAGACATCAAAGGACATGTATGGATTATTTACTTCTTCCCCAATATACAGCAAGATCTTAAAACCTATAATCTCATTCACATGATTTGTCCTAGGCTTATATTAAAACTTACAATCTATATTATTAAAACTAGAAAATGTAGGGTACCCTATCATGCATAGAAAAACAAAGGTAATCAAACTATCCATCATCACCCCCATCTAACTCCCATAAGTTAAAAAAATACAAATATAGATTATGATATCATTGATCAAACATAAGAACACCCAAGTTATGATTTCCATGCTAGAACTACTTAAGAGGTCCTCTAACATCTAAATTGTATCTTATATATAGCATTTATGATGCAACTTTACCGAATGATGTGGGACATGCTTTTAAATTTCCATCTATAATTGATATATTTTAAAAGGATGATACAAGTCAAAATATTAAATAAGGGATACAAACATGGGTTGATAGATAATGGATCAACATTGAGTATATGTAAAATCACACTTTTAGAAACATTGAATGTCAATATAGATTTTATTAAGAGATCATATAAAAATATAAAAAGATTCAAAAATATTTTTTTGCCAAGAATTGGTATAAATTACTTTGAATATCATAATAGATCTTAAGATGGTATTGTTATGTTTTATGTAATTTTCAATCACTTGAATTATAGTCTATTCTTAGGTAAACCATGAATACACATAATGAAATCCATGCCATCTACTTTAAATTAGAGCATAAATTATACATGAGGGATAATTGTATACATGTTCTAAAGATAATCAACTTTTTAAATATTACAAAGTAGTAGATCCTAATAACAAATGTAGTCCAAGATTAGGTTATTTTTAGTTTATTATAATGCCTCCTTCAAATATCATACCACCAGAAATGAAAAATACATATGAAATTAGATAATTAAGTAAGACTAAATAAAAAGATCCAATTCTACATAAATCAAGCCAATAAAAGACAATAAAATAAACACAAGAATCAAGCCAATAAAAGACAATAAAATAAACACAAGAAGAGAAAATATCATATATATTTTTAATTTTCAACTCAAAGGATCCATATCAGATTTTTATAGAATATGATGATGATGATGATGATGATGATGATGATGATGATGATGATGATGATATTTCAATGAAAATAGAATTATATTTATCTAGTCTAAATTTTACACCTATTGGTCTAGGAAAATACCAAAATAATTGAACCTCTAAACAAAACAAAACTAAATAAATGAAAAAAACCCCTTTTAGACATTCATAATGATAAAAGTGATAATAATTATTTAAATATAAGCTCTCAATGACATACTTCAATGATAAATGCGAAACTAAAGAAAACATTAATTCAATCTTAAATAACCATAGAACAAGAGGCATAATTCTTATGGGTAGACCAATTTTTGTTACCATCCTTTATTACTTGTTTCATTTCATCCTCTATCCACTATTTCATGAAGGAAATTTTATTTGATGTCCCAATATTATTTCCATTAACTTTAACATTTTTTCCAATTTTTCCTAATATCTACTGATAGATTGGGTTCAAACTCTTCAAATTTATAACATCATTATCCTCTTTAGATTCAAGTATATTAGTCAATCTCAAACCCATTTTTAAAGGTCCATTTTTGATATACATAGTGGCTTTTTTATTTTGTACCATAATGAATTGTAATAAGAAACATTCAATAATAAACATTATTTTTGTACATAACTATAAAATCCAGCTGATAGTCTCACGTACATCACAATAAGGCTATTAAAATTATTTAGGTGAGTGTAATATTTAATCACAAATATTTCTTTCATAAATTTCCCTTGTCAAAGCTGATATATAGTAAAATTTAGATCGTTGTTGGATTCATAAACAAAATAGACTATGTTAAAATGGTGGCGATAGGGTGTGTATGCTAAAATGGTGGCCATTGTTGGATACTTAAACAAATGACTATGTAGATTAAATGAGCCCTAAACATTTACTTTTAGAGTTTCACATGTTATTTTGTGGTAGGTACATAATGTTATAGGGATTTTTTAAATATAAAAATATTTTCTAAATATAAAAATATTTTCTCGCTAATTATGAATGGTGTTTTTAAGATCAAATTTTTGTTATAAAATAAAAAAATTATATATAATAACTTTTCAAGATAAAATTGATTATATCATAAAACTTATATTATTGGATATTATTTAAAGGATCTTAAATACTGATATAATACTAATAGAAAATGGATTCAAATACAATCTTTTCTAGATATGTCTAAAAAATGTTGAGAGACTTGTAAATAATTCCAGATATGTCTCAAGATGTATCTAGGAGTATCCAGAGAGCTCTTGAAATCTCATGGCCATATTCAGGTAAGATCCATGTCCATAAACCTTTAATTAATAATTCATTTTATTTTCACTTGACAACAATTCAAATATAAACTTTAAAAAAAGAACTACACACCATAATCCTATTGATTTGAATGTTAAGAGTGTTTGCTACTAAATATTAAAGGTTGTAAACCTATTTAATATTTTATGAGAAAATATAATGAAGTCATTATCTATATTTAAAATAAGTATGAAGTATAATATTATCATATGGTTCATATTCAAATGGCTTCCATCTCTTCTTTTTCATACGGTCATACTGTAGTCTTCATCATGGTTTCCAATTGTAGTTTGAAACAAAATGCAAGGTCTTTATGGATATGGAATCTAGAGATGCTAATAGTGACCAACATTAAATTAATCATTTTTAAAATTTGAAAGACATTAGAATTTTATATTTTCTATTAATGTAGTTAGCTACTTTTAGTAGTGACAACAACTTTATTTGGTCTTATGAGTTGAGTGCTAACGTACATATTCTAAACATTTTTCTTTGAAACGACCCAAAATGTTGAAATCGTTTTCTTTCTCATTTTTTAGCGTACATATATTTATACTTAGATTTTAGTTAAGTCTCAAAAGTTTCATTTACATCAGAGATTACCACCTTATACATTTATCAACTGAGTAATTTTTTCATCAATTTCTGTTAACATAATCAATGAATGGGAAAGAAGTCAGAAGTTTATGTAATCATTGAATAAAATATTCATCTTCCTCAGATTATTTTTCATGAGGGCTGCTGAAATCATTGTTTTACCCACATAAGGATGGAAAATTATGGACAAAGATAAAAAGGAACAAGTTATAAAAATTTATAACTCATACAGATTGATATTACCAGCGACAAGAGCCCTATAGGTCACTAGGGGGGAGACAAAGGCTAGGCAAGAGGACCACTAACTTAATAATCCACCATAATGATGATGTAAAATTAAGTTGGGTGCCTCATTATTCAAACATACTCAGAAAAAAATGTTTAAAAATACTAATACCGTGTTCAGTGATTCCCATCAAAATTTGTAATTATATTCGAAAAGGAACAATGCTTGAAAAAAAAACCCATATATGGTTCATATATACTATAAATTACATCGAATGCCCTTTGGAGAACTCATCAGTTGGAGGAAATGAGAGCTTAGTATCTCTCTTACCAACCCTAACTCACAGAAAGCATTTAAACTCTCAATTTAATATGAATAAATTTTATTCTTATAATTATGGATATTGTATATGAGACTCTTATGGTGTTCCTATATTTTTATTTTTAGAATGAGTGGGATTACAAACAAATAATGATGCCTGAATCTATGGCTATAATAGGAGGATTATAACTTGATACCAAACTAAAGAAGTAATATAATCTTTTATTTTTGCTGTGTACATATCAAAATATTACAATTGCCTTGATATATGGAGGACTTGAAAGGACATTGATTCTAAAGAAAGTCACCTTTAAAATAAAAATAAATAAATAAAGCATCTAAATTTAGAACAATTATATAATCTAAAACTGTGAAGCTTTACTTTTAAAATGAGTTTTAAAATAATTGTAAAAATTAATAAATTATTCTAACATTCTCCCTTATTTCTACCATTAGATACTTCAATATCTATTATTGGTACAATTTAGAGTCTACATAGAGAAACCCGAATATTATTTCTCACTAATATTTTTCTGCTACTCTCTTACATTGACTCATAGGTAGAGACTAATATATAGGCAAACAATAGCCTATAAATATGGATACTACAATCCCTATAAAATCTCAATTATCTAACTACATGAATATGAGATATATTATTAACTATTAACAATATATATGTGTAACAAAGTAACCCCTAATACAAATCTATTAATGTACTATTATTTATTAAAAAATAATTATATTATACATTAATAATATGAACACCACACCTCAAAATTCACCCCCTTGTGAACATTATTAATCCTAGTCTATACCTCCTTAATATGAGCATGGGGAGAATATATATCTTCAAGAAATGGCCCAAATAAAATCATATGTCAATACATACTTTTAGGTCTATGTACGACTGTCTGAATCTTGTTGTCTAGATCTTATTGCATATGATCAATACTATGCAAAGGAATGCATCATACATTTACTCCATGTGATCTCAATAGATGTGTCACTAGCCAATCATCTCCATAAAAAGTAAGGCAATTAGAGGATCTCTATAGTCAGAGGATTTTTGTAGTTAGCTGCCCTCCTATACAACTATTGCCACATGTCATTATATGTACACTCTCTATTTTATCCAAATATCAGAAGTTTTCCAAACAAGTAGGGAAGTGAAAACACATAATACTAAGAAAATAAAATATCATGAGGAATAAATACTCATTATCATCTTATGCAACCTCTATTAATGTTTATTGCCACTAAAAAAAACATAGATAGTCTCCACTACCACTGAAGAATTGTCTTTGACATTATTTAATTTGGTACAAAGCACACCATATTGAAAAATGAAAAATCACATCACATAAAAGTCACCAAATCATTTAGGCCCCATTGTTAGTGACTAACAAAAGGCTCTGATACCTCCAGTGTCTATTTCCTCTTTTCTCCAGTGTAGGGAGAAAATTACTTTCTCTATAAGTTCTTGATGTATTCTCATACACTCAAGCATTGACATTTTCATGATTGAACATCCTCCTACTTGGTGTTGGCCTCATATCTAACTTTTAAATTCTTTCAAATTTTGAAGTCTTGATTTTGCATATTTTGGAAGTTGATTTCCACTAAAAGTACATCCATTATAATTTTAACACAAGATTTTGACTCTTTATCAGATAAATCACCTACTTTGATACTAAATATTGGTACAAATCAGAGTTTGCATAGAGAAAGAGATGATTAAAATAATTCAATCCACAACATATTATTTATCACTAATATTCTTCTCCTACTCTCTTACATTGATCCGTAGGTAGAGACTAATATATAGGCAAACAATAACTTATAAATGGGGATACTACAATCCCTATAAAATTTCAATTATATAACTATATTAATATGAGATATATTATTAACTATTAACAATATATTCATGTAACAAACTAATCCGTAATATAAACCTATAAATATATTATTGTTTATTAAAAAATAATTATGTTATACATTAATAATGTGAACACCACACCTCAACATCCATAATGCCCAAATTCTATCTTAAGCATTTAAATTTTTTTGTAGCTAATGCCTTTGTGAATATATCTTTTAACTAGTTTTCAAATTTTCAAAACTCTAAATGTATTTCTCCATTATTCACCAACTCTTTGATGAAGTGATACCTAGTGTCAATATTCTTGCTTCTCTTATGAAAAAAAAATGATTCTTTGACAGTGCAATTTCTTATTTGTTATCATAAAATATTGGGGTTGGATTCTCTTGTTTATACAATAAATTTGTTAACACTTTCCACATCTAAATAGTTTGACATGCAGTTAAAGTTGCTTCCACATACTCTGCTTTAGCTGATGAAATTGTCACTATAGGCTGTTTCTTTGATGCCTATAGAGTAAAAAATACTCTACGTTTCATTCTAATTTTCAGCTGTGCACTACAAAATTTTGTCCCCGCATATTTTGGTTCGAGACGGTGAAGTTTTGAAACAAAGCATGGGCTCTAATTTCATTTTGATTCATTTTTATCTAAGTGTTGAAGTCAGGCGAAAGCTGCCAAGCGTCATCAAACGAGGCATCTTTTACAATTTTTATAACTAAAGCGGAGATTACCACGTATCTCATAGTAACCTAGCAAAACACGACAACTGTCAGCATCTACATTTCATATTGGCATTTGTGTTTCAAATCTCTTTTGAGTGAAAGGGTTCAATAAGCTAAGAGTCAAGATCAGGTGGAGGGTGCAAAGTGGCAATCACGAAAGGTTTCAATTTGCTTTTCTAAAAGCAACGAAAGACGCCAAGTATCCCAGTAGAAGAGAGCGGAAGCCACCACGTGTCACCCTCCAAATTTTATTCATTTTGTTTTGCCAATATAGTAAAGACTGTGGTGGGTCTCAAGTTTTATTTCTGGAGGAGCAGAAGCTACCAAGTGTTGCTATCCATGTAAATATAAAATAAGGCCTGATTGTTTCTATAATATAAATAGAGCGACATGGAGACCAACACATGTCACCTTCTGCAAGTTTCTCAAAAGGTGGCTAAAAGCAGCAGAGATCACCACATATCCCTAGTTAAGTAAAGTGGAGATTGCCATGTATCCTTTATTGAGGCAAGCAAAAATCACCACCTATCCCTATACCTTTTTTTAAGTTGCTTGAGCGAGAAATGCTGTGGGTCTTATTTTCTGTTAAGTTGTTAAAGTTTAGAAGAAATAGATTGTGATAGGTGTCAAAAGTAGAATACTCCTAAACAAAGACACAAAAGAAGTATAAGTGACACGGAAAGTGCCCCGTGTCTTCATTATGGCTTGCAAAACATGCCAAGTGTCGTTCTCTAGTATATCCTAAATAAAGAGAAGGTTTTCAAGAGGAAATGGGGAATTAGCTAAGTGTTCTCTTCCATTGAATAGAAGGGAGCATTCTGCGATCTGTTTCAGCCAATGAACTGCCAAAAGATAGAGTGTTTTAGAATCTAAGAAATATCTTCTATTAGACACTTCTAGTTTGGTTAGATTTCAGTTGGGCCGTTAGATTGGGAACACGCAGATAATTTGGAGTGAATTCAAGGCTATAAATAAGGGTGCAGAGATCACTAGGGGATCAAGACCAGATACTTAGAGATATTTTTTTGAGAGAATTATTGTCAAGAGTTTTAGACTTTCTAGAGCTGTGATTAGGAATATCATTTGCCTTTGTTCTATTTTCTTAAGTTAAAAAGTTTATGTAACTGTGCATGTTTCTATGCCTCTTATGTGACTGGAGAATCAATAAGAAGACTGAATCCTATGCCTTTGTTGATATTTTTATGTCATTGAAAAAGTAGTCTAAGCTGTGTTGTCAAGGGTTTTAGACTTTCTAGAGCTGTGATTAGGAATATCATTTGCCTTTGTTCTATTTTCTTGAGTTGGAAATTTTATATAACTATGCATGTTTCTGTGCCTCTTATGTGACTAGAGAATTAATAAGAAGATTGAATCCTGTGTCTTTGTTGATATTTCTATGTCACTGCAAAAGTAGTCTAAGTTGTGAGCATCTGTTTCTATTGTTTTCATCTTTTACATTGATCATGCCTTGTTTGCTCTTAAATGTAATTGAATCTTACATATAGTCTCACTGTGCTCAAAATTAAGGGTCAAATTACATTCAAGTGCATCAACATAGTTAGATTTTCTTTTTTGCATTTGTGTTTCTGTTAAAATTCCTATTCCTTTTCCCAATATATGCTTGATATAAAGAAGAGACTGGCTTCTTAAAAATTTGGAGTTTGTTTCAAGTCGCAAGTCCCACATCTTGAAACTTTCCACTGTTGGTGTTAGAAACAAGCACAATTTTAATCATCAACAATTTTTGGCACACCCAATGGGACACTATATTAAAGTTTCTTTCAAGATTGTATGAATTAAAGAGCTACGAGGAGTCAGAGCTATAGACCAATAACTAGATCTTAGTCTACTATAAATCCAGGTATTTTTTTGCCACCTTTGGTAACTAGTCCAAGAAGAAGAGTCAACCAGTTTATACCAATGCCAAGAGCAAATATGGGAGCACCTATAGCCCCAAGAAATTATGTTAGTTGGAACACTGGTAGTCCTTTGATTCTCCCAATATCACTAGCCTCTTGGGACCCTATCCCAATGAATGCCCTGAAAGCTCTACCCAAATTTAGTGGGAAAGACTTCAAAACACCTAAAGAACATCTGCAAGATGTATCAAATGTCTATGCTATACATGTTGTCACACAACAAATGTGGCCATAAGATTATTAATAGCTTCTTTTAAAGGGAAAGCTCTAGAATGGTACTGGTCCTTGACCCAAAATACCATATCTACATGGGATTAGCTCAGAGATATTTTATTTAAAAGATTTGAAGAGAAGGGTGATAAGTCTTCTTTATTACAGTGATTGATTACCATCCAAAGGGCACCACAAGAAGCGACGACTAACTTCAATTCTAGATTTCAAAAGACTTGGGAAAGAATCATTGCTACAGCTAGACCATTACTAGGTATGGTTATAGTGTTTTATCTTAAGGCTTTAAATTCAGACATATCTGTTATGATTCAGTCACTTGGAGGTTAGACTATGTCGGAGGCTTATGACTATGTAGTTAGAGCTGAAAATAATTTGATAGATGCTGGAAAGTTGCCTCCAAGGCCTCCCATGCCCATGTTTCCAGAGATTTCCTTGCCATTACCTCAAGAAGCCCCTAAATCCATAACCCCACCTATGTCTATGTATACATATCCTCAAACATCTGCTAAAGAATTGTCCCTGCCCAATCATCTGAGCTGGATGATATCAAGAATATCTTAAGGACATTTTCTAATGAGCTAATTAATATGAAAAGACAACAAAATACTTATACTAAACCCGAATATCAAGGTTATCAAGGAATGGATTTCCATCATAACCAAACCAATATCAGGGTCCTCAAAGTCAAAATAACCCTTAGCCAGCAAACCAATTAGTTGTAGTCCCTACACCCTCACAGGCTATTCCTTCCAATTCAAATAGGGAAATTGTTCTAGGGAAAAATAAATATGTGGATATCACCAATGCCTAGTGTTTCCCTTGCAATAATTCTCACACCTAGAGATTGTCCCATGGGTAATCTATAATAAAAGGTAGCAGAGCAAAGAAGAATGGATGGATAGTTTACAAGTTCTAGTGACAATCAAGCTTACCAGTATTCTGGTATGCAAAATTCAATCTTAATGGCTTAGATGCAAGGGATGTCTTTGCAACAAGAGGAATAAATAGCCCTGGAACATGCTTTTTTCTCATGGGTTGAAGATGAAGAATCAATTTTCTTGAACGAAGCTTCCACTTCCAAGAAACCAGTGGTGTAATCAGATTATTATACTAGATCAAAGAGAAGGATGGTGGAACAACCTGAAGTTGTAAATAGTCAAGTCATGGAGAATCCTCCATTTCAAGGACAAAGAAACATAGTTGTTAGACAAGAAGTGCCTCATCCGGTGTAGAATCAAGTGATTCCTGCACAAATTCAAGAAAAAATAAGATATCCTTATTTTCAAAGAACTCAGACTCTGAGACCAATAAATGTGGTGGATCAATTAAAGAAGACTCCAGCACAAGTATCAATATGAGATATATTGGATATGCCTAAACAAAAGACACTACTACAAGAAGCTCTTCAAGGCTAAGTAGTGCCCAAATGTACTGTTATCAAAGGACCTGCTGAAAAAGAAAAGCTCAAAGACATAGTTCATCTATAGACAACAACCCTAGTGAACAATGCACCAGATGTAAGCAAATCCAAACCAGATCCCTTCTATTTAACTTTGATAGTTGGCAAGAAATTGCTGCATAATGCAATGATTGATTTAGGGGCTAGTAATACAGTAATGCCTAAGCAGATAGCTTATGGTTTAAAAACTAAGTATGAACCACTCACTAAAGGAGTCATGTAGCTAAATGGAAAAGTAGTACAAATAATAGGGAGAATTAAACAACTCCCATTACAATTATATACTTGTCCCAATATAATTATAAATCAAGATGTAGTAGTCATAGATATACCTCTTGTATTTGGCCTATGCTTAACCAGAGACTTTATAGCCAAGATGTCATCTCCCCTTTTCAGTTGACATGTTCTGAGTTCATGGTTAGCCTATTATGCGACCCTCGTAGGCTGATAGGATGGTTAGAGGGTCTTGATGGAGATTGGAGTGGCTTCGTTTAACAGAGTTTTTCCAGTTGGCTTTCGTTTGGGCTCGATTGGATATGTATTGAGGGAGATATTAATATTTGATTGATTTAATCAAATATTAATTATTTAGCCTATTTTTAATTAGAAACCCTAATTCTAATTTAAGAAACCCTAATTATGGAAAGCATATCTTTTGAGGGTATAAGGGTTTCTCATGGAGGCCATTATTGATTAGCCATTGATTATTGATTATTGATTTTGAAGAATTTCTTCTGTGAAGACTGAGCCTAGGGTTCTAGGATTCCATTTGCATTGGAGAACATTCCCTCTTCAGTGTGTGCAATTAAGAGGCTGTGGAATATCAGCTGATCTATTACCAAATTGAGAGATAGCTTCATCCAGAAGTTATCACAGAATTTACAGGGTTGAGAGATAACTTCACACAAAAGTTATTACAGATATTCCAGGTATTTATTTCTTTATGTTTTGATTCAATAAATTATATAGCTAGAGATCTTTTGTGCTAGAAACATATATTTTCAGATCAGGGGTTGAAAACAGGCAAGTTGTGCCCAATTGGCGGCCGTACGAAGTCCGTACAGGTCCGTATAGATCAAGGTAGGTACCGACCTCGGCAGGCAGAGATCCCAGTGACCGACATCAGCTGACTGGAGACCAACGTTGGTAGAGAAGGACCTACAGTGACCGACATCAGCAGTATATCGACCGATGCCAGCGACTGTGTGTTCGACATAGCAGGCTGAGACAGAATTTCTAGATTCAAACCCAATTTCCAGATTTGCAAAGCCAGGGTTTTCAAGACTGTATTTCATATTTTATATGCATAAGAGAGGACTGTAATTGTAATAGTTTAGAAGGATAAGTGATAAGATCTGTGATTTGCTATTGAGAGACTATATTATTGTTATCATTCTGAATTTATTCAACAAAAATTGTATCTTTGTTTAGAGTTTTTGTGTTGCTATATTTCCTATTTGGTGGGGATATTACAGTGGTATTAGAGCTAAATCCTGCCAGCCTGAGGGTCTATAGATCTTATGCAGCCACAAGAGTTGGGACCACACAGGTATAACACACGCAGTAGAGCCTTGCTTGAAGGTACCCAGTTGTTAGAACAGCAACAGATTATGATGAGTGACAGACATGAGGGCAACCCACCCAGGGGCCATAGGTATGATGCTGATCAAGACACTAGAGACTTTTACCGTGCTATGATGACAAACCAACAGCAGATGAATCAGACACTACAGGGACTTATGACTATGATAAGGGAGATGAATGCACCTGATGGACAGAATAGGGACCAAAGAGATGATAGGAGTGCTACGGTTAATCAGAGACCATAGCAGACTCACTCCAGAATAGCTGATAGACCTACACGTCCTACATTTGTTCAAGAAGAACCAGAGGCACCAGCAGAGGAGGCAAGGAATTCCCCATTTACAGATGTTTACATGGCTACAAATGATGAGTGGGACTTATTACCTCCTCATGTTCAAGAGAGGACGTCCTTTGACCATTTTGTTAATCTGAGGAGAGAGCACTATAGATTGGTTAGACAGTAAAGGAGGCCTAGAGTTCAATTCAGTGAGCTGAAGAAGGCTACTGGTAAGCTTTCTTTGACTACTTTTGATAGCAGCGGCAAAATGACAGCTCAAGCTTGGGTTCATAAGCTTGACACCTTTTTGGCATTGAGACCAATGTCAGAGATAGAGGCCATCAAATACGCCACTTTGCACTTGGATGGAGTAGCACATGATTGGTGGTACCATGGTATGGTAACACTTCAGCATAACTAGGTGACAGAGTATCAGGACTTTGTGGATAGATTGGTTGAGCAGTTTGACAGGAAAGATCCCGAGGTTTACTTTCGAGATCTGGCACAGTTGAGACAAATAGGTAACTTGGAGTCCTTCATTGGTGAGTTTCAGAGATTGGCAGTCATGGTGCCCAATATTTCAGAGCGTAGATTGGTAGTCCTCTTCATAGAGGGATTGACAGAGCCATTGAGAGGTTGGATCAAAGCCTTTGATCCTCCTTCATTACAGGTAGCGATGAAGAAGGCACGTAGTATGGAGATGGCAACCCCATCCCATAAATTTAACTCCAAGGGTACTTCTTCATCTAGAGACCATAAGTGCTCCAACACAGATACAGAGAGACCGGATTTTAACATAGATAAATCAGGGGTAAAGAATGATTCAAAGGCTAATCCAGCAGCACCACCTTTGGATCGTGAGGTGCTTAACAATCTACGTAGGAAGAAGCTTTGCTTATACTGCAAGGGTCCATATGATATCCATCACAATTGTCCTTTGAGGCCTAAGGGCAAGGCGAATCGTGTGATGTGGGCATATTATGAGGATTCAGATTCAGAGGATTCTGAACAATAGAATAGTTTTGAGAGGGTAGAGGCAGAGGCTTCAGAGCCTAAGGTAGAGGCAGAGTTAGAGCTTCATATGTAGGAGGCACGCTTATCCAACATTCAGTCAGATGAGTCATTCAGACTCCGTGGAGTTTTGGCAGGGTAGAAGGTTATCACCCTTCTTGATATAGGAGCCACACATAATTTCATAGATGCTAGATTTGTGGAGAAGCGTGGACTCACTACCGTAGATTTTGAGGGCATTAGAGTTAAGGTAGCTGATGGTCACACTCTTAAGTGTGAGCGTATGATTAGAGACCTCCCATTGTGCTTGAACAACTATGAGTTTAATGCTGATTATTATGTGGTAAACATGGGGGATATAGACTTAGTCTTGGGTATGAAGTGGCTTCATTCATTTGAGGAAGTTACTCTTCATCTCAAGGACATGGAGGTTCTCTTTAATGTTGATGGGTAGACACATATTCTTAAGGCAATACGGGGCAGCAGCTTCAGATATATGTTTTTTCATCGGATGGAGGTACCTATACCACATGACATGATAGAGGGCGATGACGAGTGCACATTGGCACCAACACAAGAGAGGTATGAGGACGAGCTTGGTCTTGAGGTGAGTTCAATTCAGGAGTTGTCACATGTGGTGGGGACTCAACTTTTTGTTACAGTCGGGTCACAGGTTGATGATCATATGACTATTTCTAGCCTTCACAATTCAGTTTTAGATATTATTCAGGTAAGGAGTTTGCTTGCTGATTTTCATTTATGGATTGGATGTTGGGGTGCTTATCTTAGTACTAGAGAGGATGTGATGCCATTACATGAGAGTCAGGATGGACATGGTATGGGGTTCGTGTTAATGGACAGTGGTGGAGATCATAACTACATTTGGGATCCAGGTGGATTGATTGATTTGTCATTCATCGATTGCTTGAGGGCAAGCAATTCTAGGAGGGGCGGATTGTCATGTCCCCTTTTCAGTTGACATGTTCTGAGTTCATGGTTAGCCTATTATGCGACCCTCGTAGGCTGATAGGATGGTTAGAGGGTCTTGATGGAGATTGGAGTGGCTTCGTTTAGTAGAGTTTTTCCAGTTGGCTTTCATTTGGGCTCGATTAGATATGTATTGAGGGAGATATTAATATTTGATTGATTTAATCAAATATTAATTATTTAGCCTATTTTTAATTAAAAACCCTAATTCTAATTTAAGAAACCCTAATTAGGGCAAGCATATCTTTTGAGGGTATAAGGGTTTCTCATGGAGGCCATTATTGATTAGCCATTGATTATTGATTATTGATTTTGAAGAATTTCTTTTGTGAAGACTGAGCCTAGGGTTCCAATATTCCATTTGCATTGGAGAACGTTCCCTCTTCAGTGTGTGCAATTAAGAGGTTGTGGAATATCAGCTGATCTATTGCCAAATTGAGAGATAGCTTCATCCAGAAGTTATCACAGAATTTACAGGGTTGAGAGATAACTTCACACAGAAGTTATTACAGATATTCCAGGTATTTATTTCTTTATGTTTTGATTCAATAAATATACAGCTAGAGATCTTCTATGCTAGAAACATATATTTTCAAATCAGGGGTTGAAAACAGGCAAGTTGTGCCCAATTAGTGGCCGTACGAAGTCCGTACAGGTCCGTACAGATCAAGGCAGGTACCGACCTCAACAGGCAGAGATCCCAATGACTGACATCGGCCGAATGGAGACCGACATCAGCAGAGAAGGACCTACAGTGACCAACGTCGGTAGTATATCGACTGACGCTGGCGACTGTGTGTTCGACACAGCAGGTCGAGACAGAATTTCCAAATTCAAACCCAATTTCCAGATTTGCAAAGCCACGGTTTTCAAGACTATATTTCATATTTTATATGCATAAGAGAGGACTGTAATTGTAATAGTTTAGAAGGACAAGTGATAAGATCTGTGATTTGCTATTGAGAGACTATATTATTGTTATCATTTTGAATTTATTCAATAGAAATTGTATCTTTGTTCAGAGTTTTTGTGTTGCTATATTTCCTATTTGGTGGGGATATTACACAAGATAGGAGGATATATGTCCCTTGATTGGTCTCACCTCATCCTAAGAACCAAATATGGTTCAAAGATGAAGATATTATCTGAGCCACTATGTAAGGATCACATCACCAATGAACCAACCGCAAAGTTAGAGGTAGCTCATGCTATGATGAATAAAGAAGAAAGGTTTTTTGTTGAGGAGTTAGTTGAATGGACTAAACATGATCAAGAAGAGGAAAATGATCATTTATTAGCTATGATGCAAAGTGACCCATATGGAAATTATGACTTCATTGGTCTAGGCACTTATGTCATATTTGAGGAAGATCATAAAATCCCAAATGTTTTAAGGGGAAAAAGATCAAAAGATACTCTTCTATTAATCATCAGGTCTCTCAACATGAATTCCATATTCCAAGTGAGAAGTCACAAGTGTATGCCTTAATCTTTGATGAAGAAGAGATAATTTCTGACTTTCTACTTACTTTGCAAGATGATGTGGAGGAGCATGGACATTTCCTTGATCATGATTTGAATGACTTGTTTGAAATCATTGGGTCAGGTTATACTATTTGCCAAGGAGGTTGGGTGTTGGTTATAGATGAACAAGACAACATTGAGACTCAATTACATATGCAAAATTATTGTAAACTTTTAGAATTATCCTTTCAAGAGGTTGGTAATTTTGAAGCCATTAAAGAGGATGTTCATGCAATAGAACTTGAGTTTGAGGCAGCAAGAGATATGCAAATAAATGATATATATCAAAGGGATTTTGTTGATGAGCAAATAGTCATTTATTTCTTGATAAAATATGCCAGTATCAAGAACTGGCATTTAACAAGCTTCCAAAAACAAGAAGAGTTTATATATGTTGGAAGCAGTTTTGACTCAGACTCACTCAAATGCGGGCCAATCAATGTGGCATACAAATAAAGCAAGTCACCATAGCTACATCCAATTCAACCACTTGTCCAGCAACATAAGTCGTCTTGTCATGAAGGAGACTTTAGAAATTATTTTTTTGATCCAGGAGGGAGATAAAGATACTTGGTTAATGTATTATAGTTAGATAGTTTACCCTTTTCGTATTGCTTTATTTTCCCACTTTTCTTTTAAATAAGTGTTCTTTGAACGCATAGTCGACAGCTTAGATTTTTTCAATTTTTTTAAAATTTATCAATACATTGAATGTCTCCCAAATCTTTAGAAATCCCTAAGGTACCTTGCGCTGCCACTCGCATAACGTGTTTGCCTTGCTGTCCCATAAAGGTTGAGTAAGATTTGATAATGGTTATCCGAGTTTAATGCCATTTTGAAACTTGATAGGTCAATAAATACCTCTTAGCAAGAGTTAAAGCTTACAAGTTCTCAAACATTCCTGCATCTGTGAGAAAATATCCTGCTACTTGCATTTTTGGATCCTATTAAATTTGCTTCAGCGAAAGTGTTTCTATTTTGAGAAAGTTCTTACTAGTTATCACATAATAGATATCGAGATGGAGGGAGCACATTCTTCACAACAAGGAGCTGGGATGTATGAATCCCTTGATAAGTTTCTTGTGAGAAAGTCATATGCTTCAGTTCCCATGCAACCATTGAAGACCCATCCACGAACCAGAATTCCTGAAGTTGGTCAAGCAAGTGACCTAGTAAAGATAAAAGATTATGTAGATGGAGTCATGGACCAAAGTCTTCAAAGAGCAAGTAGCAAAACTCTTAGAGAAGGGGTACATCAAAGGTGTCTTTAGAGGGCTAGAGTGGGGCAATATGAGACATTTGCCATGAGGATATGGACTTCACAACTGGCACAATTCATTGTTCCAACTGTACATCCATGCCCTAACTTGGTCAAATTATGCATAGACTTATTTCATGCACCCATAAGCACCATTCAACAGGGTCCATTCATGATGTAAATCACATCATAAGCTATCAGGGACATGTTAGCCTTGTATCACGATAAGACAACTACATTTCCCACTATTGCTAAAATGCAAAGAACGTGGACAAACATCAATACTCAGTTGAGGTTCTTAAGATCTGAATTACAAATGGGTGATGATGACACTACTGTACCTACACTCCCTATAGCAAGAGCCCAATTTGCACAAGCTAACCAAGATGCACTGTCTATGATGGCTTTCATCTTTGACATGAAAGATGATATGGTAGTTTATGGAGAACAAATGGCTATCCTCTTCAGGCTGAAGACCGTTGACAAAACTCAGGAGTATAGGCTTGACTTTTTTGAACAAATTACTTTCTCAAATGGTGGAACAACTAGCCCAGTTTAAATCAAAAGGGGTTTTCAGGTACTCTTCTTATTTGTTTCACCTCATGCTGTATCAGAACTCCAACCTCTTTACCTAACATATGCATCTTGATATGTATGACCCAAGTTTTAATCTCCAAAGGCCCACTCTTGTGTCTGCATGGACACATATTTTGTCAAAAACTAGTGATCCATATGAATTATGGGAATTATTTGTTACCCCTACTTTTTGTCACCTCAGCCCCAAACCAATTATGAAGAGACTATTCCCAAGTGTTTCAAACCTTTTGGCCAGTTTCCCAATTCCTTGTGATTTCTATTTTGGATCCCACCATACAATTATAAGAGTTCATGGTTTTTGTGGGGAACCAATGTTGCTACCTAAGATTTTGACTCTTAGGTTAGCATTCTTAGAGGTCACCAGGTAGGTATCTATAGTATATAATGAATATGGCTTTAGGAAGAGGAAGAGGAAAATGTATGACCTCCCATGGATGACAAACAACATGGTATTAGAAGCCAGAGACGCTGAGATTGTATTGCTTAGAAAGCTGGCCTTCCTGGGTTTCCTGCTAGTTGAAGACAAATGGGTATATGACCGAAATGGTTTCATAGCTTCCTAGATAAGGACTAATAGGGTTTCAACCATAATTGCACATGAGGTCCGCTCCTTTTAGTAAAACAGGAAAAATCTTAGGGAAGATACCCCTCGATTTTATGTTGAATTAACAGATTTGCCCCTTCGACAAAATAGACCATGGGAAAATTTCTATGTTAAGTAGAGGGATTATGATCCTAAAGTCAGAATGACTTCTGGCTTAAGAAGGATGCTAAAGAATAAAGATTAGGATGCTGAGAAAATAGAAGCCTATTGGAAATATAGGCAATTTTTTTTCAGACAACCCATTCTTTCGAGAACGTGGACTCAGATGAGCGATGGGAGGAACTCCAAGATGAGTGCCATCTCTCCCCTGTATCCAGCCTAGAGACAAGTAATTTGCTAATACAGAGTGTTGAGATAGAAGTCAAAGCAGGATCAAGCCAAGAGTCATAGGCCTCAAGGTAAATTGTAGCTATAATAACTGTATCAGTTTGGCCCCAATCTTTCAGCATCATGGAAAAGCAAAAGAGTGTGGTGCCTTCACCACCAAAATCTTCCCCATTGACATCAATTATTGAAATTCTCAGTTCTCCACAAGCATCACTAATAGTAGTAGATGTGAAGGGAAAAGAAACACAACCAGAAGAAGAGACACCCAAGAAGTGTAAGAGGGTGCAATTTTAGTTTGATTCAGAAGAGGAGGCAGACCCCCCACAACACCAATTATAGAGTACTGTAATTACTCCTTAGGTAAGTATTATTCCTCGTTATCCTTCTCAATCTATTTCTTCTCTTGTTGGAATAATGATTCCATCTAGCCAAATGACATCCCCTGCCACCTCTGTCGTTCCCATTTCTCACCTTGCCCCATCTATCCCTACTCAAGCTTTAATGTTACCTCACTTTTCCCCTTATGTTCCCAAGAAACTTTCCCCTCAGATTGCCCAGAGCCAACAATTGGCTATTCAATATGGTTTGCCACAGGGACATCCTTTTGTGGGTGGGCACATTGCCTCTCCTTCTTCCTTCTAAACCCAAATAGATGCTACTAGAAAGGCAAGGGAAGCCTGAAAAGAGAAAAAGAAGATCAAGGAAAATAGAGCCTTGGCTACACCCCATCTGTGGTCACAATTTGACCCCATTCAGCAGTAACTGATGGTGACTCATTTGTCACCAAATGTAATCAAGCCAAGTGAGTAGATGCAGTCAGAAGACTACACAATGAATGCAGTGGCCATAGACATGTCCCTGTTCAAGCCACAAGACAAAATTGAGCTGCTAATTGAATCCACTTCCAAAGTTGCTGAAGACTACTTGAAGACATCAAGGAGGCTATAGAAGATGGAGGCTGATTTAGCCAAGGAAAAGGCAAATTGTAACAGTTTGACCACAAAAATCAATAAAAAAGACAATGAAATAGATAATCTGAATAAATAGTTGCATGATACTATTTCTCTTCAGACTCATAGGGTAGTCCATGCCCAAAATGATTCCTTAAAAGCAGGGATAACATAGGTAAAAGATGCAGTAATGACCCTAAGGTGCGAAAAGGCATCATTGCAAGAAAAATGTGGGGAACACCTATTGCAAGTTACTCAATTAAAATAGAAGTTGCTGGCCGAATAGAATAATACCATGGCTATACAAACCCAATTTCAAGTAGAGCAATAAAGAGCAGAACAACTGACACTGGAGCTAGCCAATAGGCCAAAGAATGTCAGAGTGTTAAGTCTAGTGAAGGAGCTATATGAATCCATGTGGAAGAGAATCTCTTCAGAGATTATTCAGCTTAGGCCTTCTCTCACCTTCCTACTAAAAACATGGAAATTGTGTGAAAAGGTGGAGAATTCAGTTGCAAACACTCTGGCTATAGTTTTTGGAAGAGTTTTGGACTCTGAAATGGTGCTACAAAAGCTTTATGATGCAACGAATGGAACGTTGTCAACAATAGGAATTGCGAACAGAATGGTCACTACTAAGCGAGTGAATGAGGTTCTCAATTGCAATTCCATAGCCATCAGTTGCAGAGAGCTTCTAGATGTCATGAAAGAAGGAATCAGTGAAATGAAATAGCACATTGAAGATCTAGTGCAATTAGGTCTTCCTTCTCTATTTCTTGATGACAATACGGTGTTAATGGTCGATGAAATTGAACCTTTGTTGTTGGCCAAATAGAATGATCAGACAATTTTTTAGGATTTAAGGGATGATTTATCAATCCCTAAAGTAGAAGCTATTTTGATTTCTGTTTCCCAACTCGAATTCAAATTGAAGGCTACGGTTCAGATTTTGAAGAATTTTTGACACAAGGATATTATTAACCTTGATTTAGCCTTCAATGAATTGCAAAATAAGCATGGGTTATCTGACAATGAATGATTTGCCTATCAAATAGCATTGTGAAGCTATAATTTTGATAATTTTTGATCTACCAAGAGTTATGGTTTCTTTTTGAGCAAGCTTAAAAGTTCTTGCGGTCACCAATAACTGTAGAGTAAAAAATAATCTACGTTTCATTTTGATTTTCAGTTGTGCACTACAAAATTTTGTCCCCGCATATTTTGGTTCGAGATGGTGAAATTTTGAAATAGAGCGCGGGATCTAATTTCCTTTTGATTCATTTTTCTCTAAGTGTTGAAGTTAGGCAGAAGCTGCCAAGTGTCATCAGTTGAGGCACCTTTTACAAATTTTATAAGTAAAGCAGAGATTGCCACATATCTCATAGTAACCCAGCAGAACGTGACAAGTGTCAGCATCCATGTTTCATATTAGCATCTGCATTTCAAATCTCTTTTGAGTAGAAGGGTTCAATAAGCTAAGAGTTAGGATCAGGTGAAGGGCACCAAGTGGCAATCACGAAAGGTTTCAATTTGCTTTTCTAAAAGCGATGGAAGATGCCACGTATCCTAGCTGAAGAGAGTGGAAGCCACCACGTGTCAACCTCCAAATTTTCTTCATTTTGTTTTTCCAATATAGTAAAGACTGTGGTGGGTCTTAGGTTTTGTTTCTGGAGCAGTAGACGCTGCCAAGTGTCATTGTCCGTGTAAATATGAAATGAGGCCTGATTGTTTCTATAATATAAATAGAGCGACACGGAGACCATCATGTGTCACCTTCCACATGTTTCTTAAAAGGTGGCTAAAATTAGCGGAGATCACCACATATCCCTGGTTAAGTAAAGTAGAGATTGCCACGTATCCTTTATTGAGGCAAGCAGAAATCGCCACCTATCCCTATACCTTTTTTTAAGTTTCTCGGGCGAAAAATGTTGTGGGTCTTATTTTTTGTTAAGTTGTTAAAGTTTTGAAGAATTAGATTGCGATAGGTGTCAAAGGCAGAATACTCCTAAGCAAAGACACAAAAGAAGTATAAGCTACGCAGAAAGTGTTGCGTGTCTTCGATAAGGCTTGCAGAACATGCCAAGTGTCATTCTCTAATGTATCCTAAATAAAGAGAAGGTTTTCAAGAGAAAATGGGGAATCAGCTAAGTGTCCTCTTTCATTGAATAGAAGGGAGCGTCCTGTGATCTATTTTATCCAATGAACTACCAGAAGATAGGGTGTTTCAGAATCTAAGAAATATCTTCTGTTAGACACTTCCAATTTAGTTAGATTTTAGTTGGGCCATTAGATTGGGAATGCGTAGACAATCTGGAGTGAATCCAAGGCTATAAATAAGGGTGTAGAGATCAGCAGGGGATCAAGATTAGATACTTAGAGAGATTTTTTTGAGAGAATTATTGTCAAGAGTTTTAGACTTTCCAGAGTTGTGATTAGGAATATCATTTGCCTTTGTTCTATTTTCTTAAGTTGGAAAGTTTATGTAACTGTGCATGTTTATGTGCCTCTTATGTGACTGGAGAATCAATAAGAAGACTGAATCCTATGCCTTTGTTGATATTTTTTGTGTCATTACAAAAGTAGTCTAAGCTGTGTTGTCAAGGGTTTTAGACTTTCTAGAGCTGTGGTTAGGAATATCATTTGCCTTTGTTCTATTTTCTTTAGTTGGAAAGTTTATATAACTGTGCATGTTTTTGTGCCTCTTATGTGACTGGAGAATTAATAAGAAGATTGAATCATGTGCCTTTATTGATATTTTTTGTTTCACTGCAAAAGTAGTCTAAGCTGTGAGCCTCTGTTTCTATTGTTTTCATCTTTTACATTGATCATGCCTTGTTTTCTCTTAAATGTAATTGAATCTTACATATAGTCTCACTGTGCTCAAAATTAAGTGTCGAATTACATTTAGGCGCATCACCATAGTTAGAAATTCTTTCTTGCATTTGTGTTTCTGTTAAAATTCCTATCCCTTTTCTCGGTATATGCTTGATATAAAGAAGAGACTAGCTTCTTAAAAATCTGGAGGTTGTTTTAAGTTGCAAGTCCCACATCTTGAAACTCCCCATTGTTGGTGTTAGAAACAAGCACAATTTTAATCATCAACAATGCCCATGAAATTACACGTGCCATATTTTACTAGATTGTAATGATTGGGAAAATAAAGTCAAACCACAATTGGAGGAATGTCCAATCTAAGCTACATATGTTGGGCCATCAGAAACACACAACCTAGAAATTGAAAAGAAATGAAACAAAGTGAGTGGGTCATTACCTTATTTCATAAAGCTACCAACTAATAGGGTTGAATAGAGAATAGTTCACATAAACATTGGAAATATTAGCTTGAGAAAATAATCACAAATTCTTACATCATATGACTACTTATAATTGATTTAAAAACAAGAAGCATGAAATAAGGAGTTGGAGGAGATAAAAGCAAAGAAAAAAGCTCAGATAGAGTGGAGTAAGGAAAATAAAATCCTTGAACAAAAAAATAAGGAAATAAATAAAATTTAAAGGGAGCTGAAAATACAAATGAAGGACATGGAGAAGATGAAACAACAAAAATAAAATTTGAAAAATAAGGAAAATGATAGGATTCAATGGAATAAATATATGATAGAAAGGAAGATGCATAGGCAAAGATGTCTATGTAGTCTGAAAAACCTCTTCCTTCATAACACCCAATTATGTTAGATTTATACAACATATACAATCCATAATTTTTAAATGTTGATAATTATGAGGCTTGCATCCCCTCTTCTCCTACAAACCAAATGAATTTTATTTATTAAAAAAATATGCATTTTTATATATTAGTATCCATCCATTATCACAATTTAAAATCATGTGTTTTCCTACAAGAAAAGTGCAACATCCTCATTCATGCCCTACACATGTTACTAATTCAATACAAATGTAGTTTTCTCATGCTGGTCATATGTAGTTTCCTTCAATAAGCACGACCAACATTCCATCTACACCCGAAAATAAAATCGAACAAAAATGCTTGCTATAAAATAAAGTAGTGAGACACCACATAGTCTTGAAGAAACATTCACCTTTCTAATAAATAACAAAATTTCACCTACGTTAAGATGACAATATATAACTAATTTTTAGTATGAGAAACTTTCATATAACATAAGAAAATGTGTCATATGATTATTATTTATTATATGGAAGTGTGGATTTTGTACAATCTATCTTGATATCATGTTGTAATTTTATATGAGAGCGATGGTTTGATCCTATCATAGTAATAATGGTCAAAAAGATTTTTTCAAGACCTTATACATATGCAATATATTTTTTAATATTTATGTTCTATGAATACAAATTCAATCCAAGATTGTTTTAATTTCATATTTTTTCCATTTTAATTCATTGATTTTGTTCTCATTGGTCTATGAGCTACTAATTGTAAAGTTTTAATTCACACACACAGACACACACACACACACACACACACACACACACACACACACACACACACACACACACACACACACACACACACATGCATAGTCATACATATGTCAACATACACTCATGGCAAGTATAGTTATTTTCACGCTTGTTAAATATATATACACACACTTGTATATACTTTACATATTAAGAAAAATATACATATGTACAAACACACATATATAATATACATACAAACATTCAGGGCATGCAATTAATTTATATGTGTGTATATGGATGTATTTCCTTGTTTAATATATTAGTAAATTGAATTTAATATATATGCATAACTCAAATTGCTAAAAAGGTTCATCACATTAGTGAACTCGGAATAAGCCTCACCATAAAACCATGAAGAATTTATTCCTCATTGATTACTTGTAAGCCATTTAAATGGTACATAAAAAAAGTTCAAACATTAATAAAACAAAACTTAAAGTCCCCATATATTTTTATTAATTTACTACATTATTCATAAAAATATTCTTCAAACATTAAATAATACCCCAATTGATTAATAAAACAACATAATGGATCGAAAAGGATAAAATCATTCCCAATAATGAATTATGTTTAGAAACACAATAGAATAAGTGAGAATCTTGTGCATAACTCTTCAAAATTGATATTGACATCCTTGTGATTTTATTTAATATTTTTATTGTTATATTTCTCCTCATTCCTCTATCCCTTCATGTGTGTGTGAAGGTCAATTTGATAAGTGGCCCAAGTCTAAAATAATAAATGAGATCACACTAATTAGTTAGATGGGTAAGTTTAGTATCCTAATCTCATGACCTACACCTTCATACTTATTTTTAGATTAACAAAATTTTTGGCAAAAAATCACCTCATAAATTTAATTTATTTTTCTCATGATAGATGTTGAATTAACTCAGAGAGTGTGCACCTACATGTTCTGTGAAAGTCAATAAATAATCATAATGAAAAAGTAGACAAAACTTAATGCTACAACATAAGTTAAAGACATGGTACCTAAAAAAGTAGACAAAACTTAGTTCTACAATATAGGCTAAACACATGGTGCCTTTACTAGTAATTAACAAACATTAAAGATACATTGGGTTTGGGTCATATGAAACCTTTTAATGAATTATGATAGAATATTTCTTATGATAAAAAATGAGACAGGTAGTGGGAGAGGGGAGAACATGGAGGTTTACGAGAGAGGAACAAATAAGCGTCATTATTTTCAAAGGTTTGAATAAACAAATGATACTTTAAAGTCTTACTTGTAAATTTAAATTGATTCTTCTTGTTCTAAAATATAATGAAATTTGTGAAAGATGATATCAATGAAAATGCATTTTTGGACTAATGCAACATAGGAGATGGATACCAACCAATAACACTCAAGATTTGATTACGTTAATTTTCATCCAAATTTCCCTAGTTTTTAAATAATAATAATAATAATAATAATAATAATAATAATAATAATAATAATAATAATAATAATAACAATAATAATAATAATAATAATAATAATAATAATAGTAATAATAATAAAACTTAGAACCAAAGGATTGAAACAAACTATGACTCCTTTCATGAGTGCTGCTATGAGGCTTGGATTCATCCACATAAAATTTGATATCCTAAAACTTAAGCTTAGAGGAATAGGTTGTCTTGGATGTTTGTGTCCCAAGTGACTTATCCATAGTGAGTGACTTATCTTGAATGTATGTGATTTGGGAATATGGAGTATGGTTACATAATTAGTTTCTTTATTCATAAAGTTTCTATAAAGTTTTTTTTAACTATGGTGACTTATCCATAATCAAATTTACCTAAAAGAGAGTTCATTGTTATCCATTTTACCCATACATTTATAATTGACAAATAAAATGAAAACTTACCACTCATCTTCACAGTTGTTTTTGCATTCGACCATGAGTTCATTCGAAATGATTTGCATTCAACCCATGAAACCTTACCACTCATCTTTGCATTATATTTGAAATATTTGAAAGAAGAATTTATAGAAGTGGGTAAGAAATAGAGGAAGGAATAATTGAAAGGAAAATTCTAGGGAATTGAAACCATGAATGAGAGAAAAAATCAAATGATTTAATTACACAAGCTTAGTTATAGTGAAGAGTTTTTACTGATGTTGTATTAAAGACAACATAAATATTCATGTGGGGTTGCACTCTCCACACTCAACTTGTTGAAATCATGAGAGAGGAACAATTTTTTCTCACCATGGAATGAGAACCTACCACCATCTACATCACCAAACATATAATACCACATCACATTGACCATACCATTATTTTATGTATCTGGTCCATTGTTGGTTGCTCAAATAAAATAGATTATGGTAAAAAGGTGGTGATAGGGTATGTGTATTCTAAAATGATAGCATTTCTTATTTCTTAAACAAAACAAGTTGTGGTAATAATGAACCCAAAAAATAACAGGAATAAGAAAAATACCAATAGGCCAAGATCTTAAAACAATACTCATAATTGATTCATATTAATTGTTTGAAATAATTACAAACCCAAAACATGCTTAAATAAGCCCCAACTCATAAATTAGAGTTTACATGCAAAATTAAAAAAAAACTAAAATCTAAAAAAAATGTCTATTTTTAAAAACTTCTAAGAATCTTAAAAATCTCCTAAAATATCCTAAACACTATAATTAGACTATGAGATAAAATTCAACTAAAGTTGATGTCCAGTTCTAAAAATAGAAAAACCTTTAAAAAAATAATTAAATCACAATTTTGGACCCTTAGATGATCATGTATGACCTCCAAAAATTTTCAAAAACCTTCCTAAGTAGATAAAATTGTCTACAGATAACAACATACTTTTTGATATGATCATTTTGGCATATAGAAGAGCTCAAATCGAGCTGCGGGTCAAAAGTTATGGCCTCCAAAAGGTTGGCCTATTTTTTCTGCATCAATCTCCTCTCGTTGAAAATAACTTAGCTCCTACAAGTTGTCCTTATTATACTGCTTTCAATTTTATTTTTCAATCTTCTTCAGCTCCTATTATGTAATCCAAGTGTTGTCTTCTTTTTGAAATCCTTCTCACTACACCAAATACCTATTATAATTCCCTTACCTTGTGCTCACTGTCTTCATATCCAAAACCTACACTATTTTTTCTTTCTTCTTCTTTAGAAATTGTTGCTCCCAATTTACTTCTTCATATTCATCATATCCATCATCTTCTTTATGGATTTCATATAAATTTGAAACATTAAATATTGAAGATATATTAAAATCCTATGGTAAACTCACCTAATATGCATTATCATTGATTTTTTTCACAATTTTGCATGGTCTAATTTTCTTGTACTTCAACTTATTGTATGTGCCTTTTTAAAATATTTATTTCCTCAAGTAAACCATTACCAACTCTCCTTCTTCAAATACTTTGGATCTTTTTCTGACATCCACTACTATTTTATATTTCTCATTCTTTCTTGTAACTTTCTTCTTATTCCTTCTTGCAACTGCTGCATCTACTCTAGAAATTTCTTATGTATCATCACTAATTCAATCTATAATTGGAAATTATACCAAATCTAAAATACTCATAAGATTTATCCCATAAAAAAATTGAAAATGTGACTTTCATGTTGATCCATTCACTAAAATATTATATACAAACTCAGCTTGTGGTAAAGCCAAGTCCCATTGCTTTAACTTCTCTCTCACTATGCATCTCAATAAATTTCTCAAGATCATATTCATAACTTATATCTATCCATTTGTTTGTGGGTGATATGCACTACTAAATTGTAGCTTAGTAACCATCTTCTTCTACAAAATCCTCCAAAAATGACTTTGGAACACCCATCTGAAGTAATAGTTTTTGGAACACCATGTAATCTCACAATATTCATAAAAAATAATTATGCAACTCTAGTGGCATCATTAGTTTATTACATGTAATAGAATGAATTATTTTATAAAATATATCTAAAACAAAAAAAAATTGAATCATTACCTCTCTATGTGTTTGGCAATCCCAACACAAAAATCCATTCTCAAATTTGTCCATGGTCCTCTTGAAACTGGTAATGGTATGTATAGTCTAGTATTTTTTGCATGTCCTTTAGTCACTTGACATATTATGCACCTTGAAACATATCTTGTCATATCTCTCTTCATCTTTTGCCAAAAATACTTTTCCTCTACTAAATCTATTGTCTTCATCTTACCAAAATGTCTAGCCAAATCACCACTATATAATTCTCTGATTATATTATCTTGTAGGGACCCAACTAGTATGCATAATTGTTTCCCTTTGAAGAGATAACCTTATTGTATAAGATACTCATCATGAATAGTCTCTATCTCACCTATTAATGGATTTTTGAACTGCTTAACTACCTTACTAAAATATGGATCAATATCATATAATTAATTAATAGCTTCAAATCCAACTACTTCACTCACCATAGTAGTTAATAAAACTACCCTCTTATTCAATGCATCAACTACCTAATTCTAATTTTTTGATTTGTATTTCAACACAAAAATATACCCCTGTAAGAAAGAAACCCACTTTGCATGCCTACTATTCAACTTATTTTGTGTATTCACATACTTCAAAGCTTCATGATCTGTAAATAGTATGAACTCCTTAGACGCTAGATATTGCCTCCAATGTCTTAATGCCTGTATAATTGCATAAAGTTCAACATCATAAGTAGAATACTTTGTTCTTACCTCATTTAATTTCTCACTAAAATATGCTATTGGCTTTCCTTCTTGACTCAGCACAACACCAATTCCCACAAATGAAGCATCACAATCAACCTCAAACACTTTGTTAAAATTCGATAATGTTAAAATTGATCTTTTTGTAATCTTATTCAAAATTTTAAAACTTTTTGTGGCTACTATAGTCCATGCAAATTCTTTCCCTCTCATACAATATGTTATTGGTGCCACAATACTACTAATTTTTTTAATAAAATTTCTATAAAAAGTTGCTAAACCATGGAAACTTCTTACCTTTGTAATGCTTTTTGGAATAGGCCACTCAATAATTATTTTTATCTTTTCTTCATCCATTTTCACACCATCTACTGAAACTACAAATTTCAAAAATACCAATCTATTTTGCATAAACCTACACTTCTTCAAATTTGCATACAACTTCTCTTTTTTTTAACAAATCCATTACCATTCTCAAATGCTATAAGTATTCTTTTTTAGTTTTACTAAACATCAAAATAAACAACCACAAATTTACTAATATATTCTCATAGCACTATATTCGTCACCCTCATAAATGTGCTAGGTGCATTAGATAATCCGAATGGCATCACCATCCACTGATATAAGCCATCCCTAGTCTTGAATGTAATTTTCCACTCATCTCCTTCATGAATTTAAATATGATAATAACCACTCCTTAGATCAATCTTGATAAAATATTTTACTCCTGTAAGCACATCCATCATATCATCTATATGAGGTATAAAAAACTTATACTTTATTATAATTTTATTAATTTTTTTACTATCCACACACATTATCCATCTTCCATCTTTCTTTGAAATTAGCAATGCTGGTGTTGCACATGGACTCAGACTCTCTCTTATCACTTTTTTTCTTTGTAATTCAATAAATTATTTATTTAATTTTGCATGTCCTATTGGACTCATCCTATAAGCTGTTTGATACAGTAGAGTTGATCTTAGAATCAAATCAATGCGATGTTGAATATCTCTCTTCAGTGGTAAACTATTTGGTAACTCATCAAGCATAACATCTACATACTCTTCAACACTCTTGTTATTTCTATTGGTATTGGCACCACTTCTGTTTCTTCATTCTTTGCTACTAATGCATAACAACAACCTGCTATCTCTATATTTTGGATAACTTTTTTAGTAGAGAGCATGATTTTTGTCTTCTCTTCCTTTTAAAAGGGAACAAAACTAACTTTGTACCATCTTTCCAAAAAATGTATGTGTTCTTTGCTCCATCATGAACTACTTTCCTATCAAATTGCTATGGTCTCCTCAATAACATATGACATGCATCCAATGGAATAACATCACACCATATATCATCATTATAAGTTTTTTCTATTAAAAACTTGATTAAGCACATTTTATCTATTATGACCTCATTCCCTTTCCTAAACCATGAAATTTGATAAGGGTTAGGATGTTTTTCACATTTTAGATTAGTTTCTCAATCATTTCTTTAGAAACCATCTTTTCACAATTGCCACTATCTATAATTACTTTGCATACTTTTACACCTAAAGTACATCTTGTTTGAAAAATATTTGATCATAGCCATGCATCACCACCTTCTTTATTATGCACTTGTTCCTTCCTTGGAGTGATCATGGTTCTTCTCATCATGAGATTCTCTTCAACATCTACTAGTGCAACTTCAATATTCTGCGCT
The DNA here is from genome assembly GCA_037957365.1 of Torreya grandis. Lineage (NCBI taxonomy): Eukaryota > Viridiplantae > Streptophyta > Pinopsida > Cupressales > Taxaceae > Torreya > Torreya grandis. The sequence goes on along the minus strand of JARHVA010004361.1, from coordinate 470,378 downwards.
TCTATTTCAACCTCAACTAGATTTACTCTTGGGTGATCTTCTTGCCTCCTTTCTTGATCTTGATAGTTTGGACACTCAAATGCTCTATGCCCTTCTTCTCCACATCTATAATAGACATAATATCTACGTTGATTCAGAAACCATCCTCTAGCACCATCGTAACCTCATCCTCTTTGAAATCCTCTTCCTCTTTGTTGATATTGAAACCCTTGCCTACTATCATCTTGCCTTTATGTACCATGTGATGATTCACCTTTATTGGCATTAAATCCACCTCTGATGGCATTAAACCCACCTCATCCCCTTATTGGAGGGGATTCGCCTCTTTTTGGACTAGTAGATGTCCTTTTGAAAATTTCTCTATTTTTTTTCTTCTGCCTTTAAAGCTAATTGATAAGCTTTCCCCATGTTAAATTATTCTATGCATGCTTAATTCATCTTGAATAAAAAATTTCAAACCATTTACATAACTTGAAACCATCTGCTCTTCTATTTCATTATGCTCCACTTATATAGAAAGCTTGTAAAATTCATCTATATACTCTTGTATAATGTGATATTTTTGCCTTAAATTTTAAAATCTTCTATATAGAGTTTGTGTATAAACCATATAAATTTTTTTCCCTCAGCTTCTTCTCCATATTTTTCATGAATTAATCTTCTTTTTACCTTTTCTCTATCTCTCTTTCTACAGGTGATCCCACCAACTCATTGCATGACCTTTCAATTTTGTGTATGCAAACTTTACCTTCTTATCTTCTCTCATAGTCTTCCACTCAAAGAACTTCTCCATGCTAATCATCCAATCTATCAACTCCTCTAGTTTTAAACTACCTCTATAATCTGGAACATCAACCTTGATTCTTTCATTCCTTCCATTGAAATCCTAAACTATCCTCTCTTCCATCGATGGTTGTTGCTCTTGTCGATCTTCTTCTTGCTAAACTTCTTCATCATGATCTGTGTCTTCCTCATCACCACCTTTTCTTCTCTGTTGATTGGTGATAACCTCTATTAATTGTTGAACTTGCCTCTGTAGCTCTTGTATAGTTTGGTTTATCTATGCCATACCTTCTTGTCCTCTCGCCATTCTTCTCTCCTCCAAGATTCGAACTTGCTATGATACCAGATAATGAACCTAAAAACTAACAAGAATAAGAAAATTACTAATAGACGAAGATCTTGAAACAATACTCAGAATTGATTCGTATTGATGGATTGAAATAATTACAAACCCAAACCATGCTTAAATAATCTTCAACTCAGAAATTAGAGTTTACATGCAAAATTTGAAAAAAACTAAAATCTAAAAAAAACTTATATTTTTGAAAACTCTCAAAATATCCCAAAAATCTCTCGAAATATCCTAAACACTATAATTAGACTATGTGACAAAATTCAATTGAATTTGATGTCTGGTTCTAAAAATATACAATTTCTATAAATAGAAAAAACTTAAAAAAAAATTAAATTGCAATTTTGGACTCTCAAATGATCATGTACGGCCTCCGAAAAATATTGAAAACATTCCTAGGCAGGTATAACTTTTTAAGAACAACAACGTACTTTTTGATATAATCATTTTGGCACGTGGAAGAGCTCAAACGGAACTACGTGTCAAAAGTTATGGCCTCCGAAAGCTTGGCCTTTTTTTTTTTGCAAAGGGTAAGAAGGTGGTCATAGGATCTACGTACACTAAAATGACGACCATTGTTCGTTGCTTAAACAAATAAATATGTAGATAAAAGGAGCCCTAAATGTTTCCTTTTAGGGTTTCATATATTATATTATGGTAAGTGGTGAATATTATAAAGCATTTTTAAAATATAAATATATTTTCTATTTAATCATGAAAGAGGTTTTTAATGTTAAATATTTGTATTCCAAAATTTAATTTTTCAGCATCATTTAAAAAGTTTTACATAAAAATTCCTCATCATAAAATAGATTATAAGAAAATGTTTAATAACTTAAAAGCTTCAAAATTTAATTACAAATAATTAAAATAATATTAATATAGATAAAAATTTAAGGTGACCACAACTCTACATAAATTCTCATACCTTTACCAAAAACAAGTTTTATATAAAAATTCCTTATCATAATATTGATTATATAACAAAATATATAATAACTTGAAAACTTCAAAATTTAATTACAAATAATTAAAATAACATTAATATAGATAAAAAATTTAAGGTCCAACGTAAGACGGCTCCTCCTCGTGAGTTCTCAGACCTTTACCAAAACAACAACATTCTTTAATCTCAGAATGTAGAAACTGAAAGTGGTAAAATGTCAAATACGGATAGATTTTCAACGGCAATGATTCGTTGGCCGCCTAAAATCTTATGCAGATGGTTAGATGGCACAAATTTAATGGACAATGACTAAATTGTCACTTCAGCGCTAATGTTTCGTTGGCTCATAAATTTTTATTCAATTAATCGAATCGGTCAAAATCTTGGCTTGCTCAGAATGTGAATTGGCATAGCCCACGGTTCATAAGATGCAATTCGTAGCTAATAATGCACGCCGACACCCATTTTGAAACAATTGACTAGTGGGCCATCGAGATGGAGATGAAGAATCTGATTTTAAACAAAATTCATTCAGGAAAGTATTCTCATTCATTCTTGAATTTGGGACCTCTAATTTTGGTATTCCGAATCTTTTACAGAATGTTATTTTATCATATCGAGTTTGATATATTTTCTCTGTTTTTTTAATGGTTTAATTTTATTATTATTATTTTTTTTAATAATATTATTTTGTGATATTAAATTTTATATTTAGTTAGTGAAAGTCTTGTAAATTTAAAAAATGAGTTAAAAATGATTGAAATATAAATTTACACATCATTTTTAAGTATATTGAATTATTTATGAGAATAAGACTATCAATTAAATATATTTACATTTATTATTTTAAAAGTGATATACAAATACACACACAAAAAATATAATAAAAAAATTATACAGTATTAATACAAAATAAAAGAACTATTTTAAAGAAGAACAGAATTATTAATCTAATACATATGTATTTATTATTTTTAATGTGATATCAATATTTAACCAAGTACAAAGAACAAAAAATATACATATCATTAATAAATATTGAAAGGACAATTAATAAATACTGAAAGGATTTTTAATAAATATAATATTCCATTCTACTTCAAGTATCTACAGATAGTTCATATTCATGAAATTATCAACAAGAACATATTTAAAGGAAGGGGATCGATTATTAAAGAGAAATCAATAGTTGTGATTGTTGTTGAGAAAGGTCCCTTATTATCATCATCATCATCATCATCATCATTATTATTATTATTATTATTATTATTATTATTATTATTATTATTAATTCACACTTTTTTATTTGTTTTAAATGTACTAGTATTTTTGACCAAAATGAAATTATATTTTAGTTTTGGTTTTATCATTATTAAGATAAAATAATATCTTCTATTTAAAATATTATATATTTATTCACATTTAATATGACATCATATTTCATTAAAGTGTACATCTAATTCAAATTTAGATAACTTTATAAAAATTTGTATCTTTCTCCCAAAATTTATTAGTTAACATGAGCACTCACTAAGTAGTGCATATTATTCTAAATATCAACCTTTTAATTCTAAAAATTTGTTCCAAATCATTAAAAATACAACATTTTACCTCCAATTTTTAATTTTGAACTTCTCATATATAAATCTTTTAAGTCTAACTTTTGATCCAAATTATTAGTTGAATATTTTAATTTCAATTTTTTACTCCAAAATTCAAATTTCAACAATTTAACTCCAAATTTAAATTTGAACAATGTTAAATCCACATTTATATTGTTAAACACCTATCATCTAACTAATGGCCCAATTTAATATTATAAAATAAAATTTTATAAAAAATATGCAACGCCAAAATAAAAAATCCCAAGTAGTGGCACCCTCAACAAGACTTTGCAGATCCTCCCTGACACAAATTTATAAATTGGAACAACTGCTACTTCAGCTGTCATACTCATGAGACGATGACGATGACGAAATAAATAAACGAAACGGATTTGTGTGACCTTCATAAAGGAATAAAGTGTTCGTTATACGTTTCTCTTTTCTCTTCAATGAATCCCTAACCCTTTTCAACCTCCATTCTCATCATTTAATTTCTTCTATTCCGGATGTGATGGGCCCAACGAGATACCTATAATATTATATTTTCTATCAACTTTATAATTAACTGATGAGAAGCAGCTCTCGTCTTTGAGGGCCCTTTTTTCAATATTTAAATATATTCATTTTTCAATCTACAAAATTTCTTAACAAAAAAAGGTCTTTTGAAAAGTTATGTATATGAATGATATTGATTTTTAAAAATTAAATATCCATTGTGTCCTTTCTTGTTATATAATATTTTTAAATAGACATACATAAATGTTATAAGATTATTTTGGTTTTCATTTTAATAAATAATAAAAATTGGAAAACATTTTTTACGCTCAAAACTTCTTTATAAATATTTTAAAAAATAAAATAAAATTATAAATTAAAAAATATAAGAATGAGAGGAAAGGAAATACTTCAAGCAAATAAATTTTGTTCTATCTTTTGTAAATGTATAATATTGATAAAATAATTCTTAACCCACAAGGGTATTGGATTCTTTGTAAATCTAATTTACTTAAAATAAAATTACTAATAGCATAAATTTGTAATGGGCAATATAAATGTTAAGATATCAGAAAAAATTGTTCAACTTTGACTTTTTAAGTGGTATATGTCTAAACATGAAATTGAATCAAACAGAGGGAATGGAACGTTGAAACATCCATGCAAACAATATTAGTTCAAATACACAAACAATAATCAAAATCATGGCCAAGAATATAATAATACAAAGAACTGATGATCGATTGCTTGGTTTTACTAGGGGTTTTTCATGCTTTCTCTTGTTACACTGCCATTAACATTTTTCGTAGGGACTAGTAGTTTTTTTTATAAAGGGTTGTGATTTAATTGCACTGCACCAATCCAATCACCACCCTTCGAGTGGTTATCTTGTCTATTTAATATCCTCCTTAGAGGGGATGCAATTATTGGAGATGTATAGCCTTGAAGAAATTGATCGTTCTTCAAAAAATTCTTATTTATCCCAGATCTGTGTTTTCTGATCAAACAAGCTTCGTTCAAGCATTCAATTATCTAGAGTTTTTACCAGCCCGGTGCACTGGTACGGCCCATAGTATGACCTAGGCAAGACAAAAACTTTGAAAAATTATTTTTATTGATCTAGGTGCTATTAATCTATTGTTTGTGGCTAAATCTCACTCATTCATGCTTGCAATCCCTCTTACAAAGCCTTAAATCTACTAGTTAATGTTTTTTTGAAGTTCTGATTAGCGTTAGGTGCCATATTATGACCTGGAAAAATTAAAAAATCTGAAATCTGGACTAAAAATTAAACTTTGAAGTTGTATTATGCTTTGTGGCAAGGATACAGGAAGATTGACAAATTTTCATGAAGTTTAATGACCTATTCACCCTGATGTGAGCACTACTTCATCTACTTGAGGAAAAATATTTTTCCCTGGAGCATGCTACAGGGATGTGAATATTTTTACATAGTTGTATGAAATATTTAAAAAATAATTAATTTATTAAAATCAAATATTTACATGAAACTTGAAAGGGGACCCACCTTCTAATTTAACTTTATAATTCAAAATTTAAAATAAAATAATTTTGGTTTACTATTCAATTTACATGCACAGTATATATGAATTTTATAATTTTTTAATTAAAAAATCAATTTAAAAAGATTCGTTTATAATTTTGTGCATGTAAATTCTTAAATAGCTTCTTACAAGGATTGGTGGTCTTTAATTTATTAAAATCTTCTAAGTAGGGCGGTCTAGTGTTCAAAACCCTCGACACCACTTTTTTAGTCTTATTTTGACTTTTGCTAAATTAATTTTAAATTAATAATTTCGAAACTTTTTGATTTGCATGACAAATTTCTCACAATGAATGTTTTGTCAAGCATAGTCATGTGACTAGTCAATTTTTAGGTTTTGGCACATTTTGGATGCATTAGAATAGTATATATATATTTTATTTTGGAACTTCTTATTATATTTATTACACCTTTTTTTAATATCAATGTTTTAGATAGTTATTCGGTGTATAACACGTGCAACACTTGATCTAATGCAAATTATTATGCTTTCTTGCATTGTTTAACATTTATCCGAATAATTATTTCTTGTTTACACTATAAATTTACTCTATTTTAAAAATAGAGTATAAAATCACATTAGAAAAAATTCTTATTTAAACTTTATCTGGTGTCATAGTATCTAGTTTAACGAGAAGTTATGGCTTCGCCTAACTTCATGTTTGATAAATCTCAAATGACTAATGGTTCTAACTACAGTGTTATGAAAATTCACATTAAAATAGAATTTATGAACATAAAGCTATGGAGTGTTATCATTAGGTCTGAAAAATCTTCATCAAAATGACATGTGACACCTGAGATTTCACATGTGTTTCAACAAAAATTGCAAGAAGCCACATCGATTATCTTGTAAATTGTTAAGGATGAATTCCTACTCCATATCAATATTTAGGAGTCTCTTAGATATGATTGGAAACTCCTTGAGTCTATGTATATGGCATTTATCTCTTTAAAACTATTAAGTTGATTCTTGCATTGCTTATAGCACCCATGAAAGGCAATGAAAAAGTTATCTTTTTTACTAAAATTAAAAATATTAAAGCTTAGTTAGATGGATGAAACTGTAATCTAATTCAAGATCAATTTTATAAGCCTAGTTAGTTATCAATTTTAGCCATAGGTGTTATAATATTTTTTTCGTTTTAATTTAAAAAAAAAATAAAAAATTGAAGACATTCTCTACTTAGATAGAGTTTTATGTACCAATTGATTAAACCCCTAGGGCATTTTAAAGGGTTTGAGTAAGATAAGTTTTATGCGACTTGGCCTTAAAAAATATATCTTTTTTTAATTTGATATGGTAAATGCTTTTGACTGAAGCTATGAACTGGCTCTGGGACATAAAGGGTGCCTAGTCCCTACCAACAAGCAGATGCAATAATGATAAAAAGAAAGAAATACCTATTGGTGTACGATATTACTTTCCTACTATTTAGCTTATTTAGGTGTTGTTTCATTGGAGATGTTTATTCCACTTTCATGAAGATGATGGGTTTATGCCTTACTTCCACATATATTGGGTAAGTTAGTCCAACATACATGGGATGGTTAGGATTTTTTTTATCTTCTACCTATTTGTACATCTCTATTGTAAATTATTTGGCAATAGAATAGAGTGGATAATAGGTAGTTTATTCCTTGTGTGCAATGCATTAACTTCATAGCTCTATATGATTATTTTTTACTTGAATCCATGGCCTTCTTGGTGATTCTTATAGTGACACTAGTGTGGTATCCTCAATAGTGACACCAGTGTGGTATCCTCACTAGTGACACCAGTGTGACAACCCTATTAGTCTTTGTGCTCACTTCTCACCATCTTGTTGGAGGGTATTTAAACAATGCTTCATCTATTTTATCACTCTACCTAGTATTTTGGAGCACAATGTTCATATTCAATGATCCTCATATTCAACAACATTCCTAATTTCACTTGGTGTTTACATCGACTCGACATTCATGTACTTTGACAATATGAATTGTGTTCATAAGGACATATAGCTTCACAATACATCCTTTATTTTACCCACCTAAGCTATGCTTAAGAGGGGTGTTGGTGTAAGATATTATTTTCTTAATATTTAGATTACTTATGTGTTATATTATTGGAGATGTTTATCCCACATTCATGAGGATGATGGGTTTATGCCTTACTTCCACATATACTAGGGAAGCTAGTCTCACATGCATGGGATGGTTAGGATTCTCCTTTCTTATACCTACTTTTACATCTCTATTGTAAATTATTTGGAAATAGAATAGAGTGGATAATAGATATTTTATTCTTTGTGTGCAATGCATTAGCTTCATGGCTATGATAATAGAATCATGGAGAGATATTGGTTAAAGAGTATTATTAGCTATATCAATACTATTAAATATGATAATACACAAACAATTAAGGCATTAATGGAGAAGAGCAAAGAAAGAAAATAGACCTTCAGAATTCAACTAATAAGCAACAACCAATCCAAAAGATGAGAAAATAACCTTTAACAAGACTTCAGCCAAACTGACAAAGAGAATAGTAGAAAACAAAAAAACCAAAAAAATTTAACTAAAATGAGCCCAATAACACGGGTAACACAATTCATCCATAATCAGGTGCCTATATTCTCTCTCCTTGAATGAAGAGCCTTCATAGGGCACTTTTATCCTTCTCTCACCAGTGCTTCTACCTCAAATCTCAACCTTTACACCTCAGAATGTCTACCTTTATTATTTATGGTGGATCCAATGTCAAATTTTAGTTTTTTAGCACACATAGGTTGATGTACCTTAGTAGGAGAGAGGGGGAAGATACCACAAAGGGGGGATCATGAAGGGGGCAATCTGATGAGGGGAGGAAGGGTTAATAGACATGGGGGAGGGAATGCAACATGAGATAGGGGGAGGGGAAGGGCAGGGGGAGGATAAATTCCCAACATCTATACACAACCACTCTGCTACTAAACCACAACTAGATCTTAAAGAAGAGTCTTCTACATGGGAGGATGAAGGCACCTACACTAGATTCAGTGGCAAACTGGGAGAAGACCTCTCCTTCAAGTAGTCATCCACAAGAACTACCCTAGAGAAAGGAGGAAGAAAAAAATTATTGTGATTACACTGCATAAATTCTTGATCAGGATTCCCAACTTTTTTCTTCCAAGTTTGAAAGGGCTAGGGAGCAAAGGGACCTCTTGCCATGGAATAACACCCACCACTTCGATGGCTAGGTAGATTACAAAATGTATCTTAATTGAAGTGAATCTCTAAAAATTTCTTAGGGAGATGAATGATATCTAAATAGGTGACAAGTTTCTTACACAACATGTAATTATTAATCAAGGTAATTTCAAATCTATTCCCAAACCCAGGGAATTGGAGATTATTACAAGTTGGCAACCCATGACCCTTCTTAATGTCTATTATAAAATCATTTATAAAGATATTACTCTTAGGGTTAGCTATTTTTTACTTCTTATTATTCACCTTGAGCAAACAAGATTTAATGGGTTAGAAGTTCTCAACATAAGCCTTTGTTTATCATAAATGATTTTGAAAAAAATTATGAAAAAATTGCATGGCTTTTTATTTTGGAAATGCTTCATGCTTGATGGTTTGGCTCTAGGTTTTTTTTGTACTATTAAAATGATTTTATAGGATTTAGTTAATTATATCACTATCAATGGTGTTCTGTCTTAAGCACTTTTGCCTATTTTGCTTTATGTAGCAATCGTGTTCTCTTGCTCCTTACTCTTTATGTGTTTTTTGTTGATGGGTTCAATTACTTGTTGGAAACTCTTCCAATAGAGGGATATTTAAACGTATCTCATTTTATCACTCTCATAAATAGATGGTTAATGGGAAATTTTGTTGATGATTCCTTTCTCACACTAGCCGAAGAGGAGTTTCCATCTCCAATGCCATGGAATACTAAGAGGTTTTTTCGGTTAGCCTCTAGCTCCTCCATTCCATGGAATAAAAATCAATACTTCAAGTGGTCTATTATTCCCACATGGATGCTTTAGTATAAATGGTATTGTATTCAGTCTGGTGATCAACTTAATCTCATGGGCATTATCTTTTCTTTTCTAACCACTCCTTTTGATTTGTGGAATTATGTGGTTCAAAGGGTTGATTTTTTTCTCTATTAGATCTTTAAACCACTTTCCTTAGTATAATTTTTTTCAAAAAAATTCCAAAGTGTCGATTGCCACTCGTGTTTACTACCCCACTTATTGGGCACCCTATAAAACTAACTATGTCTAACTAGAAAGAATTATTAGTGATTTATGGTGAGTCATATCTAAGGGAAATAGAGGATTTTGTCGTGTTTCTTTGGATATATATTATAAGCCAAGATATCTTGGATGCCTTGGTCATTTAGATATCAAAATATAAGGTTATGACCTTTGTGTAAAATGGATAATTTGTGCCTTGGATGGTGAAGAATCCTTAAAGATTATGCTTAGAAATTGGATCAAGCATCATATCCATATGGGAAATAGAACCTATAAAGGATTTAATCTCCAATATATCTTACTCACACATGTTCGTGTCACCATTTTGGTACTTTTGTTGTTTAAATTATTTGGAAGGCTTGGGAGTTTCTGAAAAGGATCTTAATTTAGGATGGACATGGTTTTAGATCTAGAGTTTTTTTAAATTCTCATTCTCTATTGTGGTATCTTGTTGTTACTTATCATGAAGTGTCATTTGCTCTAGTACCTTACATTAAAATTATTTGATTATTTAGAAAATAAATTAAGGCCATCTCTGAACTCTTTTATAAACAAACTAGGGAGTTGGTGCTTTGACCCATTCTAAGGATTCAATACTAGTTATAGGCCACTAACCAAGAATCTATTTTATAAATTTAGAATGCCATACCTTATGTGTATCTCCATAATATTTGAGTTCAATCACCTTATATATGGTAGACAGATTGGAAGTGGCTAGTTGAGATCCCCTTCCCCTGATACAAAATCTATTAAGGTTATTAGCTCTTCTCTCCACATTTTCTACAAATTTATGCTCTCAATACAAAATAGAAAGTCAATCATACATATAAAGTGTATAAAATAAGATGTACATGTCTGTGGGATACTATCATAGAATCTAAGCATGCACACTTCTTTTGGTGCATTCTTCACCAAGGGCTTCTAATTGACACATATTTGGTGGACATTGAAATGGCACATCATATTTGTTCTATATGAAACCACCCAAAATCTCTAATTTTTTTTGGGTTTTGAAAGCATGCACAGTTAGTTTGGCATTAGATTTATACCCTCTTCCAAACCGTTAGTACATTTGTTCCAAACATGCCTAGTCAGCTTGGCACATCATTTTGTGATTTATTTCACTTATGGAAGAACATAAGTGGAGCTACTTTTAACCATGTTATTATTGATGATTACTTTTCTACTACTAGCAGAGTTTTGTTATCTTTGATTTTATGCTTAAGATACATGTGGAAGCTGATTTTTTTTGTTTAGAGGTGACCCACATCCAAACTTTGTTGGATCATTGAGGTAATACCCTATGTGATATTATCCAAGTCCTTCCAGACTCTCCTCACCTTGATTGACTTCTTAGGATTGTGGGTATGAATAATGGGGGAGGAACTGGTCCCATAAAAAGCAACACAGTGGATTCCATTGCCCTTTTTTTTGTTACTTGACTTTGGGTCCTCAAGCTGGAGGTAATGGTGGTGTTGGCCACACTAGGTGGTCGGGGCATCAGTAAGGGAAGTTCCCTCACTTGGCGCTTCTTATTTCACCAACATGTAAGATAATATTGAATACAAACATAAAGAGAAAGAAATGATAGGTTGGGTTCTTATAACCCTTTTAGAAGAGGCTTGGGGGTTTGGAGTGATAAACACAATGATTCTGTACCTCCTCCATCCCATTCATCATTGCTCTCATAATTTAATGGTTTCTCATGATCTATTGATTCTTTTTTATGTCTTTTGCTCATTGTTATTTCATCTTTTTTTATTGAAAATTATTTCATATATTATTAAGTTAAATATGTGAACTTTATCAATTTTAACCAACATACTTTATTAGAATGTTATTATATCTAGTTATTTTTTTATATAATTAATGTATGTAACAATTTATATTATTAGTACCTATTAGTACACAAGTTATATTGTAAATAGTTTAATCAATTAATTTTGAATTGGATAAAACGTATACCAAATATTTCCCAGTTTATAAATTTTATGGATTGTTAAAAAGATATATATCATAATTTGTAAAAAAATAAAAAATTGAAAACTTATATTTTCTTAGCTTTTTATTTGTTGTTGTAAGAAGATAAGACTATTTTCCTAGGGAAAATAACTTTATTTAATTAAGAAAATAAAAAAATTGCATTATTCAACCAAGCGGTACAATGAAAACATAGCTATAGTTTAAAAATAGGTTTCAGTAGATAGGGTGCTAGAAATTAATTATGTAGTAAACAAACAACCCATTTATTTTAATGTTTTATTTTTTTTTGTTTTGTCGACCATCAATACTTAGCTAGCTCAGCTAGCACTCTAGAATCTTCAAAGTGAGTGCTGATTTTTTGAATAATTTATATTTGGAGGAGCTTCCCTTCATTTTTTCCCTCATCACTGCTTCAATTCCTGCAATCCTATGCCATATCATGAGTGTCTTGAATATATGCTCCAGACAAGTATTTTGAGAAAAAGGTATGTACATGTATGTATTCTACAAAAATTATTTATATGATTCATGAGATCATCCTCGTAGTAATAGAAATATTTATATATCATATCCAGTGTTTGGAATAAAAAAAACTAAACAATGTTTGAAAAAAACTAAAAACTAATAGACAGTAGAACCCTTTGTGTATACAGCAATAACTGATTCATCATCTAATAAGGTGCATAAGCCATTGTAATGAAATGCAAAATGATGCACATACATAGTTTTTTCACCACCTTCAAACATAGTAAACCCATAACGGTTTGCGTTTCAAACTATTTGATGCTAACAAACTATTTACCTGGCATGATGGAAAAAAAAACTCAAATTAAATAGAAAATTAATAGTAAAATAATATTTCCCAAATATAAGATGTTCACAATCAAACATATTGAATGTTTTTCAGATGAAGTATGCCCATATAAAAGAGGCTTGTCCATATACCTCGAAATGTGCATCGATAAAACCCGAATAATTTGACTAACTTTCATTTTGACCATCCATTCTTCCACCTATTCCCAGTATGGACGGTATCCATTTCTTCGTTGCTTCTCAAACATGATTCATACTAAGGTATAATGAAACAGTTTGTTGATTTACACTGCCCAATCTCCATCTGATAGTTGGAAGTGATAAAAAATCTATCATCCTTATTACAGATGGAGTTTTTCAACTCACATGTGTGGCACAATTGCTCACCAATGCTTACAAAAATTATTTATTCCATTTTTATTTATATTTCATTAATGTGTAGTGAGTTACCATGATCAACGGGAAAGAGAGATTACCAATCGTACATCCAGAAAGAAAATTGTGAGTATAAAATGCCTTGTTTCACCCATTTATGATTGAATGGGACTAGAGTTATCAATTATCATGGGGTCAATGTTTCCATTTACCTGTGCGACACAAAGTCGCTTCCCTACCAATCTCTCTGATGTGGCAGAGCTACTCAAGAAGACCTAGACTACACCTTTACACACTAACCTGAATCCATAGAATTTTGATCTCACATTCATAATATCTCTAGAACGCTACTTCATGTTCTGCATCCCAACCCGTATGCCTCCAGATCTAATCTATGATACACATTGGGTAAGTGGGTGATATATTCATAGATGGCCATAAATACTTCTAATGTGTGCTGACCAACTTGAATCCATGTATCAACACATAGTATATTGTATTGGCCATTATTAGAGTTCAATCAATATTAATATGGTAGTAAAACTTTTATGCAGTTACATACACTTTCTTTTCTAGGCAAGCTTAAACTCATTACAACTCATTACTCCTAATAATGATAACATCAACACCAAGAAAAACAAAATTGGCTCTTTGTGGACTTGTAATATAAGTATAATTATAAACTTTTATATTTATAAATGTCATAATGTTTGTTTGGTGGGATCTTTACAATATTATAACATGCTTTTTATTCAGATTTAAATGTATACTTACATGCTATAAATTGATGTCATCTTTTTGGTTTAAATAAATATTTTTAAATTATTTTGGTTTAAATATTTATTTACAAATTATTTATAGAACGTATAATTTGTTAATTACTTTTAAATTTTTGATAAATTATGTATTATCTATCAATAAAAAATTATTTATTTTGTATTTATTAAATACTTAAACATTCACAATAGTTAAATTATATATTTATTAATAAAACTTATTTAAAAAAATATTTATTTGTATATTGACCAATGAAATTTTCTATGATATTATTTAGCATGAAAAAATATCTAATGTCACTAATAAATACTACATCAATATTTATTAATAAATTTTATATTTTAAATAAAAAACATGACGCCAAAGTTTTAATAGTAAAAAAATTGTCAAGGTTTGATGGCAATGAAAATCAAAGCTGTTAGATGACTCTGAAGTCTTCATATTAATACAAATCAATTTAATTCATAACGTTACATGTTTAGAATATAGGATCCTTAATGTGATGTATATTAAAATAATATTCACATATATGTTTGAAGATGCGAGAATAGGCAAAATAGAGAATTGCTATGTGTAGATTATAGAAAATCCTAATTTCCTCAAGGGTTTCATCTTTCTACCTTAGGATTTCATATTTCTATATGTCAACCTAATTTTTAGATATGACTTCTAATTTTTTCCTCACATGTGATATTTTTTCCTCAGTATTTCAATATTCAAACCCTTTGTCTCTTTATTCAAGCATTGCCAAACCCTAGTTTCCTTTAGAGTTTTCATTATACCCTATTAGAATTTCATATCTCTACATTAGGGTTCCATAAATGATTTTAAATCTCTACATTGTCTCTATGTAAAATATGAAACTTTTTTTAATTTGTCCTATGATTTTTGGCTCATTCTCCTTTTAGTTTTCTCCCAAACAAGGTTGTGGCATATCCCCATACATGTCTAGTTGATAACTATTTCAAAATGATTGGATTTGAAAATGCTCATTTTTTTCCTTAGTCATATGTATTTGATTAAAAAAAATCTTTTTGTTCTCCACAATTTTGTATGACTTTTCCGAAAATAGGTTTTTACTATTTATAGTAAATTTGGCATTGAAGGCAAAAGATACATCTATTTTTGAAACAAATATTGGGTTTGGATTATCTACTCTCTTTTTTGAATATGTTTTTTCCAAAATTCATCATCGTTTCCTTGGATTGGTCAGTTATTTAATTGGAAATTAAGTAATGGCTATATTGGATACACATTGTTTGTATTTCTAATTCAAACAACAATAGTAATAATTAAATTTTGCATTAATAAATTATGTAATATATTTCAAAATCATATAATGAAATGGTTAAAATTTATGTGTAATAAAATAAGTCTCAAATTAATTATGAAAAATGCTTAACCTTCCCTTATAACTTATATTGTCTAAATATCCAATATGAAATGCCTCTGGTGTCCATTAGACATCAAAGGGCATCTATGAAATATTTACTTATTTCCAATATACATAAAGATCATAAACCCTATAATCTCATGCCCATGATTTACCCTAGGCTTATATTAGGACCTACAATCCATGTTTTTACAACTACAAAAGGTAGGGCACCCCATCATGTGTAAAAAAATGAAGGTAGTCAAACTATCCCTCATCACTCCCTTCCATGTCCCAAAAGTTTAAACAATATAAATATAGGTTATGACATTATTGATCAAACATAAGAACACCCAAGCTATGATTTTCATTCTAGAACTACTCAAGAGGTCATCTATCTTCATTATATTATTTATATATATATATATATATATATATATATATATATATATATATATATATATATATAATGTTTATGATGCAACTTTATCGAATGATGTGGAACATGATCAATTTTCATCTATAATTAAGATGTTAAATATTAGTGAAGACATCATATATTTTTAAAAGGATGATTTACCTGCTCAACATACTATAAATTGATATCTCCCATTGTTTATACAATTGAAAATATTAAATAAGGGATACAAACATAGGTTGATAGATAATGGATCAACATTGAATATATGTAACATCACACTTTTGTAAACATTGGATATCAATATAGACTTTATTAAGAGATCATATAAAAACATAAGAGGAATCAACAATATTTCTTGCCAAGTGATGTAACTTTTTTAGGAATAATGGAGTTTTATTCCTATTTTAGTTAAGGGTCTATATTAATAAATTAGTACAAAATATAACAATAATTATAGTCCTAATGTGTGAATTTATTTATATTTTTCACCTTTCTAAAAATAATAATAAATAAGATTAAATATAACTTAGCTAGAAATAGACTGAGATGGTTGATACAGAGGTGGAAAATGGTTGTGCAAGATTGGGAAGGTGTCGTTAACCTAAATCTAGATTTTGTTCAATGAAAGGATATGAAACCCAAAAAGTGGATGCTTTGGTGTTCGATGTTATTTTCCATTCCTGTTGCTATTTTCCAAACTGATCACATAGACCTAATACTTTCTAAGTAGTTATGTTGTGCCTGTGTGAGCCTACCTATGAAAAATTGAGTCTTGGTTATTGATGAAAATCACTTTGGAGTTGATTTTATCTCAAAACCTAACCCTCCATCATGATTGATAAAATGATATTTGAATCACTTGAAAAAGAGGGGTGGTTAGTGTGTAATATGTACTGAACATGTAATCCACACCCCTTGTGTTGGCATGCTACCTATATATCAATACTTTCAAGAGAGATCAAGCCATATGTAGTTTTCCCACCTAGTGTGCTCTTTGTAATAGTGTGATGTGGATGCAAAATGTTAAATTAATAGTGGTTGAGGTGGCTAGAGACTGGTATGAGGATTTGAATATGTTTTCAACTATTTTTGGTGATTGTATGCAGGAAATAGGGAAGTTTAGCTTAGTGCAATGTTTGCATTCTTGCTTGTTTTGTAAGTTTGGTCACCTCCTTTGTAAATAAACTTTGATTGGGATTTTATATGGAACAATTGGTAATGGGTCAGATGTATTCATGCTAAGCTAACCTAATTAAGGATAAAGAATAGATAAAAATGACCATTTGGGCTCAAAGGGAAAAACAAAAAGAGCACTGAAAATAGGACACCTTAGTGTCCAATGGTATAGTCCAAATTTGGTACTCATATCCTACAAGCTCAAGACCTAGGGGAACAAGATTGCCATAGAGAATATGGTTTGGCTGAGGTGGAATCAGGGTTCAGAATGCTCTAGATGACTAGTAATGAGAAATAAGGTGTCTATAAAGGTTGCAAGAGCATGTAAAAAGGACCTATGGATGGGGTGTTGCAAGCCACACTCAAACTACCAATTTGGATATTTTATGTGACTACATTTGTTCCTCATTTATTCTAGTGATGCAACAAAGTGAAACACTATGATAAAGGAAAAATAGAAACTTACCTGAAATTACCTACAAAGATGAAGCCCATAAAAATGTGTGATGTTGAGTGTGTATAAAGAGAGCATAGTGTGAAGCATAAATATACAAAAAAAAACAAGGAGTAGATCAGTTCTTACTAGACACACTATGTCTAAAATAAGAACCTACATAGGTTAGGTAAAAGAGATATAAAGAGAAAGGAATAAATATACCTCATTGGGTATGTGAACCAATACAAAACCTGTTGTGATGTTGAGTGATGCTGGGTATGTGTTATACTAAGAGTAATATCATGAATAGAGCTGAGTGCTCAATTCCTTGAGGGTGGCTCAAGAATATAAAGGCTGACCCTTTGGTTCCATCATCACCAACTAAGTAAAGCTATGTGATCATGTGTGTGTTAATTTACGTTTGGACTATGTGTCTAATCCATCTGAGTAGGTGTCTTAAGAATACAAAGGCTAGCTAGTCCTTTGGCTCCATCATTTCCCACTAAGTGTGAACTATGAATAGATACTTGTATAATGTGTGTCATATGAGATGGATCATGAAGCCCATGAATGCTCTATAATATGAAAATGTAGCATGGATAACTAAATGTGTACTAAGAACCAGGCCAATCTTGGCCACTCTAAAAGGTGGAGATTAGGCTTGTATGAAAGCCACTCCAAAATTGAGAACTAAGCTTATATAAAATCCACTCCAAAATGATGCCAACCACCTGTAATGGAATAAGGAATGAAACTACTGAGAATAACTAGGTAATACAATGAACTAAAAAGAAAAGAAGGCAAATGTGTCGTGCGCATTACCCCCAATCACTGGTGTCTGAAACATGGATTCTAATCTGGAAGTTGTACCAATTGCCCAGTCTAAAACTTGAAGTGAAAGCCATCATGCCATGCATGATGCCCATATATCTAGATAATTTGAGTAAAACTATACTGAAACTGCCCAATCTAAACTAAACTATAGCTAGTAAAACTATAATTGACCTTACCTTTCTATCTATTTTTGAAAATTTTGGGTTTTTGGCTATTTGGATTGGAGAACCAAAAATTGGACACTTTGGTGTTCGGTACTGTTGTCCAATTTTGATGCTCTTATCCTTTACTATTTTTGATGACTGTTCTATATTTGTCACTATTATTTTGGTCTATTTTATGTATTTTAAACTCTAATTTCTATTCTAAGTGTTCTAAAAATTGTTTTTTGACCGGTATAAGGCTCTAATCTTTGTGATAAAATCCTTGTTTGCTACCCTCTCTTCTGAGGGTAGGAACAAAGACCCTATAGTGACTTCCCTCAAGATAAAAGATCCCTAAAAGTGTGTTATGTTGTGAAATACATGATATAGTAATGATAATCCAAAATATGTCTCAAGATATGTAATAGTTTGTATTAGAAATTGTTAGATCAACAGGGATATGCCTAGATAGATGTAACAATCTAATAACATGTGTAGTATACTAAAATAAAAATGGAAATCTAGCTAGTTGATAAGGAGGGATGGAGCATGATGTCTATCATGGCATACAAGAAGGAAAGATAATGCATGATGTGGATCATGAAATTGTAAATAATTGAGAATCAAATAAGCAAACAAGCACATAAGGTAAGAAGTAAGAATCATACAAAAGAGGCCAAGGGGCCGAGCAAACAAGGGGCATGGGCACATGTCACTCAAACTGAGAAAGTAAGCATGTAAGGAATGTTCAAATTCCCACACACACACATACAAAATTGTAAACAAGGAAGATTGGCATGAAGGCCAAAAACACATACAAGAGTGCAAGCAAAGGACATTTGTAAATATCCTAAAGCACACATAAGTAATATACCAGGAATTGAGAAATACAATCACATCTAGCTACTCAAAGCAAGAAGGGAAGGCATGCAAATACTAGAAATACTATCACATCTAACTAATCAAATCAAGAAGTGAAAGTATGCAAAATATGTAGTACAAGACTAATTAGATGCTAAGAAATACACAAATGTTATATACTAGTGAGTGTTGATAGAATATGTAAGTTAGTAAGTAATGTACATTGACATGATAAATAGAGTGTGTGGTGTAGAAATGACATAACCTAGATGGTGTAGTCATGTAGAATATTCCCCTAGTGTGTAGATATGTCTATGTATGTCTTGAACGTATAAATAGGATGCCCCCTCAATGGGTAGAGTGAAACAATCAAGGATTTGGGTGTCACTGCACACACTCAGAGAAGATCAAGTGAAGCATGGTAATATATATAAATCAACAAAAAATAGCATAGACCAACAAAATGTAAGTTTAGCATGGTAGTAGAAATGTAAAAGCATGGATAATGCATACATTTAAAAAGTGTTTTGGTGTTTCGGGTTATTTGAATGTTTTTATATGTTGACATGTTATATTGTTTTTGATTTTTTGAAATATTGTATTGTTTTTGGTATTTTGAAATATTGTATTGTTTTTGGCATTTTAAAATATTGTATTATTTTTGATATTTTGAAATAAGATATGTACATGTAAGCAAGAAGACACTCTGTACAAGTAAGATGAGAAATTATGTACAAGAGAATAGAAAAGAAACTATGTACATAAAGACTAAGAAGAAATGATACTAACTGATGCGTCTCATAAGAGACTCCCTATCATGGTGTCTTATATCAAGGAGAGGGATCATGCATGATCATGAATCATGATGGAAGGGTTGAGGCTATGAATTTGAGAGATGTGTATTTTGTAAGTGCTCTAAAATATCTATAGTGGAAACTGACTGTGGGGTCCCCCTATAACTCTGAGAAGTGGATGAAACTATTTGGCTCTTAGGGACCCATCTAGTAGTAGAAGAAGCTCTCTAAAAATTTGTTATGTATGTAGAGGCATGAGACCTCAATGATACTACCCTAGTGTGAATATTATAGCTAGAAACTATATAGAACCCTAAAACTATCATTGATGTAGTGGTCACTCTAAGAGAGGCCTCTATGGAAGTGTAGGAACTCTCAGTGCTGGCGAGGGAGGCCTCAATTGTGTTTGAATTTTAACTAGAGGAAGAATTATAACTAGTGGAGAAGCTAAAACTGGTAACTATAGAGTAGGAGATGACTCTAAAGTGGGGATTAGTAACTCATATGAAACTCCACCAACTGTAATAACCTAATTAGCGTTAATGTATTTCATGTATATGTGAACTATAGATGATACTGGATGAAGTTTATGGATCCATGGTTAGCCAAGGAATATGTCGAAGACTCTTATGCTAGGAGTAATAGTAAATAATGTGGCCATCTGTACTAAACCAACTTGTAAAAGAAGTACAATCTCACCCAATGAACTTTGTATGTGCCCACTGAATCCATTAATAATTATATCTATTATGGTGATATCTTTTTCTGAATATCCCAAATGCTGAAGTAATGTCATAGTGCACATGTTCAAACTAGATCCATTGTCTATGAGAACACTATGACTGGGATGGTGATCAATGTAGGCTCTACTAAAGAGTGTATAGTAATCTGAATCATCCTTAACTATCTCTTGCTCTGAAAAGGAAATCAAAGGTCTAGCTAGAACTCTAGAATTATACACACCAATCACGTTTCTCAAAGGATGTGACTCAACTGAAGGTGCTTGATATGTAACTGGTGGAGGATGTACATGATATACATGGTGAACAGTTGATGTGCCCTCTATCCCCTGTTTAGAATTTTGTAGGAAAGGATTCGAGAAACTTTTTAGATTCTTATCCTATGTTTGCCTTGCCTAAGGAGGCTCAACTACAATGCTAATATTAATAAGGTTATCATCTATCAAGTCATTTATCTTGTGTCAAAAATTGATGCATCTATTCATTATGTGGTCTGGTGCCCTATGAAAATTGCAGAATGCATTCTGATAATATCCTCATAGAAGAGGCTTTGTTGTATCAACTTCTTGAATATGAGGGAGAGATATGATATTGCATTCCAATATCTATTGTAAGACTCTTATTAGAGATACTGGTAGATTGGTAAAGGCTCTCCAAGGAGGTCCTAATAAGACCACTTGATGAGGGGGCTCTGAAGCCACATTAATTGTAGGTTAATTTTGACTTTTACTATTATTAACCTTTACTTTGTATGGGACTTTACTGTTACTATTGTTTGTTATTTTTGACATGCTTCTGTACTTGAGTTTTCCCATTGAAATTAATTTGACTTCCCTTTCCTTTAGTTTATGACATAACTCAGTGAAGGAAGAATTTTTTTCAAACATTATTGACTCATGCAACGCTGGTATAAGACTCTATTTGTAGAGATCTTTCTTGATCAGCCATGGGGCTAATAATTTTAGCCAAGATAATCTTATATCTCAAACATAATATATGAAATGCTCATTTGACCTTTGTTTCTATTATGCAACTTGAGCATAAGAAACCTTATCACATATGTTAATGCTGAAATGAGTTAGGAACATGTCAGCTAAAGGATTGAATGCATTGACTAACTGATTTGGTAGACTTATAAACCATTGTAGATCATAATCCTTTAAATTCCATGGAAATAGCTTGGTTAGTAACCATTTATTTAGAACAGAGTCCAAGCATGCTACATGACAAGTTCTCAAGTGTGTCTCTGGATCACTATTTCCATCATATAGAGTGAGCTTGGGTTGAACAAAACTTGGTGGCAAGGGTCTAGAAGTAATATGGTGTGTCAATGGTGTATGAAGTAGAGCAAAAAAGTCCAAATCTTATGTTGGTATAGAGGCACCTTGATCAAGATGTAGCACTTTAAATTGAAGATATTTGATCTCTTGTACAAGGGCAGCCACATCAAGAGGTAAAGATGTACTAGCCATAACTAGTAGTGCCACATATGAAGGTTGGGCTAATATAGGGGGTTGTTGAGACATAGTTTCCCCCATAGTTTCATTTTGAATTGGTTGTTATATGGTTTGAGAGGATTGACCATTTTTTACTTTTTTTTAAATTTTTCTTGTAGTATTTTAAGAATATCATCTTGCATATCATGATTTTTAGTTAAAAGATCTTGAAGTTCCCTCTTATCATTTCATCAAAGATGGTATATTGGGCCATTGTTAAGGTAGGAAGACAAAGTGAAAGTGGATTGAATCTTTTGAAAAAATTTGTAATAAGAAAAATGCAATGGAAGTAAAGTACTAAATAAAAGAAATGTAAAGTCTTAAAAATAGCAAACATGAATATGCATAAAAAGGATATGAAGCTCACTAACATGTAAGGTGATACCTCAAAAGTAAAGGGGCCTAATATATTCAATTAGGGTTTGAAAGAAATAATTTTAAAAATTACTATGGTTAATTTTAAAAATTAAATATCAAATTTTGATTTATATATGCAGGAAAAATTTAAAAAGTACTACTAAAATGAATAAGGAATTTTCCCTAGGGTTTCTAGGGTTTTTGTACGTAAACGATGTAAGTTAGGTTCACTAAGTGATTTAAATTTTTTGATAATAATGGAATTTTATTCTTATTTTAGTTAAGGTTCTAGATTAATAAATTAATACAAAATATAGCAATAATTAAAATCCTAATTTATGTAATTGTTTATCTTTTTCACCTTTCTAAAAATAGTAATAAATAGGAAGAAATATAAGTTAGATATAAATATATTGAGATGACTAATACATAGAATAAAAATGGTTGTGTAAGATTGGGAGGGTGCTATAAAATTTAATCTAACTTTCATTCGGTGAAAGGATAAGATCACCAAAAAGTGGACACTTTGGTGTTAGATGTTGTTTTCTATTCCTGTTTATATTGTCCAAACTGATCATAGAGACCTAAATTTTTTTGGGTAGTTGTGTTGTGCCTTTTTGAGCCTACCTATAAAAAATCAAGAACTAGTTATTGATTACACTTATTGTAGAGTTGATTTTGTCTCAAAACCCTAACCCTCTATCATGCTTAATAAAACAATATTTGAGTCACTTGAGAAAGAAGGGAGGGGGGGTTTTAGTGTGTAAGATGTATTGAACATGTAATCCACACCCCTTGTGTGGGTACACTGCCTACATACCAATACTTCAAAGAGGGGTCAAACCATATGTAGTTCTCCCACCTAGTGTGCTCTATGTAATAATGTGATGCAGATCCAAAATACCAAATTGATAGTGGTTAAGGTGGATAGGGACTGGTATGAGGATTTAAATATATTTTTAGCTATTTTGTGTGATAATATGTAGTTAATAGGGAAATTCTCCTTAGTTATTTATTTTTATTCTTGCTTGCTTTATAAGTTTGGAAACCTCCTTTGTAAATGAAATTTGACTGGAATTTTATAGGGAACAACTGGTCATGGGTCAGATGTATTCATGCTAAGTTGACCTAACTAAGGATAAGGATTGGATAAGAAAAATACTGTTGAGGCTCAAAATTTAAATGGATAGGAGCATGTAAAACAATACACCTTGGGTCCAATTCTATAGTCTGAATCTGGTGCTCATGTCTTATAGGCTCAAGACCTAGGGAATAGGATTGGCACAGGGAATATGGTCTAGATGAGGTAGAATCAGGAATCAGAAGGTTTTAGATGACTGGTAATGAGTAAGAAGGTGTCTATAAGGGTCTCAAGAGCATTAAAAAAGGACCTATGGATGGGGAGTCTCAAGCCACACTCAAACTACCAATTTGGACATTTTATATGACTATACCATGCATTGGTAGAAATTAATTTAAATATGATAATAGGCCCTAAGACAATACTACTATGTTACATGCAATTTCTAATCACTTGCATTGTAACCTAGTCTTAGGTAAACCATGGATACACATAACTAAATCCATGTCATCTACTTTAAATTAGAGCATAAAATATACATGAGGGACATATGTATACATGTTCTAAAGATAATCAACCTTTTAAATATTACAAATTAGTATATCCTAATAACAAATGTATTCCATGATCAAATTATTTTTGGTCTACTATAATACCTCCTTCACATTCATACCACTAAAAATGGAAAATACATATGAAATTAGATACTCAAATAAGACTAAATAAAAAGATCGATTTCTACATGAATCAAGCCAACAAAAGATAATAAAAGAAACACAAGAGGAGAAGATATTATAGCTACCTTTAGTTTTCAACTCAAAGGATCCATATCAGATATGTCTGGAATAATATGATAGTGATGATGATGAGAATGAAATTTCAATGAACATAGAGCACTATTTGTCTTGTCTAAATTTTACACCTATTAGTTTAGGAGAATACCAAGATAATTTAAAACATGTGAACAAAACTAAATCAAATAAATGAAAAGAAACCCTTTTAAACATTCATAATGATACAAGTGACAATACTTATTTCAATATAGGCTCTCAATGACATACTTTTATGATAAATGCAAAACTAAAGAAAAAATTAATTCAATCTAGTATAACAAGAGAACAAGAGGCACAATTATTATGTGTGGCCCATTTTCCTCACCATTCTTTATTACTTGTTTCATTTCATCCTCTATCCACTATTTTCTGAAAGAAACTTTATTTGATGTCCCAATATTATTTTCATTAACTTTAACAATTTTCCCAATGTCATTTGATACATTGGGTTTAAGATTTTCAAGTTTATAGCATCATTATCCTCTTTAGATTCAGGTATATTAGTCAATATTAAAACCAATTTTAAGGTTCCATTTGTGACTTATGTAGTGGCTTCTTCCCTTTCTATTTTCTGCCATGATGAACTGTAACAAGAAACATTCAATAATAAACATTATTTTGTACAATTATAACTATGAAATATAGCTGATAGTCACACCTACATCACAATAAGGTTATGAAAATTATTTAGGTGAGTGTAATATTTCATCACAAATCTCTCTTTCATAAATTTCCCTTGTAAAAGTTGATATATAGTGAAATTTAGATCATTATTGTCTTCATAAACAAAATAAACTATGGTGAAATGGTGGCCATAGGGTGTGTGCATGCTAAAATTGTGGCCATTGTTGGCTACTTCAAAAAATGATTATGTAGATGAAATTATCACTAAAAAATTACTTTTACAGTTTTACATGTTATTTAATGATAGGTACATAATGTTATAAGGATTTTTAAATATGAAAATATTTTCTAGCTAATTATGAATGGGGTTTTTAATGTCTTGTATTGGTGTTTCAAGGGTCAAATTTTGGTCATAAATTAAGAAATTATATATAATAACCTTTCAAGAAAAAATTGATTATATCATAAAACCTATGTTGTCAGATACTAGTTTATAGGGTTGTAAGTACTAATACAATAGTGATAGAAACTAGATCCAAATATGATCTTTCCTATATATATCCAATAAATGTTGGGAGCCTTTTAAATAATCTTAGATATGTCTCAAGGTGTATCTAGGAGTATTCACAGGGATCCCAACATTTGATGGCCATATCTAGACTTAGGATCTATGGCCAAAAACCTTTAATTAATTATTCGGTATATTTTCATTTAAAAAAAATTCAAAGAGAAAAACTTAAAAAAAAATTAAAACTACACACCATGGGCCTGCTTATTTCAAAGTTGGGATTGTTTTCTACTATATATTAAAGGTTGTGGACTTATTTGATATTTTATTGAAAAATATAGTGAGAATATTATTTATATTTGGAGGAAGTACCAACCATATTATTATCAAATGGTTCATATTTAACTGGATTGCATCAATCCAAAGGGTTTTAGTATGACTAGTGAAGATGATGGTTGTTTATATCCATCCACTAGGGTACAAATTCCTCTAGGTACCCAACACAGAGAGTCAATTGGTTAGGGTTAGTATCATGCCCTAGTTTAATTTGATGGCATGGATGCCTCTTCATCATGGTTACTTAGACAAAGGAGCTCACTAATTTAGATGTACACTTACTCATCGTTGTAATATGTTATATGTTTATTTCTAGAATATGGGTTGAGAGGCCAACATTCTATGTAATTCAGTGATTCCCTGTAAATGATGTATATAAAGGCATGCATAAAACAAATGGCTTCAATCTCTTCTTTCTCATATGGTCATGCTCTAGTCTTCATCATGGTTTCCAATTGTAATTTTAAAGTGAAACAAAACACACAGTCTTTATGGATATGGAATCTAGAGACGTTAATAGTGACCAAAATTAGATTAATCATTTTCTATATTTGAAATACATTAGAGTTTTATATTACCTGTTGATGAAGCTAACTACTTTTAACAGTGATAACTTATTTCTTTGGTCTTATGAGTTGATTGCTAATGTACATATTCTAAACATTTTTCCTTGAAACAATTAAAAATGTTGAAATCTTATCTTTCTCTTTTTTGAAGAATAAATATATTTACACTACTTTTTAGTTAAGTCTCAATAGATTTAATTTACATAAGAGATTACCACTTTATACATTTATGAACTAAATATATATATATATATATATATATATATATATATATATATATATATATATATATATATATATATATATATTATCAATTTCCATTTTTTTAATCAATTTCCTTTAACATAATCAATGAATGGGAAAGAAGTCAGAAACTTATGTAATCATTAGATAAAATATTCATCATCTTCCTTATATATTTTTTTCTCAGGGGTTCTTGAAATCATTGTTTTACCCAAATAAGGATGGATAATTCTCGAGAAAGATAAAAATAACAAGTTATAAAAATTTATAACTCATACAAATTAATATTCCTACCTACAAGATCCCTATAGGTCCCTAGAGGGGAGACAAAAGGCTAGGGAAGAAGACCACTAACTTAATAATCCACCATAATGATGATGTAAAATTAACATGGGTGCATCATTATTCAACCATAATCTAAAAATAATGTTTAAAAATACTTATACCTTATTTGGTGATTCCCATCAAAATTTTCAATTATTTTTGAAAAGGAATAATGATTGAAAATAAAACCCTTAAATGGTTTATATCAACTATAAAATACATTGAATACCATTACAAAACTCATCAATTGGAGGAAATGAGAGCTAGTATATCTCTTCCCACCCTTAACTCACATAAAGCATTTAAACTCTCAATTCAATATGACTAAATTTTACTCTTATAATTATGGATATTGTAGAGACTTTTGGTTTTCCTATAATTTTGTTTTTAGAATGGGTGGGATTACAAATTAAAAATGATGCCTGAATCTATGGGTATGATAGGAGGATTATACCTAGCTATGCAATATCGAATTTTCTTGCTCATTATTGGAATTTGTACACTTATCTTAGCCTCATTTTTAAGCAAAGAAATAAGGAATCTCCAATTAACCTAGAAATGTAAATTATTGTGGAATAAATTGGGGCATTTTTATCATACTTCATGACTATACATGTGATATACAAATCTTGAGCTAGTAATGGCATAGTTGAATTATTGGATGCATTAGCTACAACCCTTATGCCAAGAAAAATTAGTTTACATGATAATAAAATTGATAATATCATTTATAACACTTAGTGACTTAGATTGATCTGTATAATGGATGTAGTGAAAGAGATGCTAATTAACATTCTATAGGTTAATAATTTACATGTGATCCAAATAGGAATTGAGTTGTTAACAAGATTGCTCACCTCTCCTCAGCAATTTTCATACTTGGTTAGACATTAAATTAATAGATTTATCAATAGACTTTAATTAATTGGGCATCTTAATCTCTTAAATTAGTCAATCATAATGTATTCAATTGGGCAGTCCCCACCAAAATCATTAAGGCAATTAATTTATCTTTAAGAGTTATACATATATACTACTCTCCACTCAAGGAATTGGAATTGGAGAAGGGGTCATTTACTAATTTATTGTTCAACCTTAAGAAGATAGATCTATGCAACACAAGACTATTAAAGATTTCAAATTTTGATGACTATTTTACCAACCATAAGCATCTCAAAACTTACTATAGTGATTGTTTAAAGGAGATTGAAAATATACCAATAACATTTAGGGTCATAGCATTGTATATTTGTAACATGCTAAAAAAATGTGTATCGCTGGTTTTGTAAACCTTGAAATGTTTGCAATAAATGATTGTCCATGGTCTACATAGTTGAT
The DNA here is from genome assembly GCA_037957365.1 of Torreya grandis. Taxonomy (NCBI): domain Eukaryota; kingdom Viridiplantae; phylum Streptophyta; class Pinopsida; order Cupressales; family Taxaceae; genus Torreya; species Torreya grandis. Next base: position 441,974 of record JARHVA010004361.1, on the reverse strand, counting down.
CCTAAAACTAGTAGAGATATGAATATGATATTTAGATACATGGATACAACCATTTTTTGTTAGGTCTAGATATATTTTTTGATACAAGCACATATATACATACATACATACATACATACATACATACATACATACATACATACATACATATAATATAGTCATATAAACAAAAATACCACACAATATGCATATAGGGATCAAAATAAGTAAAATAACCAGAAAACATACATGTTGCAGCCAAGTGTAAGATCATTCCAAGTACACTGAAAACCTTGTTTTGGGTTCTTACAACCACCAAATGCAAGGGATCCTCACTAATTCTAATAGATGGAGAAAAAACAAAAAACGTATAATGGAATAAAGACATGTCATATATGAACCACGATATATAAATAATGAAACTAAAGGCTCACATGACACACATTTCAAATGAAGCCCCATCCATACAAGGATGGTTTTATTTGTAGATACTGATGGGTCAGGTTCAAAAAGGGGCATATAGACCTATTTATAAGGAATACTGAAGGTATTGATTATAACAGAGAAGTCATGCTCAAGACAAGAATAACTGCAACATTCTACTATAACTAAACATGATGTTTAGACTAGAGCAATATGGACCAAATTGAATATTGAAATGTGATGAAACCATTATGCAAGTTAGTAGGAATTGTGGGATGAGGGTCATTGAAAATATGGGTAGCAAGAGTGCAACCCGCATACTTTTAAGAAGTATAGAATGGATTAACATCCTTCAATGTGTTAATGCATTAGGGAAAGGTATATTGTTTTTCTATATTTTTAAATAACAAAGGCAGTTAGAAAATTACATTTCAAACTATGAGTATGGTGCATGCATGGTATCCAAAGCACATACATGGATGACTAATGCATTATTTATAATTTCAATACACCACTTTTCAAAATCACTTCTAGTTGGTTCTTAACCATTAAATATGCATCTCCTTGTATTTTATGGCCATGGTAGTCATGTGCCTTATGGCACAATCCATGAAGAATGAGCATTGGGCACATATATTATCATTTTATCTTCCCACATTAGCCACAAGTTACAACCACTAGATGTTAGTGTCTTCTCACCCTTCAAGGTTTATTCTTAAAATGACAATTCAAAATGGAAGTCCAAGCACCACAACCTATAAGTTAGGAGATATGAGTTAGAGACACTTAGTAGTAGGGCTTTCAAAAAGGATTTGAATCCATCAAATATTAAAGTTAGATTTAAAATAAATAGTGTTTGGTTTCTCAACTAATATTCACTCACCAATGATATGCTCTTGGTGATCCATACAATGTTGAATAATAAGATTTGGAAAACATTGTGGAGAACATAATTACATTAGTTATATATGGAAGGGAATAAATCTAGCAAACTCAATGAAAAATTGAAAAAATGCAACAATCATAATGGGTTGTTCAAAATCATCAAGGAGTGAAAGAGGTAACACTCTAATAATGTAAATAAGGAAATTAAAACCACATACACATCTTGAATAAGAAGAAAACACACCAAGTCATGTCAGTTAGGCACCCAATGTTATGAGAGTTGATGATGGGATAAACTTGCCAAAATAAGTAAGCAAACCAAAATCCATGAAATATAGTGTTGTAAACATTGGGATTTCCCTTGACTTCCCTAAAGATGACATATCATTTTCCATTCCATTCCCTCCTCTTACCCTTCCAAGTGAAGTAGTTCACTACTATGCAGAATGTAATGATTAGGAAACTAAAGTCAAATGACAATTGGAGGAATTTACACTCAAAGATAAATATTTGGGGCCATTGGAAACATATGTATAATACACATGTGATGAACTCAAAATTTAATAATAAGGAAATAAAGTGAGTTGATCATTACCTTATTTCCTAAAGCTACCAATTGATAAGGTTGAATAGAGAGTAATTCACACAAACATTAGAACTATCATGGTGAGAAAACAATCACAAATTCTTACATTGTATGAATATTTTCAATTTATTTAATAAGAAGAAACATAAAATAAGGAGTTGGAGGAGACAGAAGTAAAGATAAAAGATCATATAGAGGAGAGGAAGGCGAATAAAATACTTGAACAAGAAAATGAGGAAATAAATAGAATTTAAAGGGTGATGAAAATATAAATGAAGGGCTTAGACAAGATGAAACAAAAAAAAAAAAAATGAGAAAAAATAAGGAACATGATAGGATTCAATGGGATAAATATAGGATTGAAAAGGAGATGCATAGGCAAAGATGTCTATCCAGTTTTTAAAAACCTCTACCTTCATAACACCCATTTATGTTGGATTTATACAACATATACAATCCATAATTTTTAAATGTTGATAATTTCCAAGCTTGAATCCCCTCTTATCCTACAAACCTAATGAGTTTTCATTCTTAAATAACTATTCATTTTTATGTATAAGTAGAGATCCATTATCATACTTTAAAATCATGTATTTTTCTACAAATAGAGTGCAACATCCTACTTCATGTCCTACATATGTTACTACTTCAATACAAATGTAATTTTATCATGTAATTCATATTTAGTTTCCTTTAGTATGCATGACCAACATTCTATGTAAACCCTAAAATAAAAATACAACAAAATTTCTCACTATAAAAGAAAGTAGAAAGTGTAGTCATATAAAATGTAAAAAATGGTAACTTGAGTGTGACTTGTGACATCCAACCCATAAGTCCCTCTTGCTTGCTCTCCTAACCTTCTTAGGCATCTTTTTATTGATTCCCAATCATCTATAGGCTTTCAAGACCTCATTCTAGCTCATCTAGGACCTTCCCATGCTTATTCTATTCCCTAGGTCGTAAACCCAAAGGACATGAGCGTTGGGTATGGACTATAATGTTGGATCCTAGGGTGTCCCATGATTATTGCTCCTATACAATCATATTTTGAGCCCAGGTTACCATTTTTGCCAGATTCCTCCTATTCATTGTGTCTGCCTAGTGCGGTTGCATTTAAACGATAACCAATAGAACCCTATAAAATCCCATTCAAAGATCATTTGGAAATGGTTGGAAAATATTAGAAAGCAGTCAAGAATAAAAGCAAGATTAATCAAGCATATTTCCCTATTCTCTGCATACAACCATCCAATACTATTACAAGATTATTCAAATCCTTACACTAGTCCCTAGTCATCTCAAGCACACCTAGTTTTAAAATTTATTTCATTCTCATATCACAATTGCACCAAGAACTTTAAAAGGGAGAAATACATATGGCTTGATCCCTCTTAAAAGTATGGTATGTAGGCAGTGTGCCCACACATGGGGTGTGAAGCATGTTCAATGCATCTTACACACACTAATCCCCCCTCATTGCTCAAAGTCCTATTCAAGCTTATTAAAGACCTAGGATTGAAGATAAATTATCTCTATAAAGAGATCGGTTGATATTCAAGCTTCATAATTTCATAGATTGGGTCATACATGAGTGGTAAATAGAACCTAGAAAGCTCAGATCTCTGTGGCCAGTTTGGACAATAGCAATAGGAATAGGACTATAACATCATACCTCAAAGTGTCCTATTTTTAGTGATTTTATCCTTTCACTTAATGAAATATAGATCTAGGTTCTTGACACTATCTTGGTAGTACATAGTTAGTATCAGTTTTTGTCTCAGTTGGATCAACATAGTCCTAAGCTAAGTCATATTTCTCTCTATTCACTTGCTATTTTTAGAAAGTCGAAATACCAACCATAATCTACAAATTAGTAGGTTAATTATGGTAGAATTATTAACTGATTTTAGTACCCAAAATTTTAATTAAGTAGGATTAAAATCCCCAATTATTCCCAAAAAGGCTAAATCATTTGGTGAACACGACTTACTTTGTTTGGACATAGAAACCCTAAAACCCCTAGGGTAAATTTTCTACTAATTTTTCCTATATTTTTATGATTTTTTAACTGCATAATTAAATAAAAAATTAGCATTAAAGTTTCAAATTTTGTAGTAATTTAAAAATAATTTTCTTTCAAACTCTAGTTTCCCATACTAAGTCCCAGTAATTTCGTAGTAATTTTCTAATATTTTTTGATTTTTTACTAGCATATTTAAATTAGAAAATTAATTCAAATTTCAAATTTCAATAGTAATTTTCAAAAATATTTATTTTTCAAAACCTTATTTTCATATACTAGGTCCCATTAAATCAATAATTTTCCAATAAATTTTTGATTTTTTCCTTGCATATCTAACTCAAAAATTCAATTTCAAATTCAAAATTTCACAGTAAATTATTCGAATAATTATCTTTCAAACCCTAGTTTCCTTTACTAGGTCCCATAGCTTCTTGAGGTATCACCTTACACCTATAATCAGATTGCAAAAATGGATCTCACTTATTTACAAATTTTTCTTACATTTCTTGTAAATAATGAGACTATACTTGGTCTTATCATGTACATGAATGATGAAGTCTATCATATGTTAGTACAAAGTTTCATTCTTTACATTCCATGTCTATTTTTTATAATAAGGGATGATATTACAAATTTTATTGCTAAAAATTCACATGGTTTGAAAATTTCTCTTGCATATTTTCTCTCGCTCATACAAAATAAATTCCAACTCCATTTTGATAAACATATTATAAATGTTATGTTACATGTCAAAATTTTCTATGCCTTCGTGCACTATTTCATGTTCTCTATCCCTTGATTTCTATCTCTCATGTGGAATTTTTTTCAAGTTTATCATGCTAAACATGTTAGAAATGTTATGTTACATGTCAAAATTTTATATGCCTTCATGCACAATTTCATGCTCTCTATCCCTTACTTTATATCTCTCATATGGAAATTTTTTCAAGTGTATTATGATAAACACATTAGAAATATCATAGCACATGTCAAAGTTATTTATGCATTAATGCACAATTCCATGCTTTCTATCCCAAACTTGCTATCTCTCATGTGGAATGTTATTTATAATCATATTGCTATACAAATTACATGCATTTTATCTCATATACATGGTTTTTACCTAGATATATCTAACTCTTTGGCTAATTTTGAGTATATTCCTTCTCCAGCTCTCCCCTAAGAGGGTGATAACTACTTTCCCTCTAACCAGGTCCATTATATCACCCCTTTAAAATGTGAGGCAACTTATACTATTGTTTCTAATGCATACAGTCAGCCTCTATCTTCTTCAGACCCTCTTCAACATATGTGCTTACATGTCAATCAAAAGCAACTAGGATTTGCACATGTGAGACTATAAGGGATCAAATCACCAGTATGAGCAAGTTAATTTTATATTTAAAAACATAGAATCATATATCAAATGAAAACCTTACAACATTAGAAAATTAGATTATAATATAAAAGTCTTAAAGGCACCCTAGTGTCAATCATGTGTATGCACCTTCACCTAGTCAATTGGCTGCAAGAAATGTTACATATCAAAACAAGAAATCACAATAAAGTAAATCTACAATAGTGACTCAAAATTCAATCAAAAATCAAATAAAATTTCTAATGAGGTACTATGGAAAATGATTAAATCTGAATTGATCAAACTACCTCCTCTACATCTAGTGAGAAGATCCAACTATTATTGTGCATATCATATAATGCATGGGCATCACAGAGATTCATGTTTGGCATAAAAAACACATATGCAACATATAATTTCTAAAGATAACCTTATACAAGGTAAATCAATCAAACAATCCACAGTGACATAGGAATACATTCACAAAGGGTCCAATTTAGAAATAGTACAAAAGTGGTTACCAAAGCATAACTCAGAATAACAAAAGGATCAAAAAGCAAACTCAAAGCAAGAAATAGTACCACAACCATAGGTAAAGCATGAAAAAGATGCAAATTTACCTCTCCAAAATGTGTCTCAACTTTCAACTCAGTATGGGTTTGGTAAAAAATATCTACAATAGTTTGATTATCAAGGTAAATGGTTGGGAAAGTAGGCCAAGGCATCACTACTCCTATTCTAGTAGTTGATAATGTTTATCACTAAGGTTTGGGACTTACTAAACATCCTAAGGCAAATCATTCATGTTCATAATCTATCGAAGGAGAAGATCTAGATATAAAAAAGTCAACATTAACAGTCTATTAGTTTAAAATCAAGATGATAATGATGAATGGAACAAAATAGGTTATTATAATTTCCAAGATATCGATAATGAATCCAAATATTTAGAGTCATATTCATAGAAATTCCCTCATGCTTCATAATCATGCACGATTCCTTTGTTTAATATAAGACACCATGATAGGGTGTCTCCCATAAGACTCATTGGTTAGTATCATTTGTTCTCAGTATTTCTTGTACATAGTTCCTTTTCAATTTCTTATACATAATCTCCTAATGATTGTCTGTACATAGTTTCCTTTAATTGATTGTACATAGTCTCCCTGTGATTGATTGTACATAGTTCAATATCTCAAAATATAAAAATAATATAACATTCAAAAATTCAAAAACATTCAAATAATGAAAAAACACTTAAAACACGTTGATTATATGCATCATCGATGCTTTACATTGCTACTACTATGTTAGACTTACATTTATTGTTCTATACTATTGTTTATCAATTTATCTACATTACCATGCTTCACTTAATCTTCTTTGAGTGTGTGAAGTGACTTACAGCTCTTTGATTGCTTCACTCTACCCAATGAGGGGGCATCCTACTTCTACATTCAAAACACACATTGATATATCTTCCCCTTGGGGGCATCTTCTACATGACTACACCATCTAGGTTATGTCATTCCTAGACCAGACACTCTAGTTATCATGTTGATGTACATTATTTACTAGCTTACATAGATTACCCTATCGACACTCACTAATATATAACACTTGTATATTTCTTAGCATATACCTAGTCTTGTACTAACATGTCTTCCATACTTTCACACTCTTACTTTGATTAGTTAGATGTGATTATATTTTTAAGTCTTTACATGCTTTATTTTCTTGCTTATCGTAGTTTGATGTGATTGCATTTCCAATTCCTGCTTGTCTCTTGTATGTGCCTTAGGACAGTTGCCAATGTCTTTTACTTCTATGGTTGTGTGTGCCTTAGGATATTTGCCAATGTCTTTTTCTTGTAATCTTCCATGTGATTGTGGATCTCATGCCAAACTTTGCTTATTTCCAATTGTATGTTTATGTGGAATTTGAACATGATTTGTATGCTTACTTTCCAACATGTTCTCATGTTCCTTGCTTGGACCCTTGGCTACTCTTATACGATTCTTTCTTCTTGCCTTATGTGCTTGTGTGCTTGATTGCTTTTTGATTGTTTACAATGTTGTGATACAAATCATGCATTATCTTTTCTTTTGGATGCCATGATGGACATCATGTTCCATCCCTCCATGATAACTAAATAGCTAAACAACTAATAAATAACAACTAACAGCTAAAAACTAACAATTAACAACTAATCAGACTTTCATTTCTAGTTCAGTACATTACACATGCTATTACATTGTTATATCCATCTAGGCATACCCTTGTTGATCTAACAATCTCTCATTATAAACCATATTATATCTTGAGATATCTTGTTAATTTTTATTGATATATCATGCATATTTATATCATAACACACTTGCATGGTTTTTTCTTCTGAGGGAAGTCATTGCAGGGTCTCCATTCCTACTCTTAAAAGATGGGGCAACAAATAAGGGTTTTGTCATAGAGATCAGAGCTCTTATCAGTCAAATAATCTAGTTTTAGAACACTCAAAACAACAACCAAACATCAAAGTAGTTAAAACAGACTAGGTAGATAATGATGATTCCAAAATAAGTTTCATTTTTATCTCAAGACAATAGCACTAGACATGGATAATAACACCAGATACTAGGGTGTCCTATTTTTGGTGCTCCTATCCAAAGAGTAGAAAAACTATTTTTTTTAAATCACATAGAAAAGTTTGTTCATCTATAGTTTTGCACTTTTAGACCAGTTCAATAAAAATAATTTTCTATATTTTTTTGCTTAGAGAATCTAGATAAAGGGGGCATCATGTGTGGCATGATTGGATGTTACTTGTAGTTCTAGATATGGCAATTGGTATAACTTTTAGATAAGAATCTTTGTTTTAGACACCATTGATTAGGGGTAATGTATGCAACATATTTATTTTTTTCTCTTTCTAAGTTTAGCATTACCTAGACACTCTTAACAATTGCATGCCTTATTCCATCTATAGGTGGTTGGCATCATTTTAGAGTGGATTTCATAAAAGCCTAATCTCCACATTTCCGAATGGCTTTCATACAAGCCTAGTGCCCAGTTTCAAAGTAGATTTCATACAAGCCTAATCTCCATCTTTTAGAGTGGCCAAGAGTGGCCTAGTTTCTAGTATACATTTATCTATCCACACCAACATTGTTTGAATATAGAACATTCACATGATTCAAGAACCATCTCATATGACATACACTTCATACCAATATTAGTTCATAGCTTCACTTTAGGGGGCAATGATGGAGCCAAAGGAATATCTAGCCTTTGTGTTCTTGAGCTACCTATTTAGAGGGATTGGACACATAGTATAAACATCAAACAACACATGCATAATCACATAGCTTCACTTAGTGGACGACGATAGAGCTAAAGGGCTAACCTTTGCATTCTTGAGCCACTTTTTAGGGAATTGAGTACTTAGCTCTATTCAAGATCTTACTCTTAGTACAATATCATCCAACATTACTCAACATCATCCAACATTACCTAGTATCACAATAGGTTTTGTATTCGTTCACGTACCCAATGAGGTGTATTTTTTCCTTTCTCTTCCTCTCTCTCACCTAGCTTTGTACATTCTTACTTTAGATATATCGTATCTAGTAAGAAATGATTCACTCTATATTTTTCCTTACAGATTCACATTTCATAGCATGTTATCTCTATGCACACCAAAAATCACATAAATTTATGAGCTTTAGTCTTGTAGGTAAGTTCAGGTACACTCTCTATTTTTCCTTTATCCTAGTATTTCACTTTGTTGCATCATCAGAATAAAGGGGGCATAAATGTAGTCATATAAAATGAAAAAAATTGGTAACTTGAGTCTGACTTGTGACATCCAACCCATAGGTCCCTCTTTCTTGCTCTACTACCCTTTTAGACATCTTTTTATTGATTCCCAATCATCTGTAGGCTTTCAAGACCTTATTCTAGCTCAGTTAGGACCCTCTTCCCATGCTTATTCCATCCCCTTAGGTCCTAAACCTATAGAATAGGAGTGCTAGGGATGGACTATAACACTGAATCCTAGGGTGTCACCTTTACAATGCCCTTGTCAATCATATTTTGAGCTTAGGTTACCATTTTTCTTTTATTCCTCCTGTTCATTATGTTAGCCTAATGCGGTTGCATTTAACCCATAACCAATAGATCCCTATAAAAATGCATTCAAAGATCATTTGGAAAGGGTTGGAAAATATCACCAAGCAAGCAAGAATATAAGTAAGACTACTCAAGAATATTTCTTTATTCTCTGCATACAACCATCCAATACTATCTTGAGCTTATTCAAATATTTACAGCAGTCCCTAGTCATCTCAAACACGCCCAATTTTAGCATTTATTGCATTCTCATATCATAACTACACCAAGCATTTTCAAATGGAGAAAAATATATGGCTTGATCCCTCTTTAGAGTATTGGTATATAGGTAGCATGCCCACACACGGGGTGTGAAGCATGTTTAGTGCATTTTACACACACAAACCCCCCGTCCGCCCCCCCCCACCCCCCTCTTTTCTCAAAGTCCTATTAAAACTTATTGAAGACCTAGGTTCAAAGATAAATCAGCTCTATAGGGAGCTCTATTGATAATTAGGCTTTGTAATTTCATAGGAAGGGTCATATAGGAGTGGCAAATAGAACCCATAAAGCTCATACCTCTATGACCATTTTGGAAAATAGTGGAAAGAATAGGACTATAGTGCCAAACCTCAAAGTGTCTTATTTCTTATGCTCCTATTCTTTCACCAAATAAAATCTAGATATAGGTTCTTGAAACTATCCCAGTCCTACACAGTTAGTATCAATTTTTGTCTTAGTCAGATCAACACAGTTTTAAGCTAAGTCATATTTATCTCTATTCACTTGCTATTTTTAGAAAGTCTAAATACCAATCAAATTTACAAATTATTAGGTTAATTATGGAATAATTAATGACTAATATTACTACTCAGACTTTTAAGTAAATAGGAATAAAAACCCCAATTATTACCAAAAATTTAAAATCAGTGAGACACCACACAATCTTGAACAAATATCCACCTTTCTGATAAATAACAAAATTTCACCTATATTAAGATGAGAACATATTTAACGAATTTTTAACTAAGGAAATTCGTATAACACAAGAAATTATGTCATATGATTATTAGATAATATATATCATGTATACGGAAGTATTGATTTTGTGTAATCTATCTTGATATCATATTGTAATTTTATATAAGAGCAATGGTTTGATCTTATCATAGTAATAACAGGAAATTAGAATTTTCTAAGACCTCCTACATATGCAATATATTTTGTAATATTTGTGTTTTATGAATACAAATTCATTACAAGCTTATTTTCATATCATCTATTTTTCCCATTTTAATTCATTGATTATATTCTTCATTGGTATATGAGTTACTAATTGTAAGGTTTTAATTCACATATATGTGCGTTACACAGAAACAAACATATGGATGTATAGTCATAAATATGTCAAAATACATTCATGGAAAGTATAGTTATATGTATGTGTGTTAAATATATATGTATATATATCCATACACACATATATACACACTTGTATATACTATACATACTAAGACAAACATACATATATATAAATGCACATATATAATATACAAACAAACATTCAGTGCATGTAATTAATTTATATGTGTGTCTATGGATGTATTTCCTTATTTTAATATATCAATAAATTAAATTTAATATATATGCATAACTCAAATCACTAAAAAGATGAAGAAATGGTTCATCACCTTAGTGAACTTGGGATAAAGCTCACAATAAAACCATGAAGAATTTATTCCTTGTCTCTTACATATAAACATTCTAAATGTTACATAAAAAATGTATTCATACATTAATAAAATAAAACTTAAAGTCCCTTTATTACTACATTATTCATAAAAATATTATTCAAACATTAAATACAACCCCAATTGATTAATAAAATAACATAATGAGTTGTAAAGGGTAAAGTCACTCCCAATAATGAATTATGTTTAAAAACACAATAGAAGAAGTGAGAATCTTGAGCACAACTCTTCAAAATTGATGGTGGCATCCTTGTGAGTTTATTTAATATTTTAATTGTTATATTTCTCCTCATTCCTCTATCTCTTCATGTGTGTCTAAAGGTCAATTTGATAAGTGGCCCATATTAAGTAAAAGGCCAATAGGGAAAGTCTAAAATAATAAATGAGAGCACAATGACTTATTAGATGGGTATGTTTAGTATTCTAATCTTAGGACCTGTACCTTCATACTTATTTCTATATTAATAAATGTTTTGGCACAAAATCACGTCATAAATTTTATTTACTTTTATCATGATTGATTTTGAAGTATCTTAGGGAGTGTGTGTCTACATGTCCATGCAAGTCAATAAATAATCATAATGAAAAAGTATACAAAACTTAATTCTATAACATAGGCTAAAAATATGGTGCCTTTATTGGCAATTAAAAAACACTAAAGATACATTGAATTTGGGTCATATGAAACTTTTTAATTAATTATGATCAAAGGATAAACACTAAAGATACATTGGGTTTGGGTCATATGAATTATGATCAAATATTTATTATGAGAAAAAAGGAGGGGAGGGGACAGGGAGGTTTATGAGATAGAGAAAAAGTGTCATTATTTTAAAACAGTTTAATTCAAATAAATGAGACTT
>JARHVA010004361.1:282500-425000 GCA_037957365.1 Torreya grandis | reverse complement strand
ATATATATCTATTATTGTAATATTATTTATAACAATATTCCACTAACTAACAAACTCACTATCCAATTACTATTTACCTCTCGGTAAATATTCAAACTTACACAATGTAAAAGCTAATCCCTAATAGTTTCAAAATAGGGCATTTTGTTAATGTTTTCCCTAGCTTCAAATTCAAAAAGACATATTATGGTGGAAAAATGTAGAAATTGAACATATTATGGTTCCCGTTATGAATGATAGTGTAAGTGATAATGAGGGATCGCATAGATCCCTCTGGAAGTAGAGGAATAAAATCAAAATAATGAAAGACTATGTTGTGAGGAAATGATCAAGGAGAGGGGGTTGGGGTGTTACAAGAGATGACTAATGGAAATGAAGAAATTATATCATATCTATCAACCTAGACTCCGTTAAAAACAAAAAGTGTATTTGACTAAGAGCAAACACAAAATCAAGAGAATTTTTTGTAAATCTCCATCCCCATATTGCCAAACCACGAGGAGGGAGGAGAATGGAAAGCTATTAGTAATAGAAAGAAAGGAAAAAGTAAACTGGTATTGAAACCCATGACAATTGTTTTTTTTTGTTTTGTTTTGGGCAACAATTATTGTTGAAAATCTTGGCATTTGTGACCATTTTCTTGCTACTCCTTTTTTCTTTAGCTGATATTTGGCTTTTGTTTTGATGCCAAGCGTATTCTTTTATTTAGCTAGTGTGGGCTTAGATTTGTGTTTCATTTCAAGGGTAAGGGTCCCTAGTTCAAAAAAAACCCAACCTTTATCCTTGATTAAAAAAAATTAAAAAAATTAGAACCAAAGGATTGAAACAAATTATGACTCCTTTCATGAGTGTTCTTATTAAACTTGGATTCATCTAGAGAAAATTTGATATGCTAAAACTAAAGCTTAGAAGAATACTTTGTCTTGGATTTTTGTTTCTTAAGTGACTTATCCACAATGAGTGACTCATCTTGAATGTCTATGTTTTGGGAATATGGAATATGGTTACATAATTAGTTTCTTCAGTCACAAAGTTTCTATAAGGCTTTTGTCGATTGTGGGTGACTTATACATAATCAAATTTACCTAAAAGAGATTTCATTGTTCTCCATTCTACCCATACATTTATAATTGACAAATAAAATGAAACCTTACCACTCATTTTCATAGTTGTTATTGTCTCATTTGATCATGAGCTCATTTGAAATGATTCACATTCGGCCCATGAAACCTTACCACTCATCTTAGCATAAGATTTGAAATGATTGAAAGAAGAACTTATAGAAATGGGTAAAAATAGAGGAAGGAATAAATGAAAGGAAAATTCTAGGGAATTGAAACTGTGGACAAGAAAAAAAAATTATCAACTGATTTGTTTACACAAGCTTAGCTATAGTGAAGAGTGTTTACTAATGTTGTATTTAAGACAACATAAACAGTCATGTTGGCTTGTACTCTCAACACTCAACTTGTCGAAATCATGAGAGAGGAACAATTTTTTTCTCACCATGGAATGAGAACCTACCACCTTTTACATTGCCAAACATGTAATACCACTTCACATTGACCATACCATTCTCTTGTGCATTTGATCTATTGTTGGCTACTTAAACAAAATAGATTGTGGTAAAAAGGCGGTGATAGGTTATGTGTATACTAAAATGATAACATTTCTTAATTCTTAAACAAAACAAACTATGGTAAAAAGGTGGCCACATGATCTATGCACATTAAAATGATGCCCATTGTGTTGATGTTTACTTTTAGTGTTTCATATGTTATATTATGGTAAGTGGTGAATGTTATAGAGTTTTTTTGAATTATAAATATATTTTCTATTTAACTATAAAATAAATTTTTAATATCAAATATTAATATTTCAAAAATTAAATACAGAACATAAATTCAAAAGTTATATATAATCATTCTTCATCATAAAATTGATTATAATAAAATATATAATAACTTAAACCTTTAAAATTTAATTATAAATAATTAATATAATATAAATATAGATTAAAAAAAATTTAAAATCTAATATAATAGCACGTAAACTCTACATGACTTCTCATGCCTTTTCTAAAACAAGAACATTCATTAATCTCATAATGTAGAAAGTGAAAGTAGTAAAATGTCAAATACCGATAGATTTTCAACGGTAATGATTCGTTGGCCGCGTAAAATCTTATGCAGATGGTTAGATGGCTCAAATTTAATGGACAATGACTAAATTGTCACTTCAGCGCTAATGTTTCGTTGGCTCATAATTTTTTATTCAATTAATAGAATCGGTCAAAATATTGGCTTCCCCAGAATTATTAAATATGTATAATGAAGTAATTCGTAGCTAATAATTTGATAATGGCTGTATATCTAATCAGAATTATTGATGATGTAATTCGTAGCTAATAATGTGAGGTTTTAAATTTTTTATATTATATTATTTTATCATATTAAATTTGATATTTAGTTGGTGAAAAGTTTTTTAAATATGAAAAGATGACTTGAAAAATGATTTGATTTTTTAAAAAGTTATATGGTCATTTTCACTTGAAAAGTTATGTACACATCATTTTTAAATATAAATAAATACTAGTGTAAATATATTTAACTAGTTTTGGTTTTACCATTATTAGAATAAAATAATAAAAAGATATTTTCTATTTAATATATTATACATTTATTCATATTTAATATGACATCTTATTGCATTAAAATGTACATCTAATTCAAATTTAAATAACTTAAAAATATATATCTAATTTGAATAATTTTTCTGCATGGGCGCGGCGTTTCAATTCTCTTCTCTAACTACTAATTATTTATTCGAAGGTTTTCACCTTAACTGAAAGTCGTTTCCTGTCATAATGTTTAGGTTTGACAGCTCAAATGCTGAATTTTTGTGTAAGGAAATGTCGGACGAGGATCAGAGGAATTTCAACTTCAATATTAAATGTTTAAATTGAAACAACTACTTTTCAACTGTCATATTCCTGGGCTGGTCAAGTATATTATGAGATGATACGACGCCGCAATAAATGAAGAAACGGATTTGTGTGACGTCTGTAATTTCTCTTTCTCTTCATGAATCCCTAACCCTCTTCAACCTCCATTTTCATCATGTAATTTCTTCTATTCCGGATGTTATGGGCCCAACGAGATACCTAAAGTATTATATTTTCTATCATCTTTTCAATTAATTGATGTGAAACAGCTTTCTTGTTTTTTTAGCGTTTTTTTTTCAAAGTTTAAATATCAAAGATTTGATGTTTTTACAGTCTGTACATTTCATTAGATAAAAGAATTTTTTTGAAAAATTATATTAAATTTTTTAAAGCTCATCAAAAAATTTAACATAATTTTTTCAAAATAATTTTTTATCTAAATTTTAAATATATTTATTTTTCAATTTACAAATTTTTTTACCAAAAAATAGAAGTCTCTTTTGAAAAGTAATATTTATATATAAATAAATGATATTGATTTTTTAAAATTAAATATCTATTGTGTCTTTTCATTGTTGTATAATGTTTTTATATAGACATACATAAATGTTATAAGATTATTTTGGTTTTTATTTTAATAAATAATAAAAATAGAAGACATTATACGAAATAATTACACTAAAAAATAATTACGAAATATAAAAATGAGAGGAAAGGGCATACCCCAAACAAATAATTTTTGTTCTATCTTTTGTAGATGTGTAATATTAATAAAATAATTTTTAACCCAAAAGGCTATTGGATTCTTTGTAAATCTAATTTGCTTAAAACAAAATTAATAATAGCATAAGTTTGTAATGGACAATGCAAATGTTAAAATACAAGAAAAGATTGTTCAACTTTTATTTTCTAAACGGTATGCGTCCAAACATGAAATTGAATCAAATAGAGCAAATGAAACTTTGAAACATCTATGTAGACAATACACAAACAATAATCAAAATCACGACCAAGAATATAATGATACAAAGAACTATTGAGCGATCGCTTGGCTTTACAAGGGTTTTTTCATGCTTTCTCTTGTTACATGACCATTGACATTTTTGGTAGGGAGTTATACTTTTTTTAATAAAATGTTGGGATTTAATTGCATTGCACCTATCCAATCGCCACCCTTCAGGGAGCTATCTTGTCTATTTAATGTCCTCCTCAGAGGGGATGCCATTATTGGAGATGTACAACCTTGAAAAAATTGATTGTTCTTCAAAAAAATTCATTTTTATCTCAGATTTGTGTTTTATTATCAAACAAGCTTCATTCAATCATTCAATTCTCCTTCAAGCAAATAAAATTGAATTTATTGAGTTTTTTTTAGCACCCTGGTGCACTTGTACGGCCCATAGTATGACCTAGCCAAGACAAAAATGTTGAAAATTTATTTCTATTGATCTAGGTGATATTAATCTATTGTTTGTGGTTAAATCTCAATCATTTATGCTTCCAATCCCTCTTACAAATCCTTAAATATACTTGTTAATGTTTTTTGGAAGTTCTGATTTGTGTGAGGTGCCATACTACGACTTGGAAAAGTAAAAAAGCTGAAATCTTCACTAAAAATTTATCTTTGAAGTTGTAATCTACTTTGTGGCAAGTATTCAAGAAGGTTGACAATTTTTCATGGAGTTTAGTGACCTATTCAACCTAATGTGAGCACTACTTCATCGCCTAGAGGAAAAATATTTCTCCCTAGAACATGTTACATGTGTGTGAATATTTTTACATAGTTGTATGAGATATTTAAAAAATAATTTATTTATTAAACTAAAAAAATTACATGCAACTTGAAAGGGGACCCACTTTCTAATTTAAATTGATAATTCGAAAGTTAAAATAAAATAATAGTGTTTTAATATTCAATTTACATGTGATGTAGAAAAAATAGGGTCCGAATATTCGATTTAATAACTTTTTTACGGAATTTTTTTTAAAAAAAAATTGTATATTTTTAGAACCAAAAGTCAACTTCAATTGAATTTTGTCCCATAGGCTAATTTTAGTGTTTAGAATATTTTAGGATATTTTTAGATATGCATGTGCTTGCATGTGTGACTTCCTAAAAATAGTAGCTGCTAAAAATAAAAGTTTTATTTTAGATGTTAGTTTTTTTAAAAATTTTGCATGTCAACTCTAAATTTGAGTTGAGGCTTAGTTAAGCAAGTTTTGGGTTGTAGTTATTTGAAGCAATCAATAGGAATCAATTTTTGAGTATTGTTTCAAGATCTTGGCCTATTGGAATTTTTGGTCTATGTTTTTTTGGGTTTATTATCTAATATCAGAACAAGTTTGAATCTTGGAGGAGTAAAGAATGGTGAGAGGATGAGGATGTGTTATGTAGATGAACTAGGATATACAAGAGTTGCAGAGGCAAGTTCAACAATTAACAGAGGTTATCACTAATCAACAAAAAAGACAAGGTGGTGATGAAGAAGACACAGATCATGATGAAAAAATTCATCAAGAAGAAGAATACTAAGAGTAGCCACCATTGATGGAAGAGAGGATGGTTCAGGATTTAGAAGGAAGAAATGAATGAATCAAGGTTGATGTTACAGGTTATGGGGGCAGTTTAAAACCAGAGAAGTTGATAGATTGGATGAATAGCATGGAGAAGTTCTTTGAGTGGAAGACTATGAGAGAAGACAAGAAGTTAAAGTTTGCATGAATGAAATTGAAAGGTCATGCAATGATTTGGTGGGATCACCTACAGAAAGAGAGACATAGAAAAGGTAAAGAGAAGATTAGTTCATGGAAAAAGATAGAGAAGAAGCTAATGGAGAAATTTCTTCCTATGGATTATGCATAAACCCTATATAGAAGATTTTAAAATTTAAGGCAAAAAGATCATATTATACAAGAGTATACAGATGAATTTTACAAGCTTTCTATACGAGTGAAGCATGATGAAATAGAAGTGTAGATGGCTGCAAGGTATGTAAATAGTTTAAAATTTTCTATTCAAGATGAATTAAGCATGCAAAAAATACTTAACATGGAGAAGGCTTATCAATTAGCTTTGAAAGTAGAAGAAAAATAAAATATATAAAATTTTAGAAGGACATCTACTAGTCCAAGAAGAGGTGGATCCCCTCCAATAACAGAATGAGGCAGGTTTAATACCACCAAAGGTGGATTTAATGCCAATAAATGTGAATCATCACATGGTACATAGAGGCAAAATGATAATAGGTAAGGGTTTAAATACCAACAAAGAAGAAGAGTATTTCAGAGAGGACAAGGTTATAGAGGTGGGAGAGGATGGTTTCTGAATCAACATAGATCTTATGTCTGTTATAGATGTGGAGAAGAAAATCACAAAGCATTTGAGTGTCCACACAATCAAGATCAAGAAAGGAGGCAAGAAGATCATCCAAGAGTGAATCTAGGCGAGACTGAAATAAAAGAGCAAAATACTAAAGTTGTACCAGCTAATGTAGGAGAGAATCTCATAATGAGAAGAACTATGATTGCTCCAAGGAAGGATCAAGTGCAAATTAAAGAAGGTGGTGATGCATTGCTACGATCAAATATTTTTTGAACAAGATGTACTTCAGGTGGAAAGGTATGCAAAGTAATTATAGATGGTGGTAGTTGTGAAAATATGGTTTATAAATAAATGATTAAGAAATTAAATCTACAATGTGAAAAACATCTTAACTTTTATCATATTTAATGGTTTAACAAAGGGAATGAGGTTACAATAGATAAAAGGTGCTTTATCAAGTTTTCTATAGGAAAAACTTATAATGATGAAATATGGTGTGATGTTATTCCAATGGATGCATGTCATGTGTTATTGGAGAGGTTGTGGCAATTTGATAGGAAAGTAGTTCATGATGGAGAAAAGAACACATACACTTTTTGGAAAGGTGGTATAAATGTAGTTTTGTTACCTCTTAAAGAGGAAGAGAAGACAGAAATCATGCTTTGTACTAAAGAATTTATCCAAGATATGAAGGTAGTAGGTTGTTTTTATGCATTAGTAGCAAAGAATGAAGAAACAAAAATGGTGCCAATACCAACAGAAACAATACGAGTGTTGAAAAAATATGCAGATGTTACACCTAATGAGTTATTAGATTATTTACCACCAAGGAGAGATATTCAACATTACATTGATTTAATTTTAGGATCAACTCTACCCATTCAAGTAGCTTATAGGATGAGTCCAACAGAACATGCATAATTAAATAAATATGTCAGAAATTTTCTAAGGAAGAAAGTGATAAGGGAGAGTATAAGTCCATGTGCAACACCAACATTGCTAACTCCAAATAAAGACGGAGGATGGAGAATGTGTGTGGATATTAGAACAATTAATAAAATTACAATAAAATATAGTTTTTATATACCTCGTTTAGATGATATAATGGATGTGTTTGTAGGAGAAAAATATTTTACCAAGATTCATCTAAGGAGTGGCTATTATTAGATCTAAATTCATGAAGGAGATGGGTCGAAAATTACATTAAAGACTAGGGATGGATTATATGAGTGGATGGTGATGCCATTTAGATTATCTAATACACCAAGCACATTTATGAGGATGATGAATACAGTTCTATGAGAATATATTGGTAACTTTGTGGTTATTTATTTTGATGATATTTTGATATTCAACAAGAATAAATAAGAACACATACATAATTTGGGAATGGTAATGGATTTGTTAAGAAAGAATATGTTGTATGCAAATTTGAAGAAGTGTAGGTTTATGGAGAATAATTTGGTATTTTAGGGATTTATAGATTTAAAAAATGGTGTGAAAATTGATGAAGAAAAGATAAAGGAAATTGTTGAGTAGCCTTTTCCAAAAAGTATTATAGAGGTAAGAAGTTTCCATGATTTAACAAATTTTTATGGAAAATTTATTAAAAAATTTAGTAGTATTGTGGCACCAATAACAGATTACATGACAGGTAAAGAATTTACATGGACTAGATCAACCACAATTTTTTTTGAAATTTTAAAGAAGAAGATTACAAAAAGACAAATTTTAGCATTACCATATTTTAACAAAGTGTTTGAGGTTGATTGTGATGCTTCATTTGTGACAATTGGTGCTATTTCAAATCAAGAAGGAAAACCAATAACATATTTTATTGAAAAATTGAATGAGGTAAGAACAAAGTATTCTACTTATGATGTTGAACTTTATGCAATTGTATAAGCATTAAGACATTGGAGGCATTATCTAGTGCCTAAAGAGTTTATACTATTTATAAATCATGAGGCTTTGAAGTATGTGAATACACAAAAGAAGTTGAATAGTAGACATGTAAAATGGGTTTCTTTCTTGCAGGGATATACTTTTGTATTTAAATATAAATAAAGAAAATAGAATAAGGTCATTGATGCATTGATCTGGAGAGTAACATTATTAACTACTATGGTGAGTGAAGTAGTTAGATTTGAAGCTATTAAAAAATTATATGATACTGATCCATATTATAGCAAGCTAGTTGAGCATTACAGGAATCCATTAATAACTGGGATATATGCTATTCATGATTAGTATCTTATACAAGACGGTCATCACTTTAAAGGGAAACAATTATGCATTCCATTTGTGTCTCTACAAGATAATATAATAAGAGAATTATATAGTGGTGGTTTGGCTATACATTTTGGTAAGATGAAGATAATAGCTTTGATTGAGGAAAAATATTTTTGGCCAAAGATGAAGAGAGATGTGACAAGGTATGTTTCAAGGTGCATAATATGTTAGGTAGCTAAAGGACATGCATAAAATACTAGACTTTACATGCCATTACTGATTCTAAGAGGGCCATGGACAGATTTGAGTATGGATTTTGTGTTGGGATTGCCAAACACATAGAGAGGTAACGATTCAATTTTTGTTATTATAGACAAATTTTCTAAAATAGTTTGATTCATTGCATGTAAGAAAACCAATGATGCAACTAGAGTTGTAGAGTTATTTTTTATGGATATCGTAAGATTACATGGTGTTCCAAAAATGAAAATTTTAAGTCATTTTTTAGAGGACTTTGTGGAAGATGGGTAGTAAAATACAATTCAGTAGTGCATATCACCCAAAAATAGATGGATAGATAGAAGTTATGAATAAGAGATTGGGAAATTTTTTGAGATGCATAGTGGGAGAGAATACAAAGCAATGGGACTTGGCTTTACCACAAGCTGAGTTTGCATATAACAATTAAGTGAATAGATCAATAGGAAAGTCACCTTTTCAAATTATTTATGGGATAAATCCTATGGGTATTTTAGATTTGGTATAATTTCCAATTATAGATTAAATTAGTGATGATGCAGAAGCATTTATAGAGCATATGTAGCAGTTATAAGGAGTAAGAATAAAGTTGAAATAAAGTAATTATAAATTTAAAGCAATAGTGGATGTCAAAAGAAGATCCAAGGTATTTAAAGAAGGAGAGTTGGTAATGGTTTACATGAGGAAAGAGATATTTCCAAAATACACATATTGTTGGCAAAATTTGGTATATTATTTGTTATCATTTAGTGTTTAGTTATAGTGCAATCTATTATTGCGCTGGTTTCATGTTTAGTTAGCAGTTTAGGTGGCATACGTTCTTAGCAGTTTGGGCATAGTTAGGTGGTTAGTTACAAATATGTAACTATTAATCTTTGTATATATTTGTCTCTTCATAATTAATATATTATTGAAGTATTCAGTCATATAATTGCTTCATTGGTATCAAAGCTGTACAACAAGGAGCATATCAAGTTTGTTCATTGATAGTAGGATGGGTTTGTGAGGAATTTGAACTAGAAATGTTGTGTTCTTTTGCCCCAGTGAATGAGAGTATATCTTAGTTTAATAATGCCTGGCATATAGATTTTGATGTATGGTCTATAGGGATGAGGAACCCATTGCTAAATTTTATCCATTCGACTTTCACATTGGTAGATTTTAAGAAACTTGGAAGAAACCAATATGGATAAGAAACCTTGAAGCATGACATCCAAGAAAGAAGAGACAAGGGAAAAGTGTGAATTGAAGCATTACAATTATTCTACTCCTTTAATGTGGAAGAAGATTCAAGCTTTAAATCTATTGAGTGTCCACATTCAGATGAGTATTTATCTAACATAACCTGCACATCCAAGTGGAGAAGGAAGGTGCGTAGTAGTGAAAGAAGAAATTTGATACTAGAGAAGATAAAGCACACAATCCAAGGTGAGATTTCATCTCTCTTGATTTGTTTTGGTGTAACATTGATCATCATTCAATTTCTATCATTGTTCAGGCCACCATAAATCAAGAACAAGTAATTAAATTTAATTATTGTATCAATTTTAGCTACTATAGATATAAATAGTTATCTTTACCTATTATCCCTACATCTCTATTGTGTCTCAAAACTAGCCATTCATCCATACTACCACGTTGCCCTTCAGCGGTCAACACTTATATTTACTCAAATTAAGTCCCTATCAAATCATTTAGAGGTTCATGCAAAGTGAGTCATTTTTAAGTTATTTAGTATAATTATGGGTTTAAAAGTTTATTAGAGTCTTAAGTCTCATTATAAATATTGGACTTTGTCTAGTAATTGGTTCATTTCTTCTCAAAAGTCTTAATTTGTTTAATAGATATTTATAGTTTATCAGGGTTTATAGTTTAATGGTAAAATTGAGTTGATAGAGTTAAGTCATTAAAAAGGAAAAGAAAAAATAAAGTATGAATATGTTGTTTTGGGTCCATTGGTGATATTTTAAAATGTCAAAAATATCTTGTACAAATGCATTATCAGGCAATCTTGACGTCCTAAGTCATATGAGTCAGTGGGAGAAATTTTCCCTCATAAATGACATGCATATGAACTTTATCGAGACATTATTGAGTGAAAAACTTCATTTAATGGAGGACATTTGGCATCCTCTCATGAGTCACTTATGATAGGGTCACACCATTACTATGGTGATAAATTTTGGTATGTTTGTTTTATGTTTTGTATTTTATTTTTCAATAAAGCATTGACCATTATTTTCTAGTTTGGTACCCCCTGAAAAAGAATATTGTGGGGAGAAAAAGCACTAAGGTAGTACTTGGTTATTGGAAAATGATTTTTGGTAATTTGAGAAACCACTGAAGTGTAGTAGAAACCTCTTGCAACCCTCCAAGTTCATGGTCAACCTGTAGTAGAAAACCATATGGGTTTGTGGTATCCTCATAATTTGAGAAACCATTGAAGGTGTTAGCAGAGAGAAGAGTTCCTGTCACTTCCAAGTTTATGATAATCTTGCATGAAAAAAATAAGGTGTCACCAAGACCTTGAAGCCACAAGGATGGCATGCCACCTCAGAAAGTGAGCAGGTTACACGGAGAGTGTAAGTGTTTTTACAGTGTTTATAATAAAGGGGGACCACTATTAGGAAATATGATGTTTGTAGAAATAATTTAATAAAGGGGGAAATGCTGGTTAAATTTGGTGTATTACATTTTTATCATTTAGTGTTTAGTTATAACATAATTTGTTATTGCATCAGTTTCATGTTTAGTTGGCAATTTAGGTGGCATACATACTTAGCAATTAGGGGACAGTTAGGTGATCAGTTACAGATCTATAACTGTTAATCTTTGTATATATTTGTCTATTCATACTTAATATATTATTGAAGTATTCAATCATATAATTTCTTCACATACAATTAGTTGAAGTACAAGAAAATTGGACCATGCAAAATTATGAAGAAAATAAATAACAATGCTTATGAGGTGAGTTTACAATAGAATTTTGATATTTCTCCAGTATTTAATGTTTTAGATATATATGAAATAAATGGAGAAGATGGTGAAGATGATGAATTAAATTGGGAGCAACAAGTTTCAAAGAAAAAGAAAGACAAGATAGTGTATGTTTTGGATATGAAGACAGTGAGCACAATGCAAGGGAATTATAACAGGTATTTGGTTCAGTGGAAAGGATTGCAACAAGAAGATAACACTTAGATTATAGAATGGGAGCTAAAGAACATTGAAAAACACAAATGGTAGTAGTACAATTAGGTTAACTTGTAGGATCTGAGTTGTTTTTAACCAGAGGAGAATGATGCAGAAAAAATAGGGTCCAAAAATTCAATTTAATAGTTTTTTTGAGATTTTTCTATTTTTAAAAATTGTATATTTTTAGAACCGAAAGTCAAATTTAGTTGAATTTCTTCCCATAGGCTAATTTTAGTGTTTAGAATATTTTAAGATATTTTTAGATCTGCACGTGCTTATATGCGTGACTTACTAAAAATAAAAGCTGATAAAAATAAAAGTTTTATTTTAGATGTTAGTTTTTTTTAGAATTTTTGCATGTCAACTCTAAATCTGAGTTGAGGCTTATTTAATAAAGGTTTGGGTTGTAATTAATTCAAGCAATCAATAGGAATCAATTTCTAAGTATTTTTTCAAGATCTTGGCCTATTGGAATTTTTGGTCTTGTATTTTTCTAGGTTCATTAACTTGCACCATATATATGATTATTTATATATTTTTAATAAAAAAATAATTTAAAAATAATTATATATAATTTTGTGTATGAAAATTCTTAAATAGCTTCCTACAAAGATTGGTGGTCTTTAATTTTTAAAAAATATTCTAAGTAGGGCGGTCTAGTGTTAAAAACCACCTAACACCACTTTTTTAGTCTTATTTTGAAATTTTAAAAATTAATTTCCAATTAATAATTTTTAAGCTTTTTGGTTTGTATGACAACTTTCTCACATGCAAAAATCCTATACCTGATGACCTTGTTTTGATATATGACCTAGTGAATGTTTTGTCAAGCATAGTCATGTGGCTAGTCAATTTTTAAGTTTTGACACATTGTAGATGCATTAGAGTAGTGTTTTTTTTAGAACTTATTATTATAATTATTACACATTTTTTAATAATAATGTTTTAGATAGTTGTTTGATGTACAACACTTGTAACACTTAATCTACTGCAAATTATTGTGCTTTCTTGCATTGTTTAACATTTATTTGAATAATTATTTCTTATTTACACTCTAAATTTACTCTATTTTGAAAGTAGAGTATAAAATTACACTATAAATAGTTTTTATTTACACTTTATGTAGTGTCGTAGTGTCTATTTTAAATGGAAGTTATGGCTTTGCCTAACTTCATGTTTGATAAATCTGAAATGCCTAATGGGTCTAACTACAATATATGTAAAATTAACATTAATGTGGAATTTATGACCTGAAAGCTATGGAACATTGTCAACAAGACTAAAAAATCCTCATCAAGATGACATGTGACACCTGATATTTAAAATGTGTTTCAAAAAAAATTGCAAGAAGCCACACCAATTATCTTGTAGATTGTTAAAGATGAATTCCTACTTCATATTGATAATCATGAGTCTCTTAGATATGATTGAAAACTCCTTGAGTTATGCATGATGATACTCATCTCTCTAAAATTATTAAGTTGATTCTTGAATTGCTTATAACACTTATGAAAGGTGATGAAAAAGTTAATTTTTTTACTAAAATTAAAAATATTAAAGATAAGTTAGATGGATGCAATTATAATCTAATTCGAGATCAAATTTATAAGCTCAGTTAGTTTTCAATTTTATACATAGGTGTTATAATATTTTTTTTGGTTTTAATTTTAATAAAAAATATAAAATTGAAGACATTCCCTACTTAGAGTTTTCTATACTAATTGATTAAATCCCATAGGGTATTTTAAAGGGTGTGAGTAAGATAAGTTTTATGTGACATAGAATTTAAAAAAAACACAAATTTTTAATTTGACAAGGAAATTTATTTTGACTGAAGCTATGAACCATATCTGGATAAAAAGGGCCCACTTCCCACTAATAAGTAGATGGAAGAATGACAAAAGGAAATAAATACTTGTTGGTGTAGGACATTACTTTCCTGCTATTTAGCTTATTTAGATGTTTTTTCATTGATTGTGTTTATTCCACATTCATGAAGATGATGGGTTTATGCCTTACTTTCACATATATTAGGTAAGTTAGTCTTACATACATGGGATGGTTAGGATTCTCCTATCTTCTACCTATTTATACATCTCTATTGTAAACTACTTGGCAATAGAATAGAGTGGATAATAGGTAGTTTTTTCTTTGTGTAATATATTAGCTTCATGTCTCTATATGAGTATTTTTTACTTGAATCCATGGTATTCTTGGTGATTCTTATAGTGACACTAGTGTGGCAGCCCCACTAGTATTTGTGCTCACTTCCAAACATATTTTTGGATGGTGTTAAAGCAATGCTTCCTCGGGTTTATCACTCTACCTATTATTTTAAAGCATAGTGTTCATATTCAGTGATCCTCGTATTCAACATCATTTCTACTTTCACTTGCTGATTACATCGACTTGAAATTTATGTACTCTGACAATACGGATTGGTTTTCATAAAGACATGTGTCTTCATAATGCATCCCTTATTGTACCACCTAAGCTATGCCTAAGGGGGGTGTTGTTGTAGGATATTATTTACCTAACTTTTATTTTACTTATGTCTTATTTCATTGGAGATGTTTATCCTACATTCATGAGGATGATGTGTTTATGCCTTACTTCCATATATACTGAGGATGTTAGTCTTACATGAATGGGATGGTTAGGATTCTCCTTTCTTATACCCATTTGCACATCTCTACTGTAAACTATTTGTCAATAGAATAGAGTGGATAATAGATAGTTTATTCTTTATGTGCAATGCATTAGCTTCATGGCTACGATAATGGATTTATGGAGAGATCTTGTTTGAAGACTATTATTAGCTCTATCAATACCATTAAAGACAACAATACACAACCCATTAAGGCATTAATGGAGAAGAGCAAAGCAAAAAAACATACCTTTTAAATTTAGCTAATAAGCAATAACCAATCCAAAAGAAGAGGAAATAACCTTCAACAAGACATCAACTAAAATGACAAAGAGAATAATAGAAAACCAAAATAACAAAATTCAAATAAAATGATCCCAAGAACATGGTCAACACAATTCATCCACAAGCATGTGTGTGTCTTCTCCTTGAAAGAAGAGCATTCATAGTCTACTTTGGTCCTTCTCTCACCAGTGCCTCTACCTTAAATTTCAACCTTTACACCTCAAAACGTCTATATTTTTTATTTATGGTGGATCCAATGTCAATTTTTAGTTTACTAACACACATAGTCTAAGGTATCTTAGTAGGAGAGAGGGGGGAAGACACCACAAAGGGGGGAACATGAACGGGGTAATTTGATGAGGGGAGGAAGGGTCAATAGACATGGGGGAGGAAATGAAACATGGGATAGGGAAAGGGGGAGGGTAGGGGGGATGAATGCCTAACATCTATACACAACTAATTTGATATTAAACTATAACTAGGTCTTAAAGATGAGTCTTCTATAGGGGAGGATAAAGGCACCTGCACTAGAGTCGATGGTAGACTAGGAGAAGACTGCTCCTTCGAGCAATACTTTATAAGAACCACCCTAGAGAAAGGAGGAAGAAAAAAATTATCATGATTGCACTGTAAAAATTCTTGATCAATATTCCCAACTTTCTTATTTCAAGCTTGAAAGGGTTATGGAGTAGAGGGACCTATTTCTATGGAAGGAGACTGAACACTTTGATGGCTAGGTAGATTTTAAAATGTATCTTAATTTAAGTAGATCTCTAAAAATTTCTCAAGGAGATAAAAAATATCTTAATAGGTGACAAGTGTCTCAGAAAATATATACTTATTAAAACAGTAATTTCAAATCCATTCCCAAACTTAGGGAATTAGAGATTATTACAAGTTGGTGACCCATAACCTTTCTTAATGTCTCTTATAAAATCATTTATAAATCTCGTAATCTTAGGGCTAGGTTTTTTTTACTTCTTATTATTCACCCTAAGCAAACTAGATTAATTCATAATGCATATATCCTTGACAACATTATTACTATTTGGGAGGGAATGTAATGGGTTATAAGTTCTCATCATAAGCCTTTGTTTATCAAAATTGATTTTGAAAAATTTCATGACAAAATTGCATGGATTTTTATTTTGGCAATGCTTTAAGCTTGAAGGTTTGGCTCTAGGTTTTTTCATACTGTTAAAATGATTCTTTAGGATTTAGTTAATTTTATCAGTATCAATGTTGTTCAATATTAAGTATTTTTGCCTATTTTTCTCTATATATCAAGGGTGTTCTCTCTCCCCCTACTATTTATGTGTTGTTTGTCATTGGGTTCAATAAATTGTTGGCAAACTATTCCAATAGAGGGGTATTTAAAAGTATCTCATTTCCTCATAAATAGATGGTTAATGGGAAATATTATTTATGATTCCTCTATCACACTAGCTAAAGAGGATTTTCCATCTCCAATGCCATGGAATGTTAAGAGGAGTTTTTGATTAGTCTCTAGATCCTCCATTCCATGGAATATAAATCAATACTTCAAGTGCTCTATTATCCCCACATGGATGCTTTAGTATAAATGGCATTGTATTCGGTCTGGTTATCAACTTAATCTCAAGGGCATTATCTTTTCTTTTGTGACCACTCCTTTAAATTTGTGTAATTATATGGTTCAAAGGGTTGATTTTTTTTTGCTATTAGATCTTTAGACCACTCTCTTTAGTAGATTTTTTAAATATATATATATATATATATATATATATATATATATATATATATATATATATATATATATATATATATATATATATATATATATATATATATATATATATAGTGTCGATTGCCACTCATGTTTACTACCCCACTTATTGGGCACCCCATAAAACTACATATGTCTAACTAGAAAAACTTATGAGGGATTTATGATGAGACATTAGGGAAATAGAGGAATTTGTCATGTTTCTTGGGATATATATTAAAATCCAAGATATCAATAATGCCTTGGTCATTTAGATATCAAAATATAAGGTTATGCCTTTTGTACAAAAGGGATCATTTGTGCCTTGGATGGTGAAGAATCTTGATAAATTATGCTTAGGAACTGGATCAAGAATTGTAGCCATATGGGAAATAGAACCTACAAAGGATTTAATCTCTAATATATCTTACTCACATATGTCTGTGTCACCATTGTTGGTACTTTTGTTAGTTAAAGTATTTGAAAGGCTTGGGAGCTTCTCAAAAGGAATTTAATTTAGGATGGAGATGGTTTTAGATCTTGACTTTTTTTCAAATTCTCATTCTCTATGGTGATATCTTGTTCTTAATTATCATGAAGTTCCATTTGCTCTAGTACCTTGCATTTAAATTATTCAATTATTTAGAAAATAAATTAACATAATCTCTAACCTCTTTTGTAAACAAACTAGGGAGTTGGTGCTTTGACCCATTCTAAGGATTCAATACTAGTTATAGGCCAATGACCAAGAAGCAATTTTATAAATTCCAAATTCCATACCTTATGTGTATCTCCAAAATATTTGAATTTAGTCACCTTACAAATGGTAGACAAATTGTAAGTGGCTAGTTGATGTCCCCTTCCAACGATAAAAAATCTATTAAGGTTGTTAGCTCCTCTCTCTACATTTTCTACAAATTTATGCCCTCAATATAAAATAGAAAGTTAATTACACATATAAAGTGTATAAAATAAGGTTTACGTGTGTGTGGGATACTATCATAGATAATAATCATGTACACTTCTTTTGGTGAATTACTCACTAAGGGATTCCTATCGATGCATATTTAATGAAACTTAGAATGGAACATCATATTTTTTCTATTTGAAACCACCCAAAATCTCTAAAGAATATTTTTAGGTTTTTAAATCATGCCCACTCAAATTGACATTGGATTTATAACCTCTGCCAAACATTTAGTATATTTGTTCCAAACATGCCTAGTCAACTTGGCACATCATTTTGAGATTTATTTCACTTATTTAAAAACATAAATGGATTTAATTTTAACCATGTTATTATTGATGATTAATTTCCTAATACTAATATATTTATGTTATCTTTAATGTTATGCTTAAGATACATGTTAAAATTGATTATTTTGGTTTAGAGGTGACCCACATCCAAACTTTATTGGATCTTGCACTATGTGCTATTATCCATGTCCCTCCAAATTCTCCTCACCTCGATTGATCTCTTATGATTATCATTATGAAAAATGGGGGAGGAATTGGTGCCCTAAAAAGAACCACAATGGATTCCATTACCATTTTTGGTGGTACTTGACTTTGGGTCCTCAGGTTGGAGGTAATGGTGGTGTTGGCCACACTAGGTGGTTTGTGCATCAACAAGGGAAGTTCCCTCGCTTGGAACATTTTATTTCATCAACATGTAATAAAATATTGAAGAGAAACATAAAGATAAATAAATTATAGGTTGGGTTCTTATAACACTTTTAGAACAGGCTTGGGGGGGGGGCAGTTAGAGTGATAAACAAAATTATCCTCCACATCCTCCATCCCATTCTTCATTGCTCTCATCGTTTAATGGTTTCTCATGATCTATTAATTATTTTTTATGTCTCTTGTTCTTCATTATTTCATATTTTTTTTATTAAAAAGTATTTCATATATTATTAAGTTAAATATGTGAACTTTCTCAATTTAACCAACATACTTTATTAAAATGTTATTATATCCATTAATTTTTTTGTATAACTAGTGTATGTAACATTTTATATTATTAGTACCTACTAGTACGTATGTAATATTGTAATTAGTTTGATAAATTAATTTTTAATTAGATAACATGTATACCAAATATTGCCTAGTTTCTAAATTTTATGGATTGTTAAAAAGATATATATCATAATTTGTAAAATAAAAAATTCAAAAACTTATATTTTCCTTGATTTTTAATTGTTGTTGCAAGAAGATGAGAATATTTTCCTAGGGAAAATAATTCTATTTTAATTAAGAAAATAAAAATAATTGCATTTTCAATCAAGTGGTAGAATTAAAACTCAGCTATAGTTTAAAAACATGTTTCACTATATAGGGTGCTAGAAATTAATTATGTTGTATAAATTTAACCCATTCTTTTCAATGTTTTTTTTTGTTTTGTTGACCATCAATACTTAGCTAACTCAGTTGACACTCTAGAATATTGAAAGTCGGTGATAATTTTTTGAGTAATTTATATTTGGAGGAGCTTCCCTTCATTTTTTCCCTCATCACTACTTCAATTCTTACAACTCTGTGTCATCTCATGAGAGTCTTGAATATATGCTCTAGACAAGTGTTGTGAGAAATAGGTATGTACATGTATGTATTATATAAAATTTATTTATATGATTCATGGTACCACCCTTTTAGTAATAAAAATAGTTATATATATCACCCAATGTTTGAATTATAGAAAAACTAAACAAATGTTTGAAAATAAACTAAAAACTATTAGACAATAGAACATTTTGTGTGTACATCAATGACCAATCCATCCTCTAATAAGTTTCATAAACCATTTGAATGAAATGCAAATTGATGCACAAACACAATTTTCTCACCACCATCAAACATAATAAACCCATAAAGGTAATGTGTTTCAAACTATTTGATGCTAAAAAACTATTTACCTAGCATGATGGAAAAAATCTCAAAATAAAAATTGAAAATGAATAACAAAATAATATTTCTAAAATATAAGATGTTCACAGTCAAACATATTGAATGTTTTTGAGATTAAGTATGCCTATATAAAAGAGGCTTGTCTATATACCTCTATATGTGCATCTATAAAATTGTGATAATTTGACTAACTTCCATTTTTGGCCATCCATTTTGCCACCCATTCCCATTATGGATGGTCTCCATTTCTCCAAAATGATTCATAATAAGGTATAATGAAACAATTTGTTGATTTACACTATCCAATCTCCATCTGATAGTTGGGAGTGATAAAAAATTGATCATCCTTATTATAGATGGAGTTTTTCAACTCACATGTGTAGGTAATCACTCACCAATGCTTACATAAATTGTTTATTCCATTTTATTTATATTTCATTAATGTGTAGTGAGTTAGCATGGTCAACGTGAAAGATATATTATAAATTGTACATTTAGGAAAAATATTATGAGTATAAAATGTCTTGTTGCAACCATTTATGATTGAATGGGAGTAGAGTTATCAATTTTCCTAGGGTCAATGTTTCCACTTACCTATGCAGTATAAAGTCACTTCCCTACTAACCTCTTTGATGTGGTAGAGTTACTCAAGAAGACCTAGACTATGCTTTACACACTAACCTGAATCTATAGAATTTTGATCTCACATTCATAATATCTCTAGATCTCTACCGCATGTTCTGCATCCCAAGTCTTATGCCTCCAGAGTTAATCTATGATACACATTGGGTAAGTGGGTGATATATGTACAAATGGGCATAAATACTTCTAACATGTGCTGACTGACTTGAATCCACGTATCAACACATAATATATTATAATGGACATTATTAGACTTCAATCAATACTAATATGGTTGTAAAACATTTATATAGTTACATACACTTTCTTATCTAGGCATGCTTAAACTAACTACAACTCATTACTCCTAATAATGATAACATCAACACCAAGAAAAACAAAATTGGCTTTCTTTGGACTTGTAATATAAGTATAATTATAAATTAATGAAACCTAAAACTATCACGAGAAATAAAATTACCAATAGACCACGATTCTAAACAATAACTTGTATTGATTCGTATTTAATGATTTAAAATAATTAAAAACCTAGACCATACTTAAATAAGCCTCAACTCAGAATTTATAGTTGAGATGTAAAAATTTGAAAAAACTAAAATATATAAAAAAAATGTAGTAAGTTTTGTATGCAAGCGAGTGCAGATATAAAAATATCCTAAATGATAAAATTAGCCTATCAGACTAAATTCAATTGAATTTGACGTCCAGTCCTAAAAATATATAATTCTTAAAAATAGGAAATTCTCAAAAAAATCATTAAATGGTAATTTTAGACCCTTAGATGATCATGTATGGACTCTAAAAAATATCAAAATCAACTCTAAAGAGATATATATTCTTAAAGACAACATCAATATTTTTAAGATGGTCATTTTGGCTTGTGGAAGAGCTCAAACAAAGCTACGAGTCAAAAGTTATGGTCTCCAAAATTTGGCCTATTTTTTCTCCATTATTCTCCTCTAGTTGAAAACAACTCAACTCCTGTGAGTTGGCCTAATTATACCAATACCATTTTTATTTGTCAATATTTTTTTATCTCTCATTCTATAATCCAAGTGTTGTCTTCTTATTGCAATCCTTCCCACTGCACCAAATACCTGCTATAATTTTGTTGCCTTGTGCTCCCTATCTTCATATCCAAATCATGCACTACCTTTTCCTTCATCTTTGGAACCTGCTACTGCCAATTTACTTCTTCATATTAGTCACCTTTACCATCTTATCCATAGAATTCATATAAATTTAAAAATTCAAATACTAGATATATATCAAAATTATTTGGTAAACTCAACTCATAAGCTGTCATTAATTTTCTTCACAATTTTGCATGGCCCAATTTTATTATACTTCAACTTGTTATATGTGCTTTTTGAAAATATTTCTTTCCTCAACTAAACCATTAAAAACTCTCCTTATTCAAATACCTTTGTTCTTCTTTTGACATCTATTGTTTCTTTATATTTCCCATTACTTTCTTGTAACTTTCTTCCTACTCCTTGCAACTATTGCATATGCTCTACAAATGCTTTTGCATCATCACTAATTCTATTTGTAATTCATAATTGTACCAAATATAAAATCACCATAGGATTTATCCCATAAAAAATTCAAATTGTAACTTTCCTATTGATCTATTCACTGAGCTATTATATGTAAACTCATCTTGTGGTAAAGCCAAGTCTCATTACTTGGGCTTCTCTCCCACTATACATCTCAACAAATTTTCCATGCTCCTATTTACAACTTCTTTCTATCCATCTATTTGTGGGTGATATGAACTACTGAATTTTAGCTTTATATCCATCTTCTTCCACGAAGTCCTCCAAAAATGACTTATAAATTTCATGTCTTTATCTGAAGTAATAATTTTTTGAACACCATGGAATATCACAATATTCTAAAAAAATAATTTTGCAACTCTAGTGGCATCATTGGTTTTATTAAATGCAATTAAATGAACCATTTAAAAAAATCTATCTATAATAAAAAAAAATTGAATCATTAGTTTTCTATGTGTTTGGTAATCCCAACACAAAATCCATACTCAAATCTGTCCATAGTCCTCTTGGAATTAGTAATGGAATGTATAGTCTATTATCTTGTGCATATCCTTTTCTCACTTGACATATTATTTACCTTGAAACATACCCTATGACATATCTCTTCATATTTGGCCAAAAATACTTTTCCTCCACCAAGATATTGTCTTTGTCTTACCAAAATGTGCAGCCAAACCACCACTATGTAATTATCTTATTATATTATCTCATAGAGACCCAACTGGAATGCATAATTATTTTGCTTTAACAAGATAAACTTCTTGTAAATATATTCACCATGAATATAATTTATCCCACTTGTTAATGGACTCTTGTACTTTTCAACTATCTTGCCAAAATATGGATTAATATCATATAATTCTTTGATAGATTCAAATCCAACTACTTCACTCACCATAGTAGTTAATAACACTACCCTCCTGCTCAATGCATCAGCTACTTGATTCTGCTTTTTTTTTTTAATGTTTCAAAACAAAAGTATACCATTACAATAAAGAAAATCAATTTGCATGCCTACTATTCAACTTCTTTTGTGTATTCACATACTTTAAAGCCTCATGATCTATAAATAGTATAAAACCCTTAGGCACAAGATAATGCCTCCAATGTCTTAATGCTTGTACAATTACATAACGTTTGACATCATAAGTAGAATACTTTGTTCTTACCTCATTCAATTTCTCACTAAAATATGTTATTGATTCTCCTCCTTGAGTTATCACAACACCAATTTACACAAATGAAGCATCACAATCAACCTCAAGTACTTTGTTAAAATATGGTAATGCTAAAATTTATCTTTCTGTAATTTTCTTCTTAAAAAATTTAAAGCTTTTTGTGGCTACTCTAGTCCATGCAAATTACTTCTGTCTCATGCAATCTATTATTGGTTCTACAATACCACTATTTTTTTTTAATAAATTTTATGTAAAAAGTTGTTAAACCATGGAAACTTCTTACCTCTATAATGATTTTTGAAAGAAGCCACTCAAAAATTGCCTTTATCTTTTCTTCATCCATTTTTACCCCATCTACTAATACTATAAATCCTAAAAATACCAAACTATTTTGCATAAACTTGGACTTCTTCAAATTTGCATATAACTTATCCTTTCTTAAAAAACCTAGTACCATTATCAGATATTGTAAGTGTTCTTCTTTAGTCTTATCAAATATCAAAATATCATTAAAAACACCCAAATACTTATCAATGTATTCTCATATCACTATATTCATCACCTTCATAAATGTGCTAGGTGCATTAGATCATCTTAATGGCATCACCATCCACTCATATAATCCATCCTTAGTCTTGAATGTAGTTTTACATTCATCTTCTTCATGAATTTGAATATAATAATAACCACTCAGATCAATATTGGTAAAATATTTTTATCCTACAAGTACGTTCATAATATCATCTAAATGAGGTATATGAAACCTATACTTGATTGTAATTTTATTAATTGCTCTATTATCCATACACATTCTCTATCCTCCATCTTTCTTTAGAGTTAACAACACTGGTGTTACACATGGACTCATACTCTCCCTTATCACCTTATTTATTAGAAATTCAAGAACTTATTTATTTAATTCTACATTTTTTTGGACACATCCTATAAGCTACTTGATTGGGTAGAGCTGATCCTAGAATCATATTAATGTGATGCTGAATATCTCTATTTGGTGCTAAACTATCTGGTAACTCATCAAGCATAACATTTGCATATTTTTTCAACACTTTTACTTCTTGTATTGGTATTAGCACCACTTTTGTCTCCTCATTATTTTCTACTAATACATAACAATAACTTGCTACCTTCATATCTTGGATAAATTATTTAGTAGAGAACATGCTTTATATCTTCTCTTCCTCTTTAAGTGGTAAGAAAATTATCTTTGTACCACCTTTACAAAAAGTGTATGAGTTATTTAATCTATCATGAATTACCTTCCTATCAAATTTCCATAGTCTTCCCAATAGTAGATGACATGCATCCATTAGAATAACATCATGCCATATTTCATCGTTATAATGTTTTCCTATAGAAAGCTCGATTAAGCACCTTTTATCTAATGTAACTTCATTCCCTTTATTAAACCATGAAATATGATAAGGATTAGGATAATTTTTAAATTTCAAATTTATCTTCTTGATCTTTTCTTTAGAAACCATATTTTCACATCTACCACCATCTATAATTACTTTGCATACATTTCCACTTGAAGTACATCTTGTTCAAAAAATGTTTGAGTATAACCATGCATCACCACTTTTTTATTCTACAATTATCCTTCCTTGGATAGATCATGGTTCTTATCATCATGAGATTATCTCTATCATTTATAGGTAAAATTTTAATATTTTGCTTTTCTATCTCAGCCTCAACTAGATTCACTTTTGGGCACTTTTGGGTGATCTTCTTGCCTCCTTTCTTGATCTTGATAGTGTGTACACTCAAATGATATAAGAACTTATTATATACATCTATAATAGACATAATATCTACATGTATTTAAAAACCACTGTTTAGAACCACCATAACTTCTTCCTCTTTAAAATCCTTTTCCTTTTTGTTGGTATTGAAAACCTTGCTTATTGTCATCTTGTCTTTCTACACCATGTGATGATTCACCTCTATTGGTATTAGACCCACCTATGGTGGTGTTAAAACCACCTAATCCTTTATTTTGAGGAGATCCATTTTTTCTTGGACCAAGAGACATTCTTCTTATTTTTTGTCTATTTTGATTTTATTCTACATTCAAATCTAATTGATAAGCATCCTCCATTGAAAGTATTCTATGCTTGCTTAATTCATCTTGAATAGAAAATTTGAAACCATTTACATAGCTTGAATCCATTTTCTCTTTTATTTCATCATGCTCCACTCATATGGAAATCTTATAAAACTCATATGTATACTCTTGTATACTGTGATCTTTTTGCCTCAAATTTTGAAATCTTCTATATAGAGTTTGTGCATAATACATAAGAATAAATTTCTCCCTCAGCTTCTTTTCCATATTTTTCTATGAATTAATCTTCTCGTTACCTTTTCTATGTCTCTTTCTACATTTGATTCCATGAAATCATTGCATGACCTTTAAATTTTGTGCATGTAAACCTTACCTTCTTGTCTTCTCTCATAGTCTTCAACTCAAAGAAATTCTCCATGCTATTCATCCAATCTATCAGCTCCTCTAGTTTTAAACTACCTCCATAATATGAAACATCAACCTTGATTCCTTCCTTATAAATATTTAACCATTTTCTCTTCCATCGATGGTGGCTTCTCTTGTTATTCTTCTTCTTGCTAAACTTCATCATGATCTGTGTCCTCCTCATCACCACCTTATCTTCTTGTATAATTCATAATAAACTTGATCAATAGTTCTAATTGTCTCTATAGTTCTTTTCTAGTCTAGTTCATCTATGAAATACCTCCTTATCCTCTCACCATGTCTTAATCCTTCAAGATTCAAACTTACTCTGATACTAAATAATGAAACTAAAAACTATCAAGACAAATGAAATTACTGTTAAGTTGTGGAGTTAAAAGCTTCACTGATGCAAATGGTAGAGGTTGCTGAGTGTTAAAGTAACCAACGTCGGTCTGATCAATCGACGTTGGTCATATTCAGTTACACAGTAACCGACATCAGTTATGGGTCGACTGGCATCGGTCAGACAGGAACCGACGTCGGTAACCTATGTGTTTAAAAAACTGGTCTAATTTTAGATGAATAGTTAGTTTGCATGTAAAGATTAATTTTAGTCTTGAGTCTGCATTTATAATTATTGTTTGTTTTGGGATCTATTTAATAGACCCATGGGCTCTGTATTGTAATCAAGGGGACTAAGGAAGGATTAGATCTTCAACTTGAAGGCAAGAACAACAATTGGGTTGGTTGTCTCAAGGTGTGTAAGATCAATTGACCTACAGGTAGCAAGATCAAGGAGATCTACATGGTAAGTAAGATCAATTAGATTTGCAGGTGTGCAAGATCAAGGAGATCTACTTGGAGTACTTTGAGTACTTGGTGGACTGGCAATAGGCAACAATAACCATTGGGTTGATTGTCACTGATTGGTGGAGGGAACAACTCAGTGTTGAGTTGTGGTTGTAATTGATTGAGAGAGAGAACTCTTGAGGGAGAATTACTGTACACCAAAGAGGTGTGGGAAGAGTGTAATTTCTTCGTTGTATTTCCTTCTAGAAGAGTGTTAATAAAAGATTGTATTGTCTCTCATATTTTGTGTTGTTTCTAAATTCTAGTTACATATTACTTCTGGTTAAATTCTATGTTTAGTTGCTTATACAAAGGTAATCAATTTTGCTCTTAAGGAGTAGGATCCTAACAAGTGGTATCAGAGCTATGTGTTCTAGATCTTGACAATTACCAATAGGCCAATAATTTGAATAATAAATTTTATTGATTCATATTAAATGAATTAAAATAATTACAAACCCAAACCATTCTTAAATAAATGTCAACTCAAAATTTATAGTTGACATGCAAAACTTCAAAAAAACTAAAATCTAAAAAACATCTATTTTTAGTGGCTGTTATTTATAGTAAGTTTCATATGCAAGCACGTGCAACTTTAAAAATTTTCCAAAATATTTTAAATGAAAAATTTAGATTATTATATGAAATTCAACTAAAGTTGACATCCGGTACTAAAAATATACAATTTTTAAAAATAGGGAATTCCTGGAAAAATCATTGAATGCTATTTTCAAACCCTTAGATGATCACATATGGCCTCTAAAAAATATCAAAATCAAATATAAAGAGATCAATATTCTTAGGATAATATATAAATGATTTATATGGTCATTTTGGTGTAAGAAAGAGCTCAAACAGAGTTATGGGTCAAAAGTTATGGCCTTTAAAATATTGGCTTATTTTTTCTGCATCATTCTCCTCTGATTGAAAACAACTCAACTCTTGCGAGTTGGCCTAATTATACTGTTGCCATTTTTATTTATCAATATTTTTCATCTCCCATTCTATAATCCAAGTGTTTTATTCTTTATTTAATATTTACCACTACACCAAATACATGTTATAATTCCCTTCCCTTGTGCTCACTATCTTCACATTCAAAACTTGCACTATCTTTTCCTTCTTCTTCTTTGGAACCTACTACTGCTAATTTAATTCTTCATATTCATCACCTTCACCATATTTTCTATGTAATTAATATAAATCTAAAATATTAAATATTAGAGATATATTAGAATTCTATGGTAAACTCACATCATAAGCATTGTCATTGATTTTCTTCACAATTTTGCATGTCCCAATTTTCTTGTACTTCATCTTGTTGTACGTGCCTTTTGGAAAACTTTATTTCCTAAATTGAACCATTATTTACTCCCCTTATTCAAATACATTTGATCATATTTTGACGTTTCTTTATATTTCTCATTACTTTCCTTCAAATTTATTTTTACTCCTTGCAACTATTGCATATGCTGTGCAAATGTTTTTGCATCATCACTAATTCGATCTACAATTGGTAATTATACCAAATCTAAAATACTAATAGGATTTATCCAATAAATTCTTTAAAATATTAACATTTTTGTTGATCTATTTACTGAACTGTTATATGCAAACTTAGCTTGTGGTAAAGTCAAGTCCC
Organism: Torreya grandis; assembly: GCA_037957365.1. Classification (NCBI taxonomy): domain Eukaryota; kingdom Viridiplantae; phylum Streptophyta; class Pinopsida; order Cupressales; family Taxaceae; genus Torreya; species Torreya grandis. Next base: position 397,102 of record JARHVA010004361.1, on the reverse strand, counting down.
ATTGCTCGGTCTTCTCTCCCATTATGCATCACAACAAATTTCCCAAGTTCCTTTTCAAAAATTATGTCTATACATTTATTTGTGGGTGATATGCACTATTTAATTATAGCTCAGTACCCATCTTGTTCCATAAAGTCCTCCAAAAATGAGTTATAAATTTTGTATCCCTATTTGAAGTAATAGATTTTGGAACACTATGCAATCTCAAAATATTCTTAAAAAATAATTTTGCAACTCTAGTGGTATCATTTGTTTTATTACATGCAATGAAATGAACCCATTTAGAAAATTTGTCTACAACAACAAAGATTGAATCATTACCTCTCTATGTGTTTGGTAATCCCAACACAAAATCCATACTCAAATTTGTCCATGGTCCTCTCTTGGAACTAATAATAACATGTATAGTCTAGTATTTTTTGCATGTCCTTTTTCCACTTAACATATTTTTCACCTTGAAACATAACTTGTCACATTTCTCTTCACCTTTAGCTAAAAATAATTTTCCTCCACCAAAGCTATTGTCTTCATCTTACCAAAATATGTAGCGAAACCACCACTATGTAATCTCTTATTATATTGTCTCATAGAGACCCAAATGGAATGCATAATTATTTCCCTTTGAAGAGATAACCTTCTTGTATAAGATACTCATCATTAATAACATTTGTCCCACCTATTAATAAACTCTTACACTTCTCAACTATCTTACCAAAAGATGGATTAATATTATATAATTCTTTTATAGATTCAAATCTAATTACTTCAATCACCATAATAGTTAATAATGCTACCCTCCTACTCAATGCATCAACTACCTAATTCTATTTTTATGATTTATGTTTCAAAACAAAAGTATACTTTTGCAACAAATAAACCCACTTTGTATGCCTACTATTCAACTTATTTTGTGTATTCACATACTTCAAAGCCTCATGATCTATAAATAGTATAAACTCCTTAGGCACCCGATAATGCATCCAATGTCTTAATGCTTGTATAATTTCATAAATTTGAACATCATAAGTAGAATGCTTTGTTCTTACCTTATTCAATTTCTCACTGAAATATGCTATTGGCTTTCCTTTTTAACACAACACAACACTAATTCCCAAAAATGAAGCATCACAATCAACCTCAAACAGTTTGTTAAAATCTAGTAATCCTAAAATTTGTCTTTCTATAATCTTTTTCTTCAAAACTTTAAAGATTTATGTGTTTGATCTAGCCCATGTAAATTCCATCCCTCTCATGAATCTAATATTAGTGCTAAATACCACTAAAAATTTTAATATTTTTTTTGTAAAAAGTTTCTAAACCATTAAAACTTCTTACCTCTATAATATATTATGGAATAATCCACTCAAAAATTGATTTTATATTTTCTTCATCCATTCTCACCCTATCTGCTGAAACTACAAATCCCAAAAATACCAAACTATTTGACATAAACTTGCACTTCTTCAAATTTGCATACAACTTCTCCTTTTTAAAAAAATTTGGTACCATTATTAAATGTTGTAAGTATTCTTATTAAGTCTTAATAAATATCAAAATATCATCAAAATAAATAACCACAAACTTACCAATGTATTCTTGTAGCACTGCATTTATCACCCTCATAAATGTGCTAGGTGCATTAGATCATCTGAATGGAATCACTAGCCACTCATATAAGCCATCCTTAGCCTTGAATGTAATTTTCCACTCATCTCCATGAATTATAATATGACAATAGACCACTCCTTAGATCAATTTTGATAAAATACTTTTCTCCTGCAAGTACATTTATCATATGATCTAAATGAGGTATAGAAAACCTATACTTGATTGTAATTTTATTAATTTATTTACTATCCACACACATTTTCCATCCTCCATATTTATTTGGAGTTATCAATGTTGGGGTTTCACATGGAATCATACTCTTCCTTATCACCTTCTTTCTTAGTTATTTAGTAACTTGTTTATTTAATTTTGTATGCTCTATTGGACTCATCATATAAGATAATTGATTGGGTAGAGCTAATCCTAGAATGAAATCAGTGTGATGATGAATATTTCTCTTTGGTGGTAAACCATCTAGTAAATCATCAGGCATAACATCTACATATTCTTTCAACACTCTTATTGCTTTTGTTGGTATTGGGACCATTTCTATGTCCTCATTATTTGCTACTAGATTATTAAACAGTAATTTAGACCCTCAGATGTTCATGTATAGCCACCAAAAAAATATCTAAATCAAATTTAATAAGATAAATCTATTTAGGACGAAATCAAAATTTTCTATATGGTCATTTTGGTGCATGGAAGAGCTACAAGTCAAAATTTATGGCCTCTGGAAGATTGAGCTATTTTTTCTGCATCATAAACTTTTATATTTATAAATATCATAATGTTTTTTTGGTGGTGATATTTACAATATTATAATATACTATTTATTTATATTTAAAGGTATACTTACATGCTATAAATTTATGTCATCATTTTGGTTTAAGTAAATATTTACAAATCCTTTTGGTTTAAATACTGATTTACAAACTATTTATGGAATGTATAACTTGTTAATTAATTTTAAATTCCTATCAAACTATGTATTATATATCAATAAAAAAATTATTTTGTATTTATTAGAATATTTAAACATTTACAATATTTAAATTATATATTTATTAATAAAACTTATTTAAAAAAATATTTATTTGTATGTTGACTAGTGAAATATTTTGTGATGTTATTTATCATGAAAAAATATCTGTCAAAAATAATGTCACTAATAAATAATACATCAATATCTGTTAATAAATTGTATATTTTAAATAAAAAATATAATGTCAAAGTTTTAAAAGTAAACAATTTGTCAGGTTTGATGGTAATGAAAATCAATGCAATTAGATGACAGTAAAGTCTTCATATTTATACAAATAAATTTTATTCACAATGTTACTTTTTTAGAGTGAAGGATCCTTAATGTGATGTATATTAAAATACTATTCACACATATGTTTGAAGATGAGAGAATAGGCAAAATAGAGAATTGCTATGTGTAGATTATAGAAAACCTTAGTTTTCTCTAGGGTTTTATCTTTCTACCTTAAGATTTCATATTTCTATATGTCAAACTAATCTTTAGACATGATTTCTATTTTTTCCCTCACATGTAATATTTCTTCCTCACTATTTCAATATTCAAACCCTTTGTCTCTTTATTTGAGGATTGTTGAATCCTAGTTTCCTTTAGGGTTTTGATTATACCCTATTAGAATTTCATATCTCTATGTTACTGTTCCATAGATGATTTTAAATCTCTCCATTATGTCTATGTGAAATATGAAACTTTTTATCACTTGCCCTATGATTTTAGGCTCATTCTCTTATTAGTTTTTTACCAAATAAGGTTGTATCTTGTTCCCATACATGTTCAATTGATATCTATTTCAAAATGATTGGATTAAAAAATGCTCAATTTTTTTTCTTAGTGGCATGTATTGGATCAAAAAACTCTTTTTGTTCTCCACAATTTTGTATGACTTTTCTAAATATAGGTTTTTACTATTTTTAGTAAATTTGGCATTGAAGGCAAAAGACACATCTATTTTTGAATCAAATATTGGGTTTGGATTATCTACACCCTTTTTTGAGAAAAAGGTATTTTTTCCATAATTCATCATGGTTTCCTTGGAATGGTCGGTTATTCATTTGGGAATTATATAATGGCTATATTAGATATACATAATTTTTATTTTCTAATTTAATCAACAATAGCAATAATTAAATTTTGAATTCCTAAAATATGTAATATCTTTCACAATCATATAATGAAATGGTTATAATTATGTGTAATAAAATAAATCTCAAATTAATTATGAAAAATGCTTAACCTTCCTTCATAACTTATATTATCTATATATCCAATATAAAATGCCTCTACTGTCCATTAGACATCAAATGGCATGAATGAACTATTTCCTTCTTCCAAATATTCATAAATATCATAAAACCTACTCCCACAATTTGCCCTAGGCTTATATTGGGACCTAAAATCCATGTTGTTACAACTACAAAAGTAGGGTACCCCATTATGCATACAAAAATGAAGGTAGTCAAACTATCCCTCATCACTCCTTTCCATCTCCTATATGTTTAAATAATCCAAAAATAGGTTATGATATCACTGATCAATCTTTAGAACACCCAAGCTATGATTTCCATGTTAGAATTACTCAAGAGGTCATTTATCTAAATTTTATCCTATATATAGTGTTTATGATGCAAATTTGTCAACTGATGTGTCAAATTCTTAATTTTCATCTATAATTAATATGCTAAATATTAGTGAAGACATGATATATTTTTAAAAGGATGATTTTCCTACTCAACATATAATAAATCGATATCTCCCATTGCTTATACAAGTGAAAATATTAAATAAGGAATACAAACATGGGCTTATAGAAAATGGATGGACATTGAATATATGTAACATCACACTTTTATAAACATTGGATATCGATATAGACTTTATTAAGAGATCATATAAAAACATAAGAGGATTTAACAATATTTGTTGCCAAGCATTGGCATAAATTACTTTGAATATCATAATAGGACCTGAGACAATACTAATATGTTTCATGTAATTTCCAATCACTTGCATTATAATCTAATCTTAGGTAAACCATGGATACACATAACAAAATCCATTCCATCTACTTTAAATTAGAGCATAAAATGTACATGAGGGAGATTTGTATACATCCTAATAAGAAATGTAGTTCACAATCAGATTATTTCTAGTCTACTATAGTACCTCCTTCACATATCATACCACCAAAAATTAAAAATACATATGAAATTAGATATTCAAGTAAGACTAAATAAAATAATCCAATTCTACATGAATCAAGCCAACAAAAGACACTAAAAGAAATACAAGAAGAGAAGATGTCATAGCTACCTTTAGTTTTCAACTCAATGGATCCATATCATATATGTATGTAATAATATTATAGTGATGATGATGAGAATGCAATTTCAATGAACATAGAACACTATTTGTTTAATCTAAATTTTAAACCTATTGGTCTAGGAGAATACCAAGATAATTTGAAATATGTGAACAAAACTAAATCATATAAATGAAAATAGCCCCTTTTAGACAATTCATAATGATATAAGTGACAATACTTGTTTCAATATAAGCTCTCAATGACATACTTCAATGATAAATGCAAAAATAAAGAAAAAATTAATTCAATCTAGTATAATGAGAGATAAAGAGGCACAGTAATTATGGGTGGCCCATTTAATCATCATTCTATATTACTTGTTTCATTTCATCCTCTATCCACTACTTTTTGAAGGAAATTTTATTTGATGTCTGAATAGGATTTCCCTTAACTTTAACAATTTTCCCAATGTCTTCTGATAGATTGGGTTCAAGATCTTCAATTTTATAGCATCATTATCCTCTTTAGATTTAAGTATACTAGTCATTCTCAAACCCACTTTTAAGGGTCCATTTGTGACATACATAGTGGATTCTTCCCTTTCTTATTTTGTACCATGATGAACTTTAATAAGAAACATTCAGTAATAAATATTATTTTTTTACAACTATAACTATGAAATCTAGTTGATAGTCACACCTAAATCACAAGAAGGTTATGAAAATTATTTAGGTGAGTGTAATATTTAATCACAAATATCTCCTTCATAAATTTCCCTTATCAAAGTTGATATGTAGTGAAATTTAGATCATTGTTGGCTTCATAAACAAAATGAACTATGGTAAAATGGTGGCCATTGTTGGCTACTTAAAAAAATGAATATGTAGATGATATGAGCCCTAAACAATTACATTTAAAGTTTCACATGTTATTTTTTTATAGATACATAATTTTATAGGAATTTTTTAAATGTGAAAATATTTTCCAGCTAACTATTAATGGGGTTTTTAATGTCATGTATTGGTGTTTCAAGGATAAAATTTTGGTCATAAATTAAAAATATATATATATATTGACCTTGCAAGATAAAATTTATTATGTTGTTAAACCTATGTTGTCAGATACTATTTTATAGGGTTCTAATTACTGATACAATAATGATAGAAAATAGATCCAAATATGATATTTCCTAGATACATCCAAGAAATGTTGGGAGACTTGTTTATAATCCTAGATATGTCTCAAGATGTATCAAGGAATATCCAAAGGGCTCCTAACATTTTATGGCCATATCCAGACCTAGGATCTATGGCCAAAAACCTTTAATTAATTATTCAATTTATTTTCACTTAACAAAAATTCAAAGATAAACTTAAACAAAAATTAAAACTACACACCATGGGCTTATTTATTTTAATGTTGGGAGTGTTTTCTAATAATATTAAATGTTGTGGACCTATTTGATATTTTATGGAAAAATATAGTAAGAACATTATTTATATATGGAGGAAGTACCAACCATATTATTTTTGAATGGTTCATAATCAAATGACTTCCATCAATCAGAAGGGTTGTAGTACAATTGGTGAAAATGACGATTGATTATATTCATCCACCAGGGTATAAATCCCTCTAGGTACTATATATAAAGAGTCAAGTGGTTAAAGCCAGGATTGTGTCCTGGGTGATTTTGATGATGTGGATGCCTCTTAATCATGGCTTCCTAGCTAAAGGAGCTCACTAATTTATATCTATGCTTACTAGTGATTGTAATCTTCTATATGTTTGTTTCCAAAATATGCACTGGGAGACTGACATTCTATGTAATTTAGTGATTCCATGTAAACAATGTTTGTAAAGGCATCCATCTCTTCTTTTTCATATAAATAGTTCATATTCATATGGATTCCATCTCTTGTTTCTCATATGTTTATGCTCTAGTCTTCATCATGGTTTCCAATTATAATTTGAAAGTGAAACAAAACACAAGGTCTTTGTAGATATGGAATCTAGAGATGCTAATAGTCACCAACATTAGATTAATCATTTTCAAAATTTGAAATACATTAGAATTTTATATTGTATATTGATGTAATTCACTACTTTTAATGATGACAACTTATTTCTTTGGTCTTATGAGTTGACTGCTAATGTACACATTTTAAACATTTTTCTTAGAAAGAACCCAAAATGTTTAAATTTTATCTCTCTTTTTAACATAAATATCTTTAGACTAATTTTTAGTAAAGTCTCTATAGCTTTCATTTACATGAGAGATTACCACATTATACATTTATGAACTGGATAATTTTTTATTTTTTTATCAATTTCCATTTTTTTATCAATTTCCTTTAACATAATCAATGAATGGGAATGAATTTAGAAACTTATGTAATCATTAGATCAAAAATTCATCATCTTCCTCATTGTTTTCTCCTGGGGGGCTACTGAAGTCATTGTTTTACAAACATAAGGATGGATAATTATGGAGGAAGATAAAAAGAACAAGTTATAAAAAATTATAACTCACACAGATTGATATTACTAGCTACAATATCCCTATATGTTACTAGGGGGGGAGACAAAATGCTAGTAAAGAAGACCACTAACTTAATAATACACCATAATGATGATGTAAAATTAACTTGGGTGACTCATTGTTCAAACATACTCTAAAAAAATTATTTAAATACTAATACCTTGTTTGGTGATTCCCATCAAAATTTGGAATTATTTTCCAAAAGGAACAATGCTTGAAAACAAAACACATACATGGTTCATATAAACTATAAAATACATTGAATGCCCTTAGAGGAAATGAGAGATGGAATCTCTCTTCCCACCCCTAACTCACATAAATAATTTAAACTCTCAATTCAATACAAATAAATATTATTCCTATAATTATTAATATTCTAGTTGAGACTCTTCTGGGGTTCCTATATATTTTTTTTCAGAATGAATGGGATTACAAACAAATAATGATGTCTGAATCTATGGATATAATAAGAGGATTATACCTAGCTATGCAATAAGGAATTTTCTCCCTCATTATTAGAATTGGAACACTTCTTTTATCCTTCTTTTTTAATCAAAGAAATAAGGAATCTCCAATGAACCTAGAAATGGAAATTATGGTGGAGGAAATTGGGGAATTTTTATTGTACCTCATGACTGTATATGTGATATACAAATCTTACTACTATGTTTCATGTAATTTCCAATCACTTGCATTGTAACCTACTCTTAGGTAAACCATGGATACTCATAACTAAATCCATGTCATCTACTTTAAATTAGAGCATAAAATATACATGAGGGACATAAGTATTCATGTCCTAAAGATAATCAACCTTTTAAATATTACAAAGTAGTATATCCTAATAAAAAATTTAGTCCATGATTAAATTATTTTTATTCTACTATAATACCTCCTTCACATATCATACCACCAAAAATGAAAAATACATATGAAATTAGATAGTCAAATAAGACTAAATAAAAATATGTAATTCTACATGAATCAAGCCAACAAAAGATAATAAAAGAAACACAAGAAGAGAAGATATTATAGCTACCTTTAGTTTTCAATTGAAAGGATCCATATTATATATGTATGGAATAATATGATAGTGATGATGATGAGAATGAAATTTCAATGAACATAGAGCACTATTTGTCTTGTCTAAATTTTACACCTATTATTCTAGGAGAATACCAAGATAATTTAAAACATGTTAACAAAACTAAATCAGATAAATGAAAATAAACCCTTTTAAACATTCATAATGATACAAGTGACAATACTTGTTTTAATATAAGCTCTCAATGACACACTTCAATGATAAATGCAAAACTAAAGAAAAAATTAATTCAATCTAGTATAACAAGAGAATAAGAAGCACAATTCTTATGTGTGGCCCATTTTCCTCACCATTATTTATTACTTGTTTCATTTCATCCTCTATCCACTATTTTCTAAAGGAAATTTTATTTGATGTCCCATTAATACTTCTATTAGCTTTAAAAATTTTCCCAATGTCTTTTGATAGATTAAGTTCAAGCTCTTCATGATTATAACATCATTACCCTCTTTAGATTTAGGTATATTAGTCAATCTCAAAACGACTTTTAAGTGTCCATTTTTGAATAACATAGTGGCTTCTTCCCTTTCTTATTTTGTGCCATGATGAACTGTAACATGAAACATTCAATAATAAACATTATTTTATATAGCTATAACTATGAAATATAGCTAATAATCACAGCTACATCACAATAAGGTTATGAAAATTATTTAGGTGAGTGTAATATTTCATCACAAATCTCTCTTTCACAAATTTCCCTTGTCAAAGTTGATATATAGTGAAATTTAGATCATTATTATCTTCATTAAAAAAAAAACTATGGTAAAATGGTGGCCATTCTTGGCTACTTGAAAAAATGAATATGTAGATGAAATGATCCCTAAAATTTTATTTTTAAAGTTTCACATGTTATTTTATGATAGGTACATAATGTTATAAGGATTTTTTAAATATGATAATATTTTCTAGCTAATTATGAATGGGGTTTTAATGGCTTGTATTGGTGTTTCAAGGTTCAAATTTTGGTAATAAATTAAGAAGTTATATATAATGACCTTTCAAGATAAAATTGATTATATCATAAAACCTATGTTGTTAGATACTAATTTATAGGGTCATAAGTATTGATAAAATAGTGATAGAAAATAGATCAAAATATGATATTTCCTAAATATATCCAAAAAAAATTGAGAGCCCTGTAGATAATCCTAGATATGTCTCAAGGTGTATCTAGGAGTATCCACGAGGCTCTCAACATTTCATGGCCATATTTAGACCTAGGATCTATGGTTAAAAACCTTTAATTAATTATTCAATTTATTTTCACTTAACAAAAATTCAAAGATAAACTTTAAAAAAAATTAAAACTACACACCATGGGCCTGTTTTTTTCAAAGTTGGGAGTGTTTTCTACTAAATATTAAAGGTTGTGGACCTATTTGATATTTTATTGAAAAATATTATGAGAAAATTATTTATATGTGGAGGAATTACCAACCATATTATTATCAAATGGTTCATATTTAACTAAATTCCATCAATCCAAAGGGTTGTAGTATGACTAGTGAAGATGATGGTTGCTTATATCCATCCACTAGGGTACAAATTCCTCTAGGTACCTGACATAGAGAATCAAGCGATTAGGGTCAGGATCATTGCTTAGGTGATTTAGATGGCATGGATGCCTCTTAATCATGGTTGCTTAGCCAAAACATCTTACTCATTTAGATGTACACTTAATCATCATTATAATATGTTATATGTTTATTTCTAGAAAATGGGCTGAGGGGCCAACATTCTACTTAATTTAGTGATTCCTTGTAAATTATGTCTGTAAAGGCATGCATTAAAAAAATGGCTTCCATCTCTTCTTTTTCATATAAATGGTTCATATTAAAATTGCTTCCATCTCTTCTTTCTCATATGGTCATGCTCTAGTCTTCATCATTGCTTCCAAATGTAATTTTAAACTTAAACAAAACACATGTTCTTTAAGGATATGGAATCTAGAGACATTAATAGTGACCAACATTAGATTAATCATTTTAAAAATTTGAAAGACACTAGAATTTTATATTGTTTATTGATGAAGTTAGCTACTTTTAACAGTGTTAACTTCTTTGTTTGGTCTTATGAGTTGACTGCTAATGTACATATTCTAAACATTTTTATTTAAAACAACACAAAATGAAATCTTATCTTTCTCTTTTTTGAAGCATAAATATATTTACACTAGTTTTTAGTTAAGTCTTAATATATTTAATTTATATAAGAGATTACCACTTTATACATTTATGAACTGAATAATTCTTTTTATCGATTTCCATTATTTTTTTATCAATTTCCTTTAACATAATCAATGAAGGGGAAAGAAGTCAGAAACTTATTTAATCATTAGATCAAATATTCATCATATTCCTTATATATTTTTTTCTTAAGGGTTGTTGAAATCATTATTTAACCCAAATAAGGATGGATAATTATGGAGAAAGATAAAAATAACAAGTTATAAAAAAATTATAACTCATACAAATTAATCTTCCTAGCTATAAGAGACTTATAGGTCCCTAGAGGGGAGACAAAAGGTTAGGGAAGAAGACCACTAACTTAATAATCCACCATAATTATGATGTAAAATTAACATGGGTGCCTCATTATTCAATCATACTCTAAAAAAAATGTTTAAAAATATTAATACCTTTTTTGGTGATTCCCATCAAAATTTGCAATTATTTTTGAAAAAGAATCATGCTTGTAAATAAAAACCTTAAATGGTTCATATAAACTATAAAATACATCGAATACCATTGGAAAACTCATCAATTAGAGGAAATGAGATCCAGTATATCTCTTCCCATCCCTAACTCACATAAAGAATTTAAACTCTCAATTCAATATGACTAAATTTTACTCTTACAATTATGTATATTGTAGAACTGAGACTCTTCTGGTATTCCTATAATTTTATTTTTATAATGGGTGGGATTACAAATGAATAACTATGCCTGAATCTATGGGTATAATAGGAGGATTATACCTAGCTATGCAATATGGATTTTCTCCCTCATTATTGGAATTTGTACACTTATTTTAGCCTCATTTTTAAGAAAAGATATAAGGAAGCTCTAATGAACCTAGAAATGCAAATTCTGGTGGAAGAAATTGGGGAATTGTTATCATACTTCCTGACTATACATGTGATATATAAATCTTGAGCTAGTAATGGCGTAGTTGAATTATTGGATGCATTAGCTACAAACCTTATGCCAAGGAAAAATAGTTTACATGATAATAAAATTTGTAATATCATTTATAACACTTAGTGACTTAGATTGATCTTTATAATGGATGCAGTGAATGAGAGGCTAATTAACATTCTACAGCTCAATAATTTACATGTGATCCAAATAGGAATTGAGTTGTTGACAAGCTTTCTCAACTCTCCTTAGAATTTTTCATACTTGGTTAGAATTTAAATTAATATATGTGTCAATAGACTCTAATTAATTGGGCATCTTAATCTCTTAGAGTAGTCAATCATAATTTATTCAATTGGGGAGTCCTCACCAAAATAATTAAGGAAATTAATTTATCTTCAAGACTTATGCATATATACTACTCTCCACTTAGGGAATTGGAATTGGAGAAGGGGTCGTTTACTAATTCATTGTGCAACCTCAAGAAGACAAATCTATGCAACACAAGACTACAAAAGATTTCAAATTTTGATGACTATTTTACCAATCTTAAGCATCTCAAAATTTACTATAATGATTGTTTAAAGGAGATTTATAATCTACCAATAATATTTAGGGGCATAGCATTGTATATTTGTAACATGCGTAAAAAAAAGGTGTATTGTTGGTTTGGTAAACCTTGAAATGTTGGCAATAAATGATTGTCCATGGTCTACAAAGTTGATCTTAAAATTAGTAGAGATATGAATATGATATTTAAATACATGGATACAACCATTTTTTGTTAGGTTTAGATTTTTTTTCTAAACACACACACACACACACGCACACACACGCACACACACACACACACACACACACACACACACACACACACACACACACACACACACACACACACACACACACACACTCATATAAACCAAAAAAACCACATAATAAGTATATAGGAAAAAAACAAGTTAAATAACTGCAAAATATACATGTTTTAGCCATGTGTAAGATGTCCCATTGGTTTGGCTTCTTTAACACTATGCATCTCAATAAATTTCCCAAGATCCTATTCATAACTTCTATCTATCCATCTGTTTGTGGGTGATATGCACTACTGAATTTTAGCTTAGTACCCATCTTTTTATGCAAAGTCCTCCAAAAATGACTTAGAAATTTCATGTCCGTATCTAAAGTAATAGTTTTTAGAACAACATGCAATCTCATAATATCCATAAAAAATAATTCTGCAACTCTAGTGGCATCAATAGTTTTCTTACATGTAATGAAATGAACTATTTTAGAAAATCTATCTAAAACAACAAAAATTGAATCATTACCTCTCTTTTTTTTGGTAATCCCAACACAAAATCCATACTCAAATCTGTCCATGGTGCTCTTGGAACTAGTAATAGCATGTATAGTCCAGTATTTTATGTATGTCCTTTAGCCACCTGGCATACTCTACACCTTGAAACATACCTTGTTACATCTCACTTCATATTTGGCCAAAAATACTTTTCCTCCACTAAAGCTATTATCTTCATCATACCAAAATACCCAGTCAAATCACCACTATGTAATTCTCTGATTATACTATCTCATAGGGACCCAAATGGAATGCATAATTATTTCCCTTTGAAGATATAACCTTCTTGTATAATATACTTTTCATGAATAGTATTTATCCCACATGTTAATGGATTCCTACGGTGCTCAACTACCTAGCCAAAATATGGATCAGTATCATATATTCTTTAATAGCTTTAAATACAACTACTTCACTCACCATAGTAAATAATGCTACCCTCTTGTTCAATGCATTAGCTACCTAATTTTTCTTTTCTGATTTATGCTTCAACACAAAAGTATAACCCAACAAAAAAGAAACCCACTTTGCATGCCTATTATTCAACTTCTTTTGTGTATTCACATAATTCAATGCTTCATGATTTGTAAATAGTATAAACTCCTTAGGCACTAGATAATTCCTCCAATGTCTTAATGCCTGTATAATTGTATAAATCTCAACATCATAAGTAGAATACTTTGTTCTTACCTCATTTAATTTATCACTAAAATATGTTATTGGCTTTCCTTCTTAACTCAACACAACACCAATTACCATAAATGAAGCATCACAATCAACCTCAAAAACTTTTTAAAAATATGATAATGCTAAAATTCGTCTTTCTATAATCTTCTTCTAAATTTCAAAACTTTTTTTGGCTACTCTAGTCCATGCAAATTCTTTCCCTCTCATGCAATTTGTTATTGGTGCCACAATACTACTAATTTTTTTAACGAACTTTCTATAAAGAGTTGCTAAACCAAGAAAAATTCATACATCTGTAATGCTTTTTAGAATAGGCCACTCAATAATTACCTTTATCTTTTCTTTATCCATTTTCACACCATCTGCTGAAACTACAAATTCCAAAAATACCAAACTATTTTGCATAAACTTGCACTTCTTCAAATTTGTATACAACTTCTCTTTTCTTAACAAATCCATTACCATTCTAAAATGCTATAAGTGTTCTTTAGTCTTACTAAACTCAAAATATCATCAAAATATATAGCCAAAAATTTACCAATATATTCATATAACACTATATTCATCACCCTCATAAATGTACTAGGTGCATTAGATAATTAGAATGGCATCACCATCCACTCATATAAGCCACCCCTAGTCTTGAATATAGTTTTCCACTCATCTCTTTCATAAATTCAAATATGATAATAACGAATCTTTAGATCAATCTTGATAAAATATTTTATTCCTGCAAGCACATCCATCATATCATCTAAATGAGGTATAAGAAACATATACTTTATTATAATTTTATTAATTTCTCTACTATCCACACACATTCTCCATCCTTCATCTTTCTTTGGAGTTAGCAATGCTGGTATTGCACATGGACTCATACTCTCCCTTATCACTTTTTTCCTTAGCAATTCAGTAACTTGTTTTTTTAATTTTGCATGTTTTGTTGGACTCATCCTATAAGCTTCTTGATTGGGTAGAGCTGATTCTAGAATCAAATCAATGTGATGCTGAATATCTCTCTTCAATGGTAAATCATATGGTAACTCATCAAGCATAAGATCTGCATATTCTTTCAACACTCTTGCTACTTTTATTAATATTGGCATTTATATTTCTTCATTCTTTTCTACTAATGCATAAAAACATGTTACCTTCATATCTTGGATAAATTATTTATTAGAGAGCATGCTTTCTGTCTTCTCTTCCTTTTTAAGATGTAACAAAACTAACTTTGTACCACCTTCCCAAAAAGTGTATGTGTTATTTGATCCATCATGAATTACTTTCCTAGCAAATTACCACAGTCTCCCCAAAAACACATGACATGCATCCATTGGAATAACATCACACCATATTTTATCATTATATGGTTTTTCTATAGAAAAATTGATTAAGCACCTTTTATCTATTATAACCTCATTCCCTTTCTTAAATGATGAAATTTGATAATGGTTAGGATGCTTTTCACATTACAGATTTAATTTCTCAATGATTTCTTTAGAAACCATATTTTCACAACTACCACCATCTATAATTACTTTGCATACCTATCCACCTGAAGTACATCTTGTTTGAAAAATATTTGATCACAGCCATGCATCACCACCTTCTTTATTATACACTTGTTTTTTCTTTGGAGCGATGGTTCTTCTCATCATGAGATTCTCTTTAACATCTATTTGTGCAACTTCAGTATTCTACTCTTATATTTCAACCTCAACTAGATTTACTCTTGGGTAATCTTCTTGCCTCCTTTCTTGATATTGATAGTTTGGACACTCAAATGCTCTGTGCCTTTCTTCCTCACATCTATAACAGACATAATATCTATGTTGATTTAGAAACCATCCTCTAGCACCACCATAACTTCATCCTCTCTAAAATATTCTTCCTCTTTATTGATATTAAAACCCTTGCCTATTATCATCTTGCCTTTCTATACCACGTGATGATTCACCTTTATTGGCATTAAATCCACCTCTAGTGGTATTAAAAACACCTCATCCCCTTATTGGAGGGGATACACCTCTTCTTGAACCAGTAAATGTCCTTTTGAAATTTTGTCTATTTTTTCCTTCTGCCTTCAAAGCTATTTGATAAGCCTCCCCCATGTTAAGTTTTCTATGCATACTTAATTTATCTTGAATAGAAAATTTCAAGCCATTTACATAACTTTCAGCCATCTGCTCTTCTATTTCATTATGCTCCACTCATATGGAAAGATTGTAAAATTCATATGTATACTCTTGTATACTGTGATCTTTTTGCCTTAAAATTTGAAATCTTTTGTATAAGTTTTATACATAATCCATAGGAATAAATTTGTCCTTCAAAATATTTTCCATCTTTTTCCATGAATTGATCTTCTCTTTGCCTTTCCTTTGTCTCTCTTTCTGTAGGTGATCCCACCAAATCATTTTATGACCTTTCAATTTCATGTATGAAAAATTTACCTTGTCTTCTCTCACAGTCTTCCACTCGAAGAAATTCTCCATGCTATTCATCCAATCTATCAACTCCTCTAGTTTCAAACTACCTCCATAATCTAGAACACCAACCTTGATTTCTTCATTCCTTCTTTTGAATCCCTAAACTATCATCTCTTCCATTGATGGTGGTGGCTCTTGTCATTCTTCTTCTTGCTAAACTTCTTCATCACAATCTATGTCTTCCTCATCACCACCTTCTCTTCTTTGCTGATTGGTGATAACCTCTATTAATTATTGAACTTACCTCTATAACTCTTGTATAGTCTAGTTTATCTATGCCATACCTTCTCATCCTCACACCATTCTTCTCTCCTCCAAGATTCGAACTTGCTCTGATACCAAATAATGAACTTGAAAACTAACAAGAACAAGAAAATTATCAATAGGCCAAGATATTGAAACAATACTCAGAATTGATTCATATTGATTGCTTGAAATAATTACAAACCTAAACCATGCTTAAATAATCCTCAACTCAGAAATTAGAGTTTACATGCAAAATTTGAAAAAAAGTAAAATCTAAAAAAAATGTCTATTTTTAAAAACTCTTGAAATATCCCAAAAATCTCTCAAAATATCCTAAACACTATAATTATACTATGGGATGAAATTCAATTGAATTTGATGTCTGGTTCTAAAAATATACAATTTCTAAAAATAGAAAAAACTTAAAAAAAAATTAAATCACAATTTTAGACTCTCAGATTATCACATATGGTCTCAAAAAAATATCAAAAACATTCATAAATAGGTAGAACTTTCTATAGATAACAATGCACTTTTCGATATGGTTGTTTTGGTGCATGGAAGAGCTCAAACGGAGCTACAAGTCAAAAGTTATGGCCTCCAGAAGGTTGGCTTATTTTTTTTGCATCGGGGAAAAAGGTGATCATAAGATCTACATACACTAAAATGATGGCCATTGTTCGTTACTTAAACAAATAGTTATATAGATAAAATGAGCCCTAAATGTTTGTTTTTAGGGTTTCATATATTATATTATGGTTAGTGGTAAATATTATAGAGTGTTTATAAAATATAAATATATTTTCTATTAAATCATGAAAGAGGTTTTTAATGTTAAATATTGGTACTCCAAAATTTAACTTTTGAACATCAGTTAAAAAGTTTTATATAAAAATTCCTCACAATAAAATTGAATATAATAAAATGTTTAATAAATTAAAAGCTTCAAAATTTAATTACAAATAATTAAAATAATATTAATATAGATAACAATTTAAGGTGACTACAAGTCTACATAAGTTCTCATACCTTTACCAAAACAAGTTTTATATAAAAATTCCTTACCATAAAATTGATTATATAAGGAATTTTCTCCCTCATTATTGGACTTGGTAAACTTCTTTTAGCCTTATTTTTTAATCAAAGAAACAAGGAAGCTCAAACGAACCTAGAAATGGAAATTATGGTGGAATAAATTGGGGCATTTTTATCATAATTCATGATTGTATTTGTGATATACACATCTTACTACTATGTTTCATGAAATTTCCAATCACTTGCATTGTGACCTACTCTTAGGTAAACTATGGATACACATAACTAAATCCATGTCATCTACTTTAAATTAGAGCATAAAATATACATGAGGGACATATGTATACATGTCCTAAAGATAATCAACCTTTTAAATATTACAAAGCAATATATCCTAATAACAAATGTAGTCCATGATCAAATTATTTTTAGTATACTTTGATACTTATTTCACATATCATACCACCAAAAATGAAAAATACATATGAAATTAGATAGTCAAATAAGACAAAATAAAAAGATCCAATTCTACATGAATCAAGCCAACAAAAGACAATAAAAGAAACACAAGAAGAGAAGATATTATAGTTACCTTTAGTTTTCAACTCAAAGGATCTGTATAAGATATGCATTGAATAATATGATAGTGATGATGATGAGAATGAAATTTCAATGAACAAAGAGCACTATTTGTCTTGTCTAAATTTTACACCTATTGGTCTAAGAGAATGCCAAGATAATTTAAAATGTGTGAACAAAACTAAATCAAATAAATGAAAATAAATTTTTTTAAACATTCATAATGATACAAGTGACAATACTTGTTTCAATATAAGCTCTCAATGACATACTTCAATGATAAATGCAAAACTAAAGAAAAAATTAATTCAATATAGTATAACGAGAGAACAAGAGGCACAATTCTTATGTGTTGCCCATTTTCCTCACCATTATTTATTACTTGTTTCATTTCATCCTCTATCCCCTATTTTTTGAAGGAATTTTATTTGATGTCCCAATATTATTTCCATTTACTTTAACAATTTTCCCAATGTCTTCTGATAGATTGGGTTCAAGCTCTTCAAGTTTATAACATCATTATCCTCTGTAGATTTAGGTATATTAGTCAATATCAAACCCACTTTTACGGGTCCACTTGTGACTTACATAATGGCTTCTTCCCTCTATTATTTTGGGCCATGATGAACTATAACAAGAAATATTCAATAATAAACATTATTTTGTACAACTATAACTATGAAATATAGTTAATAATCACACCTACATCACAATAAGGTTATGAAAATTATTTAGGTGAGTGTAATATTTAATCATAAATCTCTCCTTCATAAATTTACATTGTCAAAGTTGATATATACTAAAATTTAGATCATTATTGTCTTCATGAAAAAAATAAACTATGGTAAAATAGTGGCCATAGGGTGTGTGCATGCTAAAATGGTGGCCATTGTTGGCTATTTCAAAAAATGAATATATAGATGAAATGGTCCCTAAACTTATAATTTTAAAGTTTCACATGTTATTTTTTGATAGGTACATAATGTTATAAGTATTTTTTAAATATGAAAATATTTTCTAGCTAATTATAAATAGGGTTTTGAATGTCTTGTATTGGTGTTTCAAGGGTCAAATTTTAGTCATAAATCAAGAAATTATATATAATTACCTTTCAAGATAAAATTGATTATATCATAAAACTTATGTTGTCAGATACTAGTTTATATGGTTGTAAGTATTGATATAATAGTGATAGAAAATAGATCCAAATATGATCTTTCCTAGAAATATCCAAGAAATGTTGGGAGCCCTATAGATAATCCTAGATATGTCTCAAGATGTATCTAGCAGTATCCACAGGGCTCCTGACATTTCATGGCCATATCTAGACCTAGGATTTATGGCCAAAAACCTTTAATTAATTATTTAGTTTATTCTCACTTAATAAAAATTCAAATAATAAACTTTAAAAAAATTAAAACTACACACCATGGGCCTATTTATTTCAAAGTTGGGAGTGTTTTTTATTAGATATTAAAGGTTATGGATCTATTTGATATTTTATTGAAAAATATAGTGAGAACATTATTTTTATTTGGAGGAAGTACCAACCATATTATTATCAAATGGTTCATATTTAATTGGCTTTCATTAATCCAAAGGGTTCTAGTATGACTAGTGAAGATGATGGTTTCTTATATCCATCAACTAGGGTACAAATTCCTCTAGGTACCTGAAACAGAGATTGAAGTGGTTATGGTCAGGATCATGCCCTAGATGTTTTTGATGGAATGGATGCCTCTTAATCATGGATGCTTAGCCAAAGGAGCTCACTGATTTTGATGTACACTTACTCATCATTATGATCTATTTTATGTTTATTTTTGGAATATGGGCTGAGGGGCCAACATTCTATGTGATTCAGTGATTCCATGTAAATGATTTCTATAAAGGCATGTATAAAAAAATGGCTTCCATCTCTTCTTTCTCATATGGTCATGCTCTAGTATTCATCATGGTTTTCAATTGTAATTTTAAAGTGAAAAAGAACACATGGGATTTATGGATATGGAATCTAGAGACGTTAATAGTGACCAAAATTAAATTAATCATTTTAAAAATTTGAAATACATTAGAACTTTATATTATTTTTTGATGAAGTTAGCTACTTTTAACAGTGATAACTTCTTTCTTTGGTCTTATGAGTTGATTGCTAATGTACACATTCTAAACATTTTTCTTTGAAACAACCCAAAATGTTGAAATCCTATCTTTCTCATTTTTGAAGCATAAATATATTTACACTAATTTTTAGTTAAGTCTCAATAGATTTCATTTACATAAGAGATTACAACTTTATACGTTTATGAATTGAATAATTTTTTTATCAATTTCCATTTTTTTTTCAATTTCCTTTAACATAATCAATGAATGGGAAAGAAGTCAGAAACTTATGTAATCATTAGATCAAATATTAATCATCTTCCTTATATATATTTTTTCTTAGGGGTTGTTGAAATCATTGTTTTACCCAAATAAGGATGGATAATTATGGATAAAGATAGAAAGAACAAGTTATAAAAATTATAACTCATACAGATTAATATTCCTAGCTACAAGAGACCTATAGGTCCCTAGAGGGGAGACAAAAGGCTAGGGAAGAAGACCACTAAATTAATAATCCACAATAATGATGATGCAAAATTAACATGGGTGCCTCATTATTCAACCATAATTGAAAAAATGTTTAAAAATACTAATACCTTGTTTGGTGATTCCCATCAAATTTTGAAAATATTTTTGAAAAGAACAATGCTTCAAAATAAAACCCTTACATGGTTCATATAAACTATAAAATACATCAAATACCATTGGAAAACTCATCAGTTGGAGGAAATGAGAGATAACATATCTCTTCCCACCCCTAATTCACATAAAGCATTTAAACTCTCAATTCAATACAACTAAATTTTAGTCTTATAATTATGGATATTATATAACTGAGACTCTTTTGGTGTTCCTATAATTTTGTATTCAGAATGGGTGGGATTACAAATGCATAATGATGCCTGAATCTATGTGTATAATAGGAGGATTATACCTAGCTATGCAATATGGAATTTTCTCCCTCATTATTGGTATTTTTACATTTATTTTAGGCTCCTTTTTAAGAGAAGAATTCAAGAAGCTCCAATGAACCTAGAAATGCAAATTTTGGTGGAAGAAATTGGGGAATTTTAATCATACTTCATGACTATACATGTGATATACAAATCTTGAGCAAGTAATGGCATAATTGAATTATTGGTTGCATTAGCTATAAAGCTTATTCCAATAAAAATTAGTTTACATGATAATAAAATTCGTAATATAATTTATAACACTTAGTGACTTAGATTGATTTTTATAATGGATGTAGTGAAAAGGATGCTAATTAACATTCTACAGCTCAATAATTTACATGTGATCCAGATAAGAATTGATTTGTTGACAAGATTTCTCACTTGTCCTTAGAATTTTTCATACTTGGTTAGACTTTAAATTAATTTATGTGTCAATAGACTTTAATTAATTGGGAATCTTAATCTCTTAGAGTAGTCAATCATAATTTATTCAATTGGGGAATCCTTACCAAAATCATTAAGGCAATTAATTTATTTTCAAGACTTATGCATATATACTACTCTCCACTCAAGGAATTAGAATTGGAGAAGGGGTCATTTACTAATTCATTGTGCAACCTCAAGAAGAAAGATCTATGCAACACAAGATTGTCAAAGATTTCAAATTTTGATGACTATTTTACCAACCTTAAGCATCTCAAAATTTACTATAATGATTGTTTAAAGGAGATTGAAAATATACCAATAACATTTATTGGCATAGCATTGTATATTTGTAACATGCTAAAAAAAAGGTGTATCATTGGTTTGGTAAACCTTGAAATGTTAGAAATAAATGATTTTCTATGGTCTACATAGTTCATCCTAAAACTAGTAGAGATATGAATATGATATTTAGATACAGGGATACAACCCTTTTTTATTACGTTTGGATATATTTTTTGATACAAACACATACATACATACATACATACATACATACATAAATGCATACATACAATGTAGTCATATAAACAAAAAAAACACATAATATGCATTTAAGAAACAAAATAAGTTAAATAACCACAAAACACACATGTTGTAGCCAAATTTAGGATCATTCCATGTACATTACAAACCTTGTTTTGGGTTCTCACAACCACCAAATTTAGGGGATTCTCACTGATTCTAATAGATGGAGAAAAAACCAAAAATGTACAATGGCATAAAGACATGGCATATATGAACCATGAGATAAAAATAATGAAACTAAAGGCTAACATGACACACCTTTCAAATGAAGCTTCATCCATACAAGGATGGTTTTGTTAGTAGATAGTAGTGGGATAGGTTCAAAAAGGGGCATCTAGACCTATTTATAAGGGCTACTTAAGGTATTGATTGGAACATATAAATCATGCTTAAGACAAGAATAGTTGCAACATTCTGCTACAACTAGACATGATGTTTAAACTAGAGCAATATGGACCAAATAGAATATCGAAATGTGATGAAAATATTATACAAGTTAGTAGGAATTTTGGGATGAGGGTCATTGAAAATATGGGTAGCAAGAGTGCACCCCACATATCTTAAGTATAGAATGGATTAATATCCTTCAGTGCATTAATGCATTAGGGAAAGGTATATTGTGTTTCTATATTTTTAAATCACAAAGGCAGTTAGAAAATTACATTTAAAACTATGAGTATGGTGCATGCATGGTATCCCAAGCACATACATGGATGACTAATCCATTATTTATAAATTTTCTACACCACTTTTCAAGATCCATTATAGTTGGTTCTTAGCCATTAAATATGGATCTCCTTGTATTTTATGGCCATGGTTGTCATGTGCTTTATGAGACAATCCATGAAGAATGATCATTGGGCATATATATTATCATTTTATCTTCCCACAATAGCCACAAGTTACACCCACTAGATGTTAGTGTGTTCTCACCCTTCAAGGTTTATTCCTAAAATGACAATTCAAAATGGAAGTCCAAGAACTATAGCATATAAGTTAGGAGATATGAGTTGGAGACACTTAGTAGTAGGGATTTCAAAATAGATTAGAATCCATCAAATATTAAAGTTATATTTGAAAGAAATAGTCTTTTGTTTCTCAACTAAGATGCTATCGTCAATGATATGCCCTTGGTGATCCATACAATGTTGAACAATAAGATGTGAAAAACATAATTACATTGGTTATATATAAAAGGGAATAAATCTAGCAAACTCAATGGGGAATTGAAAAAATACAATAATCAAAATGGGATGATCAAAATCATCAAAGAGTGAAAAAGGTATCAATATAAAAATGTAATTAAGGAAATTAAAACCACATACAAATCTTGATTAAGAAGAAAGCACAGCAAGTCATGTCAGTTAGGTACCCAATGTTATGAGAATTGATGGTGGGCTAAACTTGCCAAAGCATATAAGCCAACCAAAATCCATGAAATATAGTGTTGTAAACAATGGGATTTCCCTTGACCTCCCCAATGATGACATATAATTTTCCATTCCATTCCCTCCTCTTACCCTTCCAATTGAAGTAGTTCACTATTATACAAAATATAATGATTGGGAAATTAAAGTCAAAGGACAATTGGAGGAATGTCCACTCAAAGATAAATATTTAGGGACATTAGAAACACATGTATAATACACATATGAATAAATCAAAATTTAATAAGACAAACAGAGTGAGATGATCATTACCTTATTTCCTAAAGCTACCACTTGATAGGGTTGAATAGAGAGTAATTCACACAAACATTAGAACTATCATGGTGAGAAAACAATCACAAATTATTACATCATATGAATATTTATAAATTATTTAACAAGAAGAAACATGAAGGAGTTTGAGGAAATGGAATCAAAGATAAAATATCATATAGAGGAGATAAAACCAAAGATAAAAGATCATATAGAACAAGAAAATAGAAATTGAGAAAATAGAGAGGAAGGCAAATAAAATCTTTGAACAAGAAAATGAGGAAATAAATAGAATTTAAAGGGTTATGAAAATAAAAATGAAAGGATTGGAGAAGATGAAACAACAAAAATAAAATAAGAAAAATAAGGAATATGATAGGATTCAATCGGATAAATATAGGATTGAAAGGGAGATGCATAGGCAAAAATGTCTATCAAGTTTTAAAAAACCTCTACCTTCATAACACCCATTTATGCTAGATTTATACAACATATATAATCCATAATTTTAAAATGTCAATTATTTTTTGGCTTCAATCCCGTCTTCTCCTACAAACCAAATGAGTTTTCATTATTCAATAACTATTCATTTTTACGTATCAGTAGTGATCCATTATCATACTTAAAAATAATGCATTTTTATACAAATAAAGTACAACCTCCTACTTCATGTCCTCCATATGTTACTACTTAAATAAAAATGTAGTTATCTCATGTAAGTCATATTTAGTTTCCTTTAGTAGGCATGACCAACATTCTATGTAAACCCTAAAATAAAAATAAAATAAAATTTCTCATTATAAAAGAAAGTAGAAAGTGTACTCATATTAAATACAAAAAGTGGTAACTTGAGGGTGATTTGTGACATCCAACCCATACGTCCCTATTTATTTATCTCTTAACCCTCCTAGGAATATTTTCATTGATTGCTAATCATTTTTAGGATTTCAAGACCTCATTCCAGCTCATCTAGGACCCTCTTCCCATGCTTATTCTATCCCCCTAAGTCTTGGACCTAGAGGATAGGAGCACTGGGTGTGGAATATCATGTTAGATAGTTGGGTGCCCCATTTTTATCACTCTTTTATAATCATATTTTGATCCTTGGTTACCATTTTTCCTAGATTCCTCCTGTTCATTATGTTGGCCTAGTGATGTTGCATTTAACCCATGACCAATAGATCCCTATAAAATCCCATTCAAAGATAATTTGGAAAGGGTTGGTAAATATCACAAAGAAATAAATAATACAAGCAATAATACTCAAGCATATCTACTTATTCTCTGCATACATCCATCCAATACTATTTATAGCTTATTCAAATCTTTACACTGGTCCCTAGTCATCTCAAGCATACCCAGTTTTAGAATTTATTGCATTCTCATATCGTAATTGCACCAAGAGATTTAAAAGGGAGAACTACATATGGATTGATCCCTCTTCATATTATGTTATGTAGGCAGTGTGCCCACACATGGGGTGTGAAGCATGTTCAATGCATCTTATACAAACTAATCCCCTCTCTTTACTCAAAGTCTTGTTTAAGTTTATTGAAGACCTAGGTTTTAAGATAAATTAGATATACAAATAGCTATATTGATAGTCATGCTTCACAAATTCATAGGTTAGGTCAAATATGAGTGGTAGATAGAACCTAAAAAGCTCAGGTCTCTATGACCAATTTGGATAATAGCAATAGGAATATGACTATAATGTCAGACCTTGAAGCATTCTATTTTTGGTGCTCCTATCCTTTCATTAAAAAATGTCTAGATATAATTTATTGACATTTTTATAGTCCTAAATAGTCAATATCAATTTTTGTCTCAGTCAAATAAACACAGTTCTAAGCTAAGTCATATTTGTCTCTATTTACTTGCTATTTTTAGAAAGTCTAAATACCAATCATAATTTACAAATCACTAGGCTAATTATGGCATAATTATTGATTGATTTTACTACTCAAAATTTTAATTAAATAGGAATAACAACCCTAATTATTCCCAAAAAGGTTGAATCATTTAGTGAACATGACTTCATTTGCACATAAAAACCCTAAAAACCCTAGGCTAAATTTCATACTAATTTTTCTTATATTGTTATGATTTTTTACCTGCATAATTAAATTATAAATTAGCATTGAATTTAAAAATTTTGTAGTAATTTTTAAATAGTTATCTTTCAAACTCTAGTTACCCATACTAGGTCCCACTATTTTCCTAATAATTTTCCAATAAATTTATGGTTTTTTACTAGCATATTTAAATTATAAAATCAATTCAAATTTAAAAATTCAATAGTAATTTTCAAAAATATTTATTTTTCAAAACCTTATTTTCATATACTAGGCTCAATTAAATCACTAATTTTCCAATAAATGTTTGATTTTTTACTTGCATATCTAACTCAAAAATTCAATTTCAAATTCAAAATTTCATAGTAAATTATTCGAATAATTATCTTTCAAACCGTAGTTTCCTTTACTAGGTCCCATTGCTTCTTGAGGTATCACCTTACACCTATAATCAGATTACAAAAATGGATCTCACTTGTTTACAAATTTTTCTTACATTTCTTGCAAATAATGAGACCATACTTGGTCTTATGATGTACATGAATGATTAAGTCTATCATATGTTAGTACAAAGTTTCATTCTTTGCATATCATGTCTTTTTTTTATAATAAGGGATGATATTACAAGTTTTATTACTACAAATGCACTTGTTTTTAAAATTTCTCTTTCATACTTTCTCTTGCTCATGCAAAATAAATTCCAACTCCATTTTGTTAAACATATTAGAAATGTTATGTTACATGTCAAAATTTTCTATGGCTTCGTGCACTATTTAATGTTTTCTATCCCTTGATTTATATCTCTCATGCAGAATTTGTTTAAGTTTATCAAGGTAAACATGTTGAAAATGTTATGTTACATGCCAAAATTTTCTATGCCTTCATGCACAATTTCACGCTTTTTATCCCTTGCTTTATATCTCTCATATGGAATTTTTTTCAAGTGTATTATGCTAAACACATTAGAAATATCATAGTATATGTCAAAGTTCTTTATGCATTAATGCAAAATTCCATGCTCTATATCCCAAACTTGCTATCTCTCACGTGGATTTCTATTTCTAATCATATTTCTATACAAATTACATGCATTTCATCTCATATGCATGCTTTCTACCTAGATATATCTAACTCTTTGGTTACTTTTGAGAATATTACTTCTCCTCGTCTCCCCTAAGAGGGTTATAGCCACTTTCCCTCTAACCAAGTCCATTCTATCACCCATCCAAAAGGCAAGGCAACCTATACTATTGTTTCTAATGCATACATTCAGCCTATATCTTCTTCACACCCTATTCAACATATGTGCTTAAATGTTCAATCAGAAGCAACTAGGATATGCACTTGTGAGACTATAAGGGATCAAATCACCAGTATGAGCAAGTTAATTTTAGATTTACAAACATAGAATCAGATATTACATGAAAAGATTACAACATTGGAAAATCAGATTATAATACAAAAGCCTCAAAGGAACCCTAGTGTCAATCATGTGTATGTGCCTTCACCTAGTCAATTGGTTGCAAGAAATGTTACATATCAAAACAAAAAAACACAATAAAGTAACTCTGCAATAGTTACTCTAAAAGAATTCAAATTTAAAATAATATTTGTAGTGAGGTACTATGGAAAATGATTAAATCTCAATTCATCAAACTACCTCCTCTATATCCAGATATTATTGTGCATATCATATAATGCATGGGCATCATAGAGATTCATGTTTGTCATTGAAAACACATATATAATATATAATTTATAAATATAACCATATACAAGGTAAATCAATCAAGTAATCCATAGTGACATAGGAAAACATTCACAAAGGGTCCAATTTAGAAATTGCACAAAAGTGGTTACCAAAACATAACTCAAAATAAACAAAAGATCAAAAAAGAAAACTCAAAGAAAGAAATAATACCAAAACCACAGGTAAAACATGAAAATGATGAAAATTTACCTCTCCAAAATGAGTCTCAACTTTCAACGTAATAAGGTTTTAGTCAAAAATATTTACAATAGTTTCATTATCAAGGTTAAGGGTTGGTCAAACAGGCTTAAGGCATCACTACTCCTATTCTAGCAGTTGATAATATTTGTCACCAAGGTTTGGGATTTACTAAACATCTTAAGGAAAATAATTCATAAACATAATTTATCAAAGGAAAATATCCATATACAAAAAAAGTCAACATTAGCATTCCATTGTTTCAAAATCAAGATGATAATGATGGGTGGGACAATACAGGGTATTCTGATTTCCAAGATATTGATAATGAATCCAGATATTTAGAGTCATATTCATAACAATTCCCTCATACTTCATAATCATGCATGATTCTTTTGTTTAATAGAGGACACCATGATAGGGAGTCTCCTATGAGACTCACTGGTTAGTATCATTTATTCTCAATATTTATTGTACATAGTTCCTTTCAATTTCTTGTACATAATCTCCTAATGTTTACCTATACATAGTTTCCTTTAATTGATTTCACATAGTCTCCTTGTGATTGATTATACATATTTTAATATCTCAAAATACAAAAATAATATAACATTCAAATAATGGAAAAAAAACCCAAAACACTTCGATTATATGCATCATCCATGATTTACATTGCTACTACTATCCTAGACTTACATTTGTTATTCTATACTATTTTTTTTGTCAATTTATCTACATTACCATGCTTCACTTGATCTTTTTTGAGTGTGTGTAGTGATTTTCTCTTTGATTACTTCACTCTACCCATTGAGGGGGCATCCTACTTCTACATTCAAGATGCACATTAATATATCTTCCCCTTGGGGGCATTTTCTACATGACTACACCATCTAGGTTATGTCATTCCTTGACCACACACTATAGCTATCATGTTGATGTACATTGTTTAGTAGCTTACATAGATTACCCTATCAATACTCACTATTATATAACACTTTTGTATTTCTTAGCATATACCTAGTCTTGTACTAACATATCTTCCATACTCTTACTTTGATTAGTTAGATGAGATTATATTTTTAAGTCTTTACATTATTTATCTTCTTGCTTAACATATCTTAAGGTGATTGCATTTCCAATTCCTACTTGTCTCTTGTATGTGGCTTAGGACATTTGCCAATGTCTTTTGCTTCTATGCTTGTGTGTGTCTTTGGATATTTACCAATGTCCTTTGCTTGTAATCTTCTATGGGATTATGGCTCTCATGCCAAAATTTTCTTATTTCTAATTGTATGTGTATGTGTCATTTGAACATGCCTTAAATGCTTGCTTTCTAACATGTGCCCATGTCCCTTGTTTGCTTGGCCCCTTGTCTACTCTTGTATGCTTCTTGATTCTTGCCTTATGTGCTTGTCTGATTGAATGCTTTTTGATTTTTTACAATGCCATGATCCAAATCATGCATTATATTGCCTCTTGGATGTCATGATGGACATCATGCTCCATCCCTATATGATAACTAAATAACTAACAACTAATAACTAGCAACTAAAAACTAACAACGAACAACAAACAACTAACAACTGACAACTAACAACTAACAACTAACAACTAACAACTAACAACTAACAACTAACAACTAACAACTAACAACTAAAAACTAGCCAAAATTATATTTTTAGTTTCATAGATTACACATGCTATTACATTATTATATCTATCTAGGCATACCCTTGTTGACCGAACAATATCTCAATACAAATCATGCTATATCTTGAGATATCTCGTTAATTTCTATTGATATATCATGCATATTTTTAGCATAACACACTTGCAAGGTTTTTTATTGTAAAGGAATTCATTTTAGGGTCTCCAATCCTACCCTCAAAAGAGGGGGCAATAAATAGGGTTTTCATCATAGAGATCACAGCTCCTAGCAGTTAAAAAATCTAGTTTTAAAACACTCAAAATAACAACCAGACATCAAACCAGTCAGAATAGACCAGGTAGATAGTGATGATTCCAAAATAAGTTTCCTTTTAATCTCAAGAGAATAGTGCTAGAAATGGACAAAAGTGTCATATACTAGGGTGTCCTATTTTTGGTACTCCGATCCAAATAGTGGAAAACCCAAATTTTCTAAAAGCAAGCAGAAAAGTAGGTTCAACTATAGTTTTGCACTTTTAAACCAGTTCAGTAACAACAATTTTCTATACACTTTTTCTTAGAGAATCTAGATAAAGGGGGCATTATGTATGGCATGATTGGATCTCACTTGTAAGTTTAGATATGGCAATTGGTATAAATTCTAGATCATAATCTTTGTTTTAGACACTAGTGATTCGGGGTAATATGTGTGACACATTTATTTTTTCCTCTTTCCAAGTTTATCATTACCCAGACATTCTCAATAGTTGTGTGCCTTATTCCATCTGTAGGTGGTTGGCATCATTTTAGAGTGGATTTAATACAAGACTAATATCCACATTTTGGAATGGCTTTCATACAAGCCTAGTGCCCAGTTCAAAGTGGATTTCATACAAGCCTAATCTTCATCTTTTAGAGTGGCCAAGAGTGGCCTAGTTTCCAACATAGATTTAGCTACCCATTCCAACATTTTTAGATTGTAGAACATTCACAGACTTTAGGACCTATCTCATATGACATACATTTCATACCGGTATCAGTTTATAGCTTCACTTTAGGGAGCAGTGATGGAGCCAAAGGAATATCTAGCCTTTATATTCTTGAGCCACCTATTTAGAGGGATTAGACACATAGTCCAAACATCAAATAACACATGCATAATCACCTATCTTTACTTAGTGGGTGATGATAGAGCCAAAGGGCCAGCCTTTACATTGTTGAGCCGCTTTTTGGGGAATTAAGAACTCACCTCCATTCATGATCCTACTCTTGGTACAACATCATCCTATATTACTTAGCATCATCCAACATAACCCAATGTCACAACAATTTTTGTATTGGTTCGTATACCCAATGAGGTGTATTTATTCCTTTCTCTTCCTCTCTCTCTTACCTAGCTTTGAACATTCTTATTTTAGATATAACATATCTAGTAAGAACGGATCCACTCTTTTTTTATTATTGTAGATTCACACTTCTTAGCATGCTCTCTCTATGCACATCCAACATCACACAACTTTATGAGCTTTACCCTTGCAGGTAAGTTCAATGACACTTTCTAACTTTTCTTTATCCTTGTATTTCACTTTTTTGTATCGCTAAAATAAAAGGGGCACAAATGTAGTCATATAAAATGAAAAAAATGATAACTTAAGTGTGACTTGTGACATCCAACCCATAGGTCCCTCTTCATATCTCTACTACCCTCTTCGACATCTTTTCATTGATTCCAAATCATCTGTAGGCTTTCAAGACCTTATTCCACCTCAGATAGGAACCCCTTCCCATGCTTATTCCATCCCCCTAGTTCTTGAACCTTTGGGATAGGAGTGTTGGGGATGGACTATAACATGAAAACCTAGGGTCTCCCCTTTTAATTGATCTTGTCCAATCATATTTTGAGCCCATGTTACCATTTTTCCATGATTCCTCTTGTTCATTGTGTCAGCCTAATATGATTAAATTTAACCCATGATCAATAAATCCCTATAAAAACCCATTCAAAGATCATTTGGAAAGGGTTGGAAAATATCACAAATCAAGCAAGAATACAAGTAAGACTACTCAAACATATTTTCTTATTCTCTGCATATAACCATCTAATACTATCTCGAGCTTATTCAAATCTTTACTCCAGTCCCTATTCATCTCAAGCACACCCAATTTTAGCATTTCTTACATTCTCATATCATAATTGCACCAAGAATTTTCAAATGGAGAAATACATATGGCTTGATCCCTCTTTAGAGTATTGGTATGTAGGCAACATGCCCACAAATAGGGTGTGAAGCATGTTTAGTGCATCTTACACACACTAACCCCCGCTCTTTTCTCAAAGTCCTATTAAATCTTATTGAAGACCTAGGTTTGAAGATAAATAATCTCTACAAATTTCTCTGGTTATAATTAGACTTTTTAATTTCATAGGCAGGGTCATATAGAAGTGACAAATATAACCCATAAAGCTCAGACCTCTATGACCATTTTGGATAATAATGGCCAGAATAGGACTATAACACCAAACCTCAAAGTGTCTTATTTTTGGTGCTCCTATTATTTCACCAAATGAAAGCCAGATCTAGGATCCTGACATTGTCCTAATCCTACATAGTTAGTATTAGTTTCTATCTCAGTCAGATTAGCACAGTTCTAAGCTAAGTTATATTTATCTCTATTCACTTGCAATTTTTAGAAAGTCTAAATACCAATCAATTTTAAAAATCATTAGGTTAATTATGGAATAATTAATGACTAATTTTACTACTCAAACTTTTATCTAAATAGGAATAAAAACCACAATTATTATCAAAATTTTTAAATTAGTGAGACACCACACAATCTTGAAGAAATATCTACCTTTCTGATAAATAACACAATTTCACCTACATTAAGATGACAACATATTTAACTAATTTATTAACTAAGAAACTTTTTATAACATAAGGAATAATGTCATATGATTAGTAGATAGTATATATCATGTATATGGAAGCATTGATTTTGTGCAATCTATCTCGATATCATATTGTAATTTTATATAAGAGCGATGGTTTGATCTTATCATAGTAATAACAAGAAATAAGAATAATTTAAGACCTCCTACATATGCAATATATTTTGTAATATTTATTTTCTACGAATACAAATTTGTTCCAAGCTTATTCTAATATCATCCCTTTTTTCCATTTTAATTCATTGATTATATTCTTCATTGGTATATGAGCTACTAATTGTAAGGTTTTAATTCATATATATATATATATATATATATATATATATATATATATATATATATATATATATCTGTGTGTGTGTGTGTGTGTGTGTGTGTTTTACACACAAACACACATATGCATGCATAGTCATACATATGTCAAAATACATTCATGGAAAGTATAATTGTATGTATGTGTGATAAATATATATGTATATATATCCATACACACATATATACACACATGTATATACTATACGTACTAAGAAAAAACATACATATATATAAATTCAAATATATAATATAAAAACAAACATTCAGGGAATGCAATTAATTTATATGTGTGTCTATGGATGTAGTTCCTTTTTTTAATATATCAATAAACTAAATTTAATATATATGCATAACTCAAATCACTAAAAAGATGAAGAAATGGTTCATTGCCTTAGTGAACTTAGGATAAACCTCACCATAAAACCATCAATAATTTATTCCTTGTCTCTTACCTTTAAACCATCTAAATGTTACATAAAAAATGTATTCAAACATTAATAAAATAAAACTTAAAGTCCCTTTATTATTACATTATTCATAAACATATTCTTCCAACATTAAATACAACCCCAATTGATTAACAAAATAACATAATGAGATGTAAAGGATAAAATCACTCCCAATAATGAATTACGTTTAAAAACACAATAAAAGAAGTGAAAATCTTGTGCACAACTCTTCAAAATTCACGATGGAATCCTTATGATTTTATTTAATATTTTAATTGTTATATTTATCCTCATTCTTCTATCCCTTCATGTGTGTCTAAAGGTCAATTTGATAAGTGGCCCATATAAATCAAAAGGCCAATAGGGCAAGTCTAAAATAATAAATGAGAGCACAAGGATTTATTAGATGAGTATGTTTAGTATCCTAATCTTAGGACCTACACCTTCATACTTATTTCTATATTAATAAATGTTTTGGCAAAATATCACCTCATAAATTTAATTTATTTTTATCATGATTGATTTTGAAGTAACTTAGGGAGTGTGTATATACATGTTCCATGTAAGTCAATAAATAATCATAATGAAAAAGTAGACAAAACTTAATTCTGCAACATAGGCTAAACACATGGTGCCTTTATTGGTAATTAAAAAACACTAAAGATACATTGAATTTGGGTCATATGAAAATTGTTAATGAATTATGATCAAAGGATAAACACATGGTGCCTTTACTAGAAAATAATAAACACTAAAGATACATTGGGTTTGGGTCATATGAATTATGATCAAATATTTATTATGATAAAAAAGGAGGGGAGGGGACAGGGAGGTTTATGAGAGGGAGAAAAAAGTGTCATTATTTTCAAAGGTTTTAATTTAAATAAATGAGACTTTGAAGTCTTACTTGTAAATCTAAAGTTATTCTTCTTGTTCTAAAATATAATGAAAATTGTGAAAGATGGTATCAATGAAAATGCCTTTTTGGACTAATGTAACATAGGAGATGGAGACCAAATAATGAAGCTCAAGATTTGATTACATTAATTTCCATCCAAATTTCCCCAGTGTTATAATAATAAAAAAAATTTCATCACTATGATCCTATGAAAACCTAATCATTATGAGCCTGTGAGCCTAGTGACTATTGATCTAGTGGTGATCACTGATATGATGAAGGTGGTGACTGCAAGTGATGGACACATTGACAGAGTAGGGGTCATCATATAACATGCTCTTCTAACAATATACGGTTTTCTTCCACTACCCAAGAGAATAAATGAAGCTACAGTTGATATGATGATTGGTAGTTTTAGGGTTTCTCTTAGGTAAAGACCACTATTGGTAAACAATGAGGAGAAGAGAGCAAATGGATCTAAAAATAGAGGTGACATAGATGAAAGTGGTAGAGGATTGGTTATCGATTATTCTTTGCTGACAAATATATGTCGTTATAGTATAGAGGTAAAGGATGACAAAACCATATCTGAGGTTGTTGGCCAAACCCCAGCATGCATGAGACAAAATCCATAGAATACATAAAGTATGGGAGAAAAAGTTAAGATTGGGTCAGCAGGAGGATGGAAATAAGGGAGGGCTGACCCCATGTTATTAGAGGCAAGGACACAATCCAAAATTGGAGCATAGAAAGTTACAGGGTATTTATTAGGTGGAAGATCATTTGTAGAAGCTATGAGAGGATGTAAAATCTCTCATTTGATTCCAACCAAGGATACCCCTATTATTTTGTTTGATAAATAAGAGATTGAAGTTATTGCTGAGAGGGAAGAATAGCTAATTATGCAAAGATTTATTTATAAATTGGAAGGTTTTTAGCCAACTCTATTAGCATTGCATGAGTGGATCTGAACCCAATGACAATCTATGGTGGAAGGTAAAATATAGATCTACCCCTATTCTAGAGGATTTTTTATTATAATTTTAATTAAGTAGCAGATAAAGAGGCTATTTTCAAAGAAGTTATTTGGGATGGGGATAAACATAATCTTTTGGTAAAGCCCTGGCATCTAAAATTTAATACCAGAACTGAAATTTTTAATTTTAAATCGATTTGGATTAGGCTCCTAAATCTTCCTTACCATTTTTGGGATGATTTGGTGTTTTCTACCATTGGGAATATAATAAGTAAATTTTGGACTATTGACAAATTGATTGATGATAAGGGACATTCCACATTTGCTAGAATTCTGGTTTGTGCTGATTTTTCCAAATATGTAACTAATCAATTAGAACCAAGGGTGGGAGAAAAATGGATGCAATCTTTGGACTTTGAAGGTATCCCTTTTAGATTCACAATATGTTTATGATAGAGCTTGTTTAGTTCTAAGCATGATTAACACATAAAACAATGTTAAATTATAGAGTTGAATACAAATATATTAAAACTCATAGATAATAATATTATATTTTACTCTGATAATAAATCATTCAAGACATACATATTTATATAGAAATATTATTTTTATACTTATGGAGAACATTTCTCCACTGATATCTCACCCAATATCCCTATGAGTATGTAAAACACTGTATATTATATATTGTTATAGCTCATACCAATATATCTCAACAAATATATTCCTATCTATTATCATAATATTTTTTATAACAATATTCTGATTACTAACAAACTAACTATCCAATTACTAATTACCTCTCGGTAAATACTCAAACTTACACAATGTAAGAGTTAATCCCTAACATTCTCCCACCCTTTAGTTTTTACATGGTGTAAAAACATTCACAATCTCACCTATAGTATGCTCACCCCTTGTAGGATGCCCTATTTGGCTCATAAGCTTGATCCAAAGAAATGCTCTCTCCTGCCATGGTTTTATAAGTTTACCACAAACTTTGATATGAATAGGAACACATCAACTATTCACTTCCTATGGTTTTCTGGATCTCTACCAAAAACCCTTTCGAGATCCATGAACTGAATTACATTGGTGCTTTCTATCCTTTCACAATTTTTTCACATCAGGGAATTATGTTTTGAAATTACACACAAATTACAAATCTTAAACATGCATATTCTTCTATTCTTATTTTAAAAATATACAGTTAAAACTATACAAACACACTAGATAAAATGTCACCAAAATATTCTGGGCCTCATCGCTAGTGACTTACAAGAGGTTTTAAAACCTCTAGCCTCTGTTTTGTCCAACCTCCTGTAGGTTGTTTCCTACTTAGCTGATGAAGAGTCATTGAAGCTTAGATGCATTATTCTGAAAGGAATAGTGTCCCCCCCACAAGATTTGACTCTAATTAATTGGGCATCTTAATCTCTTAGAGTAGTTAATCCATAAAAAATAATTCTACAACTCTAGTGGCATCATTGGTTTTATTACATGTAATGAAATGAACTATTTTAGAAAATCTATCTAAAACAACAAAAAATGAATCATTACCTCTCTATTTTTTTGGCAATCCCAACACAAAATCCATACTCAAGCACTGTTAATAACATGTATAGTCTAGTATTTTATGTATGTCCTTTATCCACTTGACATATTCTACACATTGAAACATACCTTGTCACATCTCATTTCATATTTGGCCAAAAATACTTTTCCTCCACTAAAGCTATTATCTTCATCTTACCAAAATGTCCAGTCGAATCACCACTATGTAATTCTCTGATTATATTGTCTTGTAGGGACCCAACTGGAATGAATAATTATTTCCCTTTGAAGATATAACCTTTGTGTATAAGATATTCATCATAAATAGTATTTATCCCACATGTTTATGGATTCCTACACTGCTCAACTACTATGCTAAAATATGGATCAGTATCATATAATTATTTAATAGCTTCAAATAAAATTACTTCACTCATCATAGTAGTTAATAATGCTACCCTCATGTTTAATGCATTAGCTACCTAATTTTGCTTTTCTGATTTATGCTTCAACACAAAAGTATAACCCTGCAAAAAAGAAACCCACTTTGCATGCCTACTATTCAAATTCTTTTGTGTATTCACATACTTCAAAGCTTCATGATTTGTAAATAGTATAAACTCCTTAGGCACTAGATAATGCCTCCAATGTCTTAATGCATGTACAATTGTATAAAGCTCAACATCATAAGTAGAATACTTTGTTCTTACCTCATTTAATTTCTCACTAAAATATGCTATTTGCTTTCCTTCTTAACTCAACACAACACCAATTACCATAAATGAATCATCACAATCAACCTCAAATACTTTGTTAAAATTTGATAATGCTGAAATTGGTCTTTCTATAATCTTCTTCAAAATTTCAAAAAAAATTGTGGCTACTCTAGTCCATGCAAATTCTTTCCCTCTCATGTAATCTGTTATTGGTGCCACAATACTACTAATTTTTTTAATAAAATTTCTATAAAAAATTGTTAAATCAGTGAAACTTCTTACATCTGTAATGCTTTTTGGAATAGGCCACTCAATAATTTCCTTTATCTTTTCTTCATCCATTTTCACAACATCTGCTAAAACTACACATTCCAAAAATACCAAACTATTTTGAATAAACTTACACTTCTTCAAATTTTTATACAACTTATCTTTCCTTAACAAATCCATTACCATTCTCAAATGTTATAAGTGTTCTTCTTTAGTCTTACTGAACTCAAAATATCATCAAAATAAATAACCAAAAATTTACCAATATATTCATGTAACACTATATTCGTCACCCTCATAAATGTACTAGGTGCATTAGATAATTAGAATGGCATCACCATACACTCATATAAGCCATCTCTAGTCTTGAATATAGTTTTCCACTCATCTCTTTCAGGAATTCAAATATGATAATAACCACTCTTTAGATCAATCTTGATAAAATATTTTGTTCTTGCAAGTACATTCATCGTATCATCTAAATGAGGTATAAGAAACATATACTTTATTATAATTTTATTAATTTCTCTACTATCCACACACATTCTCCATCCTCCATTTTTATTTAGAGTTAGCAATGTTGGTGTTTCACATGGATTCATACTCTCCCTTATCACTTTTTTTGTTAGCAATTCAATAACTTATTTATTTAATTTTGCATGTTCTATTGGAATCATCATATAAGCTTCCTGATTGGGTAGATATGATTCTAGAATCAAATCAATGTGATGCTGAATAGCTATCTTCAATGGTAAATCATCTAGTAACTCATCAAGCATAAGATCTGCATATTATTTCAACACTCTTGCTACTTTTATTGGCATTGGCACTTCTGTTTCTTTATTCTTTTCTACTAATGCATAACAACCTGCTACCTTCATATCTTGGATAAATTATTTAGTAGAGATAATGCTTTCTATCTTCTCTTCTTTTTTGAGAGGTAAAAAAACTAACTTTGTACCACCTTTCCAAAAAGTGTATGTGTTCTTTGCTCCATCATGAATTACTTTCCTATCAAATTACCATAGTCTCCCCAATAACACATGACATGCATCCATCAGAATAAAATCACACCATATTTCATCATTATATGAGTTTTCTATAGAAAACTTGATTAAGCACCTTTTATCTATTATAACCTCATTCCCTTTCTTAAACAATGAAATTTGATAATGGTTAGGTTGCTTTTCACATTACATATTTAGTTTCTCAATCATTTCTTTAGAAACCATATTTTCAAAACTACCACCATCTATAATTACTTTGCATACCTATCTACCTAAAGTACATCTTGTTTGAAAAATATTTGATCACAACCATGCATCACCACCTTCTTTATTCTACACTTGTTTCTTCCTTAGAGCGATCATGGTTCTTCTCATCATGAGTTTCTCTTTAACATCTGTTGGTGCAACTTCAATATTCTGCCCTTCTATTTTGACCTCAACAAGATTTACTCTTGGGCAATCTTCTTGCCTCTTTTGTTGATCTTGATAGTTTGGACACTCAAATGCTCTGTGCCTTTCTTCTCCACATCTATAATAGACATAAGATCTATGTTGATTCAAAAACCATCATCTAACACCACCATAACTTCATTCTCTCTAAAATCTTCTTCCTCTTTATTGATA
This sequence comes from Torreya grandis, assembly GCA_037957365.1. NCBI lineage: Eukaryota > Viridiplantae > Streptophyta > Pinopsida > Cupressales > Taxaceae > Torreya > Torreya grandis. Next base: position 357,765 of record JARHVA010004361.1, on the reverse strand, counting down.
TTAAAACCCTTGCCTATTATCATCTTGCCTTTCTATATCACTTGATGATTCACCTTTATTGGTATTAAATCCACCTCTAGTGGTATTAAACCCACCTCATCCCCTTATTGGAGGGGATCCACCTCTTCATGGACCAGTAGATGTCCTTTGAAATTTTATCTATCTTTTTCCTTCTGCCTTCAAAGATATTTGATAAGCCTCCCCCATGTTAAGTTTTCTATGCATACTTAATTCATCTTGAATAGAAAATTTCAAACCATTTACATAACTTCCAGCCATCTGCTCTTCTATTTCATTATGCTCCACTCGTATGGAAATATTGTAAAATTCATCTGTATACTCTTGTATACTGTGATCTTTTTGCCTTAAAATTTAAAATCTTTTGTATACGATTTATGCATAATCCATAGGAATAAATTTCTTCCTCAACATATTTTCCATCTTTTTCCATGAATTAATCTTATCTTTAGCTCTTCTTTGTCTTTCTTTCTATAGGTGATCCCACCAAATCATTGCATGACCTTTCAATTTCATGTATGCAAACTTTACCTTGTCTTCTCTCATAGTCTTCCATTCAAAGAATTTCTCCATGCTATTCATCCAATCTATCAACTCCTCTAGTTTTAAACTACCTCCATAATCTAGAACTTTAACCTTGATTTATTCATTCCTTCCTTTGAAACCCTAAACTATCCTGTCTTCCATCGATGGTGGTGGCTCTTGTCATTCTTCTTCTTGCTCAACTTATTCATCATGATCTGTGTCTTCCTCATCACCACCTTCTCTTCTTTGCTTATTAGTGATAACCTCTATTAATTATTGAACTTACCTCTAAAACTCTTGTATAGTCTGGTTTATCTGTGCCATACCTTCTCGTCCTCTCACCATTCTTCTCTCTTCCAAGATTTGAACTTGCTCTGATACCAAATAATGAACTCAAAAACTAAGAAGAACAAGAAAATTATCAATAGGTCAAGATATTGAAATGATACTCATAATTGATTCATATTTATTACTTTAAATAATTACAAACCTAAATCATGCTTAAATAATTCATAACTCAAAAATTAGAGTTTAAATGCAAAATTCTAAAAAAATTAAAATCTGAAAAAAATGTCTATTTTTAAAAACTCCTGAAATTGTCAGGCACCTAGAACAACAAACATGCTCTGATACCACTTGTCAAGATCTTTGCTCCACCACAATTAGAGCACATATGATTACCACTTGTATTAGCAACTAAACACGGAATTTAACCAGAAGTATAAAGTAACTAGAAATATGAAACAACACAGGGTATAAGAGACAATACACAATTGTATTATATACACAAAAGAAAATACAATAAGGAAGATGCCACTTCTTCCTCCACCTCAAAGATTCGCCACTCCTCAAGACCTTCTTCCCTCTCTCTCTTGGTCCCAACAATCAATTCCAATATAGAATTGATGTTCACCTCTCCAACCAGTCAGTAACAACACTGCCAGTTCACCAAGCACACAACCGTGCTCCAAGTAGATCTCTCATGAACCTTCAACCTACAATTCAATAGACCATACTCACAATTGTAGATCTCTCTACACCCCTGAAGAACCCTTCTTCAACCAGTACCCTGGTGGATTAGCTCTTTGACCTTGCAGACCTTGCAACTCTCCCTGATCAAACACTCTCAGCACCCCTTTAGAACTAGGAGGAGCTACACTAGCTCTCTCTCAAAGCTCTATGGCTTTCTAGCACACACTTACAATACAGCCCATGAGTCCATATATAGATCTCATGCTCACAATAATTAGACTAACCTAATTACAATAATTAGACTCGCAACTCAAGACTACGACTAGCCTTCAACATGCAAACTAGCAGTCCAAAAATAGACTCTCCCAGATTTGCCATGTGAACTGCCTGTTCTCATACAGGCTGTCGACATCGGCATCTCCATGACCGATGTCAGCTGACTGGTAACCGACGTCGGTTGCTTCCTCTTGCTATCTGACCGACGTCGGCTGATCAGATTGATGCCATTTTTCCTGCAACTGAATCAACAACTCCCCGCAACTCTGGATCCTCCTTAACTTCTCCTGTTTGCATCCTGGTGAAGCTTTTAGCTCCACAACATAACAATCTCCCACTTGGAGATAAATAGCTGCACCTGTACCTATACCTGTACACCGTCTAAATTATTCCTTGGCTTGTATTCCTCTTCAAGATCAACCCTGAAGATCAACCACCACGCAACCTGTGATGCTACACCTGTCATTCAAGTAACCTGCCACATCCAAACCTACATATCCATGTAGTGAAGAACTTGACCCTGCATAACAAGAAACCTTGTTGCTAGTCCCACTGAACTGCCCTCCAGTACTCCTTCCCCGAATTGGCTCCATACTTTCTGACAACCCCCACTGCTTGGGAAAACAACTTAGGTCTACACTAGACCTCATGTGATTTCAAACCCTATTTCAAGCTAAGCTTGAACTATCTAGCCCTTTGGTGTGCTTTTAGATTCTGCATCCTGCATCATGAACCCCGCCAACACCGTCTTCACATTAGCTCCCACTAGAGATCAAATCTCCATGTCTCATATGCCAAAGAATTTCGCTGCTCCAAATTCTTCCTAACACTCCTCTGAACTAACCTTACCCTTAGCTCAGCAAATCCCTGTATGTACAAACCTACTAGTAAATCACCCACATACAGTAATAGAATGATGTCATGAATCATCATCCACCTGGTAAGACAAAACCACAATAGTTACACTGACGTTGACTAAAGCCATGCTTAGTCATCCACCTGTCAATACCTGTACCACTGTCTTGTAGCTTCCTCAAGACCATATGCCTTGGCCTTCTGTCTCTTTTATCCATCCACTCTCTTCTTTATCTCAGGAATCCATTCCGTCTCTCAGTGCTTACTTCCAGCTGACAACTTTACCAACAAATACCTGTTTGGTTCTTCTCCAAGGACTCACGCTTCTCATCCATGCCAAGCTCCCACTGTATCTGGACTCTACCTGCATTGCTTCTTCCATCTTCCTGGTTCTTGACTATCAAAGAAGTAATATAAAGAAGGTGAACAATGAATATGAGGTTCACTTACCATTTCTGACCTCAACATGAGCGTTTGAGACTTGCTATCCACCCACTATCCATACCAGTGACCTATCTCGGCCATCTCCCAGTCTGTTTCTGACTGATGTCGGCTCCCTGTACTGAACCTGACTGCGGACATCATTTCCCTGGCCAACACCGGCATCCCTACTACCGACGTCAGTTTCTTCATGACCGACGTCGGTCTTCCTGTTGCCGACGTCGGTTACTATATAACCGATGCTGGTACCTGTGTTCGTCTGTGAGTGATAACATTTTACCCGCGAGCTCTCCATGGATCAAAATCCTAATCAAATCAACCCTGCTCTACTCAGAATAAATTAGCTTCCTCACCTGATCTCTGTCTGTCATCTTCTCCATGAACACCAAGGCTTTCCAGTTCTTTAGCTTGTCAAAAACATCTGACCTCCGCTTCAAAACCTGCATTCTCCTCCTACATATGTGACTAAGCCTATGAAGCCACATCTCTACAATAGAGGGTGAATCAACAATATAAGTAGATAGATAAAGGCTACCTACTTTCTTACCACCATCTAATTCAAGTATAACCGCTGTGAGAGTTACAGTGCATCTCTCATCACCCTAATTTCTTGAAGAAATTAGACTAATCTCCAAGACTGGTACCTGCATGACTTCCTCCAACCATTGTGAGTCATCCGCTTGCAATTTCAGCTTGACTTCCCCTTCATCTATAATCTGACAAGGCTCTCCAACCCCTAAATAAATCTCTCCAAAGTCTCCAAAGACATACCTATGAAAAGATGCTCTATTTCGGGCTGCATGGAAAGAGGCAAAAGAATCTGTAAACAAAGATTCCACTTTATCGAGAACATCCTATGCAATATTACCTGTAACATATGCTTCCACTAGTTCATCTGCTACCAACCAACGATCTCTTTTAACCTGCTCTTTCTTTCCATCAATCAGACCATTCGTGCTATTCAGTTTCTCCATTCGTAGCTTACTTTCTTCTGCCATTGCTATACTCCCACTCAATCTAAAACCCCTGTGAGTGACCTGTAATCAATAAACACTACCAGATCTAAAACCACCTGTTAGTCAACCCAACCAAAAGCTCTGATACCACTTGATGGTATCAGCTCTTGAACCTACAACCAAGGCTCTGATACCACTTGTCAGGCACCTAGAACAACAAACATGCTCTGATACCACTTGTCAGGATCTTTGCTCCACCACAATTAGAGCACATATGATTACCACTTGTATTAGCAACTAAACACGAAATTTAACCAAAAGTATAAAGTAACTAGAAATATGAAACAACATAGGGTATAAGAGACAATACACAATTGTATTATATACACAGAAGAAAATACAATAAGGAAGATGCCACTTCTTCATCCACCTCAAAGGTTTGCCACTCCTCAAGACATTCTTCCCTCTCTCTCTCGGTCCCAACAATCAATTCCAATATAGAATTGATGTTCACCTCTCCAACCAGTCAGTAACAACGCTGCCAGTTCACCAAGCACACAACCGTGCTCCAAGTAGATCTCCCATGAACCTTCAATCTGTAATTCAATAGAGCATACTCACAATTGTAGATCTCTCTACACCCCTGAAGAACCCTTCTTCAACCAGTACCCCTGTGGATCAGCTCCTTGACCTTGCAGACCTTGCAACTCTCCCTGATCAAACACTCTCAGCACCCCTTTAGAACTAGGAGGAGCTACACTAGCTCTCTCTCAAAGCTCTATGGCTTTCTAGCACACACTTACAATACAGCCCATGAGTCCATACATAGATCTCATGATTACAATAATTAGACTAACCTAATTACAATAATTAGACTTGTAACTCAAGACTATGACTAGGCTTCAACATGCAAACTAGCAGTCCAAAAATAGACTCTCCCAGATTCGCCATGGGAACTGCCTGTTCTCACACAGGCTGCTGACATCGGCGTCTCCATGACCGATGTCGGCCGACTGGTAACTGACGTCGGTTGCTTCCTCTTGCTATCTAACCGACGTCGACTGATCAGACCGATGCCATTTTTCCTGCAACTGAATCAACAACTCCCCACAACTCTGGATCCTCCTTAACTTTTCCTGTTTGCATCCTAGTGAAGCTTTTAGCTCCACAACATAACCGAAATATCCCAAAAATCTCTCAAAATATCCTAAACACTATGATTAGACTATGGGATGAAATTCAATTGAATTTGATGTTCATTCTAAACATATACAAATTCTAAAAATAGAAAAAACCTAAAAAAATAATTAAATCACAATTTCAGACTCTTAGATGATCACGTATGGTCTCCAAAAAATATCAAAAACATTCATAAATAGGTAGAAATTTCTATAGATAGCAATGTACTTTTTGATATGGTTTTTTTAGTGCCTAGAAGAGTTCAAACAGAGCTAGAAATCAAATGTTATGGCCTCCAGAAGGTTGGCTTATTTTTTCTGCATCGAGGAAAAAGGTGATCATAGGATCAGCATACACTAAAATGATGGTCATTGTTCATTTCTTAAACAAATAGTTATATAGATAAAATGAGCCCTAAATGTTTGATTTTAGGGTTTCATATATTATATTATGGTTAGTGCTGAATATTATAGAGTGTTTTAAAATATAAATATATTTTCTATTTAATCATGAAAGAGGTTTTTAATGTTAAATATTGGTACTACAAAATTAAAATTTTGAACATCAGTTAAAAAGTTTTATATAAAAATTCCTCATCATAAAATTGATTATAATAAAATGTTTAATAGCTTAAAAGCTTCAAAATTTAATTAAAAATAATTAAAATAATATTAATATAGATAAAAATTTAATGTGACCACAACTCTACGTAAGTTCTCATACCATTACCAAAACAAGTTTTATATAAAAATTCCTTAACATAAAATTAATTATATATGGAATTTTCTCCCTCATTATTGGAATTGGTACACTTCTTTTAGCCTTATTTTTTAATCAAAGAAATAACGAAACTCCAATGAACCTATAAATGGAAATTATTGTGGAAGAAATTGGGCCATTTTAATCATAATTCATGACTGTATTTGTGATATACAAATCTCACTACTATGTTTCATGAAGTTTCCAATCACTTTCATTGTAACCTACTCTTAGGTAAAATATGGATACACATAAGTAAATCCATGCCATCTACTTTAAATTAGAGCATCAAATATACATGAGGGACATATGTATACATCTCCTAAAGATAATCAACCTTTTAAATATTACAAAGCAGTATATCCTAATAAAAAATGTAGTCCATGATCAAATTCTTTTTAGTATACTTTAATACCTCTTTCACATATCATACCACCAAAAATGAAAAATACATATCAAATTATATAGTAAAATAAGACTAAATAAAAAGATCCAATTCTACATGAATCAAGCCAACAAAAGACAATAAAAGAAACACAAGAAGAGAAGATATTATAGGTACCTTTTGTTTTCAACTCAAAGGATCCATATAAGATATGCATGGAATGATATGATAGTGATGATGATGAGAATGAAATTTCAATGAACATAGAGCACTAGTTGTCTTGTCTAAATTTTACACCTATTGGTCTAGGAGAATACCAAGATAATTTAAAACATGTGAACAAAACTAAATTAGATAAATGAAAAGAAATCATTTTAAACATTCAGAATGATACAAGTGACAATACTTGTTTCAATATAAGCTCTCAATGACATACTTCAATGATAAATGCAAAACTAAAGAAAAAAAATAATTCAATCTAGTATAACGAGAGAACAAGAGGCATAGTTCTTATGTGTGGCCAATTTTCCTCACCATTCTTTATTACTTGTTTCATTTCATCCTCTATCCCCTATTTTTTAAAGGAATTTTATTTGATGTCCCAATATTATTTCCATTAATTTTAACAATTTTCCCAATGTCTTCTGAAAGATTGGGTTCAAGCTCTTCAAGTTTATAACATCATTATCCTCTTTAGATTCAAGTATATTAGTCAATCTCAAACCCACTTTTACGGGTCCATTTGTGACTTACATAGTGGCTTCTTTCCTCTCTTAGTTTGGGTCATGATGAACTGTAACAAGAAATATTCAATAATAAAAATTATTTTTTACAGCTACAACTATGAAATTAGTTGATAATGACACCTACATCACAATAAGGTTATGAAAATTATTTGGGTGAATGTAATCTTTAATCATAAATCTCTCCTTCATAAATTTCCATTGTCAAAGTTGATATATACTGAAATTTAGATCATTATTGTCTTCATAAAAATAATAAACTATGGTAAAATGGTGGCCATTGTTGGCTATTTCAAAAAATGAATATGTAGATAAAATGATCCCTAAAAATTTAGTTTTAAAGTTTCACATGTTATTTTATGATAGGTACATAATGTTATAAGGATTTTTTAAATATGAAAATATTTTCTAGATAATTATGAATGGGGTTTTGAATGTCTTGTATTTGTGTTTCAAGGGTCAAATTTTGGTCATAAATTAAGAAATTATATATAATTACCTTTCAAGATAAAATTGATTATATCATAAAATTTATGTTGTCAGATACTAGTTTATAGGGTCATAAGTATTGATACAATAGTGATATAAAATAGATCCAAATATGATCTTTCCTAGATATGTCCAAGAAATGTTTGGATCCCTATAGATAATCCTAGATATGTCTCAAGATGTATCTAGTAGTATCCACAGGGCTCTTGACATTTCATGGCCATATCTAGACCTAGGATCTATGGCAAAAAATCTTTAATTAATTATTCAATTTATTTTCACTTAACAAAAATTCAAATAATAAATTTAAAAAAAAAGTAAACTACACACCATGGGCCTATTTATTTGAAATTTGGGAGTGTTTGCTACTTGATATTAAAGGTTGCGGATCTATTTGATATTTTATTGAAAAATATAGTGAGAACATTATTCTTAATTGGAGAAAGTACCAACCATATTATTATCAAATGGTTCATATTTAATTTACTTCCATTAATCCAAAGGGTTTTAGTATGACTAATGAATATGATGGTTGCTTATATCCATCAACTAGGGTACATTCCTCTAGGTACTTGACATAGAGAGTCAAGCGGTTATGGTTAAGATCGTGCCCTAGGTGATTTTGATGGAATGGATACCTCTTAATCATGGATGCTTAGCCAAAGGAGCTCACTAATTTTGATGTACACTTACTCATCATTGTAATCAATTTTATGTTTATTGGGAATATGGGCTGATAGGCCAACATTCTATGTAATTCAGTGATTTCATGTAAATGATGTCTATAAAGGGATGCATAAAAAAATGGCTTCCATCTCTTATTTTTCATATAAATGGTTCATATTAAAATGGCTTCCATCTCTTATTTCTCATATGATCATGTTCTAGTCTTCATCATGGTTTTCAATTGTAATTTTAAAGTGAAAAAAACACATGGGCTTTATGGATATGGAATCTAGAGATGTTTATAGTGACCAACATTATATTAATCATTTTCAAAATTTGAAAAACATTAGAATTTTATATTGTTTGTTGATGAATTTAGCTTTTTTTAACAATGATAACTTCTGTCTTTGGTCTTATGAGTTGATTGCTAATGTACATATTCTAAAAAAAATAATTTGAAACAACCAAAAATGTTGAAATCCTATCTTTCTCTTTTTTGAAGCATAAATATATTTACACTAATTTTTAGTTAAGTCTAAATAGATTTCATTCACATAAGAGATTACCACTTTATACATTTATGAATTGAATAATTTTTTTTTTATCAATTTCCATTTTTTTTTCAATTTCATTTAACATAATCAATGAATGGGAAAGAAGTCAGAAACTTATGTAATCACTAGATCAAATATTAACCATCTTCCTTATATATTTTTTTCTTAGGGGTTGTTGAAATCATTTTTTTACCCAAATAAGGATGGATAATTATGGAGAAAGATAAAAAGAATAAGTTATAAAAATTATAACTCATACAGATTAATATTCCTAGCTACAAGAGCCCTATAGGTCCCTAGAGGGGAGACAAAAGGCTAGGGAAGAAGACCACTAGCTTAATAATCCACCATAATGATGATGTAAAATTAACATGGGTGCCTCATTATTCAACCATACTCTGAAAAAATGTTTAAAAATACTAATACCTTGTTTGGTGATTTCCATCCAAATTTGAAATTATTTTTGAAAAGAAACAATGCTTGAAAATAAAACCCTTACATGGTTCATATAAAATATAAAATACATCAAATACCATTGGAAAACTCATCAGTTGGAGGAAATGAGAGATAACATATCTCTTCCCACTCCCTAATTCACATAAAGCATTTAAACTCTCAATTCAATACAACTAAATTTTATTCTTATAATTATGGATATTGTATAACTGAGACTCTTTTGGTGTTCCTATAATTTTGTTTTCAAAATGGGTGGGATTAAAGATAAATAATGATCCTTGAATCTATGTGTATAATAGGAGGATTATACCTAGCTATGCAATATGGAATTTTCTCCCTTATTATTAATTCTTTTACACTTATTTTAGGCTCCTTTTTAAGAAAATAATTCAGGGAGCTCCAATGAACCTAAAAATGCAAATTTTGGTGGAAGAAATTAGGTAGTTTTAATCATACTTCATGACTATACATGTGGTATACATATCTTGAGCAAGTAATGGTGTAGTTGAATTATTGGTTGCATTAGCTATAAACCTTATGCCAAGAAAAATTAGTTTACATGATGATAAAATTCATAATATAATTTATAACACTTAGTGACTTAGATTGATTTTTATAATGGATGCAGTGAATAAGATGCTAATTAACATTCTACAGCTCAATAATTTATGTGTGATCCAAATAAGAATTGAGTTGTTGGCAAGCTTTCTCAATTGTCCTTAGAATTTTTCATACTTGGTTAGAATTTAAATTAATAGATGTGTCAATAGACTTTAATTAATTGGGAATCTTAATCTCTTAGAGTAGTCAATCATAATTTATTCAATTGGGGAATCCTCACCAAAATCATTAAGGCAATTAATTTATTTTCAAGACTTATGCATATATACTACTCTCCACTCAAGGAATTAAAATTGGAGAAGGGGTCATTTACTAATTCATTGTGCAACCTCTAGAAGAAATATCTATGCAATACAAGATTGTCAAAGATTTTAAATTTTGATGACTATTTTACCAACCTTAAGCATTTCAAAATTTACTATAATAATTGTTTAAAGGAGATTGAACATCTACCAATAACATTTAGGGGCATAGCATTGTATATTTGTAACATGCTAAAAAAAGGTGTATCATTGGTTTGGTAAAACTTATAATGCTGGAAATAAATGATTTTCTATGGTCTACATAGTTCATCCTAAAACTAGTAGAGATATGAATATGATATTTAGATACATGGATACAACCCTTTTTTGTTACGTCTAGATATATTTTTTGATACAAACACATACATCCATACATACATACATACATATGTACATACATACATACAATGTAGTCATATAAACAAAAATACCACATAATATGCATATAAGAAATAAAATAAGTTAAATAACCACAAAGCACACATGTTGTAGCCAAATGTAGGATCATTCCAAGTACATTGAAAACCATGTTCTGGGTTCTCATAACCACCAAATGTAGGGGATCCTCATTGATTCTAATAGATGGAGAAAAAACCAAAAATGTACAATGGCATAAAGACATGTCATATATGAACCATGAGATAAAAATAATGAAACTAAAGGCTAGCATGACACACCTTTCAAATGAATCCTCATCCATACAAGGATGGTTTATTTTGTAGATACTAGTGGGATAGGTTCAAAAAGGGGCATCTAGACCTATTTATAAGGACTACTTATGATCCAAAACTCAAAATCTTTGGTTGAAAGATAATTTAGAAATAAGAACAACACAAATCAAATAATGCTATCTCTAAAAAGAGATGTTTTATTTATCAAAATTGCAAACCCAAACATATGCTTATCTTTGAAAAGAGATGTCTAATATCCATTTTGGGTTACATATTCATTTATACATGTTTTGAAGGTGTGGAGAGGATATGTAAGGTCACCAATCTTGAGGGAGATGAATTGGTTCAACTTCCATGATTTACAACAATACAGAATTCGAGGAATTACTCTTTTTAGAAACTTACTATTTTTAGACTGCACTACTAAAATTGAAATTTATGACACTTCCATTGGGTTTTAGGGTGTCAAAATTCATCGAGCAAAGGTTGATGCCATCTCACGATGTTCCCCTCATTATTAACTTTGCAACGGTTCAAACGGTGAGTCAATTGGAGCAACGGTGCAAAAGTTATGGCTCCCAGAAGTTTCGTCATCAAAAGGGGTGGACCCATCACCTGAATTGTCATCTGAATTGTTGTTCGGATCAACTTAAGGTATTGATTGGGACATAGAAATCATGCTCAAGACAAGAATAGTTGCAACATTATACTACAACTAGACATGATGTTTAAACTAGAGCAATATGGACCAAATAGAATATCGAAATGTGATGAAAATATTATGCAAGTTAGTAGGAATTGTGGGATGAGGGTCATTGAAATATGGGTAGCAAGAGTGCACCCCACATATTTTTAAGTATAAAATGGATTAAAATCCTTCAGTGCATTAATGAATTAGGGAAAGGTATATTGTGTTTCTATATTTTTAAATCACAAAGGCAGTTAGAAAATTACATTTAAAACTATGAGTATGGTGCTTGCATGGTATCCCAAGCACATAAATGGATGACTAATGCATTAATTATAAATTTTCTACACCACTTTTCAAAATCCATTCCAGTTGGTTCTTAGCCATTAAATATTCATCTCCTTGTATTTTATGGCCATGGTAGTCATGTGCTTTATGGGACAATCCATGAAGAACGAGCATTGGGCATATATATTATCATTTTATCTTCCCAAATTAGCCACAAGTTAGAACCACTATAAGTTAGTGTGTTCTCACCCTTCAAGGTTTATGATTAAAAGGACAATTCAAAATGGAAGCCCAAGCACTATAGCATATAAGTTAGGAGATATGAGTTGGAGACACTTAGTAGTAGAGATTTCAAAAGAGATTTGAATCCATCAAATATTAAAGTTAGATTTAAAATAAATAGTGTTTTTATCAACTAAGATGCTATTGCCAATGATATGCCCTTGGTGATCCATACAATGTTGAAAAATAAGATGTGAAAAACATAATTACATTAGTTATATATAGAAGGGAATACATCTTTGAACCTTTGAACTTGTGAACTCATTGAGCCTTTTGGTTCAAGGTTCAATGGTTCAATCAGTTCATTATTTTTATTTGGCTAAGTCCTTTTGATCTTTTTGAACCAAAAGCGTTGAACCATTTGGTCGTTGAACTTGTTGAACCATTGAACCCATTGAACCTTTAAACCAAAGTGGTTCAATGGTTCAACAGTTAAATGGTTCAAGCCTTCTTCTCTTTGATAAGTGTTTTGAAGCCGTTGAACCTTGAAGCGGTTTAACTTTGAACATTGACAAATGCGCTTAACTCTTGCTGATGACGTTGAAACTTTGAACCCATTATACCCATTGAACAAAAATGGTTCAAGGTTCAATGGTTAAATCCTTGTTTAGAAGCTTGCCGATGGACATTTTGGTTGAACCTTGTCATTAAAGCAACCTTGAAATCACCTAAGTATTGACACCTTGCTTCTTTCCTGTAGAGTCCGTAGATTCAAGCCTGTAGAGTCTGTAGATTCAAGCCTGTGGAGTCTATAGTTTTAAGCCTATAGAGTCTGTAGATTTTTGAAAAGCTTGAATAATGAAGAACTTGAATGCTCAGAACAATTCTTGAAAAGGGGAGAGAGGATCTTGGTCTGTTGAACAAAAATAGTTCATAGGTTGTTCCCAAAAAGATTGATTATTTGAATAATTTACTATGAAACTAGGATCTTTACACTGGTCCCTATTCATCTCAAGCACACCCAATTTTAGAATTTATCGCCTTCTCATATCATAATTGCACCAATAAATTTCAAAGGGAGAAATACTTATGGATTGATCCCTCTTCAGAGTATGGTATGTAGGCAGTGTGCCCACACATGGGGTGTGAAGCATGTTTAATGCATCTTATACACACTAATCCCCTCTCTTTACTCAAAGTCCTATTCAATTTTATTGAAGACCTAGGTTTGAAGATAAATTAGATCTAACAATAGATCTATTTATAGTCATGCTTCACAATTTCATAGGTTGGTTCATATAGGAGTGGTAGATAGAACCTAGAAAGCTTAGATCTCTATGACCAGTTTGGACAATAGCAACAGGAATAAGACTATAGTGTCAGACCTTGAAGCATCCTATTTTAAGTCCTCCTATCCTTTCATTAAAAAATGTCTAGATCTAGGTTATTGACACTTTTCCAGTCCTACATAGTATCAATTTTTGTCTCAGTCAGATCAACATAGTTCTAAGCTAAGTCATATTTGTCTCTATTCACTTGCTATTTTTAGAAAGTCTAAATACCAATCATAATTTACAAATTATTAGGCTAATTATGGCATAATTATTGATTGGTTTAACTACTCATAATTTTAATTAAATATGAATAACAATCCTAATTATTCCCAAAAAGGTTAAATCAGTTGGTGAACATGACTTACTTCATTTGCACATAAAAACCCTATGGTAAATTTCCTATTGATTTTTGTTATATTTTTATGATTTTTTAACTACATAATTAAATTATAAATTAGCATTGAATTTAAAATTTTTTAAGTAATTTTAAAATAATTATCTTTCAAACTCTAGTTGCCCATACTAGGTCCCAGTAATTTCCTAATAATTTTCCAATAAATTTATGATTTTTTACTAGCAGATTTAAATCATATAATCAATTCAAATTTCAAATTTCAATAGTAATTTTAAAAAATATATATTTTTCAAAACCTTATTTTCATATACTAGGTCCCATAAAATCAATAATTTTCCAATAATTTTTTTGATTTTTTACTTGCATATCTAACTCAAAAATTCAATTTTAAATTCAAAATTTCATAGTAAATTATTCAAATAATTATCTTTCAAATCCTAGTTTCCTTTACTAGGTCCCATTGCATCTTGAGGTATCACCTTACACCTATAATCATATTGAAAAAATGGATCTCACTTATTTATAAAATTTGCTTACATTTCTTGCAAATAATGAGACCATACTTGGTCTTATCATGTACATGAATGACGATGTCTATCATATGTTAGTAAAAAGTTTCATTCTTTGCATTTCATGTCTATTTTTTATAATAATGGATGGTATTAAAAAATTTATTTCAACAAATGCACATGGTTTCAAAATTTCTCTTGCATATTTTCTCTCACTCATGCAAAATAAATTCCATCTCCATTTTGTTAAACATATTAGAAATGTTATGTTACATGTCAAAATTTTTGATGCCTTCGTGCACTATTTAATGTTCTCTATCCCTTGATTTATATCTCTCATGTGGATTTTTTTAAAATTTTATCATGGTAAACATGTTAGACATGTTATGTTACATGCCAAAATTTTCTATGCCTTCATGCACAATTTCATGCTCTCTATCCCTTGCTTTATATCTCTCATATGGATTTTTTTTCAAAAGTATTATTCTAAACACACTAGAAATATCATAGTATATGTCAAATTTCTTTATGCATTAATGCACAATTCCATGCTCTACATCCCAAACTTGTTATCTCTCATGTGGAATGTTATTTCTAATCATATTTCTATACAAATTACATGGATTTCATCTCATATTCATGGTTTCTACCTAGATATATCTAACTCTTTGGTTACTTTTGAGAATATTGCTTCTCCTCCTCTCCCCTAAGAGGGTTATAGCTACTTTCCCTCTAACCAAGTCCATTATATCACCCCTCTAAAAGGCAAGGCAACCTATACTATTGTTTATAATGTATACATTCATCGTATAGCTTCTTCACAGCCTATTCAACATATGTGCTTCAATGTTCAATCAGAAGCAACTAGGATTCGCACTTGTGAGACTATAAGGGATCAAATCACCAGTATGAGCAAGTTAATTTTAGATTTACAAACATAGAATCAGATATTACAATATTGGAGAATCATATTATAATACAAAAGCCTCAAAGGAACCCTAGTGTCAATCATGTGTATGCACCTTCAACTAGTTAATTGGTTGCAAGAAATGTTATATATCAAAACAAGAAACCACAATAAAGTAACTCTAAAATAGTGAATCTAAAAGAATTCAAAGATAAAATAAGATTTGTAATGAGGTACTATGGAAAATGATTAAATCTTAATTGATCAAACTACCTCCTCTATATCCAGATATTATTGTGCATCTCATAGAATACATGGGCATCATAGAGATTCATGTTTGTCATCGAAAACACACATATAATTTATAATTTATAAAGATAACCATATACAAGGTAAATCAGTCAGGTAATCCATAGTGACATAGGAACACATTCACAAAGGGTCCAATTCAGAAATAGTACAAAAGTGGCTACCAAAACATAACTCAAAATAAAAAAAGGATCAAAAAGCAAACTCAAATAAAGTAATAGTACCACAACCACAAGTAAAACATGAAAATGATGCAAATTTACCTCTCGAAAATGAGTCTCAACTTTCAACGTAGTATGGTTTTGGTAAAAAATATCTACAATAGTTTGATTATCAAGGTCAAGGTTTGGGCAAACAAGCTTAAGGCATCACTACTCCTATTCTAGAAGTTGATAATATTTGTCACGAAGGTTTGGGATTTACTAAACATCCTAAGGAAAATCATTCATAAAAATAATTTATCAAAAGAAAATATCCATATACAAAAAAAGTCAACATTAGCATTCCATTGGTTCAAAATCAAGATGATAATGATGGGTGGGACAATATAGGTTATTATGATTTCCAAGATATCGATAATGAATCCATATATTTAGAGTCATATTCATAGTGATTACCTCATGCTTCATAATCATTCATGATTCCTCTATTTAATATAGGACACCATGATAGGGAGTTTCCCATGAGACTCATTGGTTAGTATCATTTTAACTCAATATTGATTGTGCATAGTTCCTTTTCAATTTCTTGTATATAATCTCTTAATGTTTACCTATATACAATTTCTTTTAATTGATTGTACATGGTCTCCTTGTGATTGATTATACATATTTTAATATCTCAAAATACAAAAGCAATATAACATTAAAAAATTCAAAAACATTCAAATAATGAAAAAAAAAACCCAAAAGACTTCAATTATATGCTTCATCCATGCTTTACATTGCTACTACTATCCTAGACTTACATTTGTTGTTCTATACTATTTTTTGTCAATTTATCTACATTACCATGCTTCACTTGATATTGTTTGAGTGTGTGGAGTGAATTCCATCCCTTTGATTGCTTCACTCTACCCATTGAGGGGGCATCCTACTTCTACATTCAAGATGAACATTGATATATCTTCCCCTTGGGGGCATTTTATAAATGACTACACCATCTAGGTTATGTCATTCCTAAACCACACACTCTAGTTATCATGTTGATATACATTATTTACTAGCTTACATAGATTACCCTATCGATACTCACTAGTATATAACACTTTTGTATTTCTTAGCATATACCTAGTCTTTTACTAACATGTCTTGCATACTTTCACACTCTTAATTTGATTAGTTAGATGCAATTATATTTTAAGTCTTTACATGCTTTATCTTCTTGCTTAACGTATCTTAATGTGATGGCATTTCCAATTCCTACTTTCTCTTTTATGTGGATTAGGACATTTGCCAATGTCTTTTGCTTCTATGCTTATGTGTGTCTTAGGATATTTGCCAATGTCCTTTTCTTGTACTCTTTTATGTGATTGTGGATCTCATGCCAAAATTTTCTTGTTCCTAATTGTATGTGTATGTGGCATTTGAACATGCCTTGTATGCTTGCTTTCCAACATGTGCCCATGTCCCTTGTTTGCTTGGCCCCTTATCTACTCTTGTATGCTTCTTGATTCTTGCCTTATGTGTTTGAATGATTTTTGATTGTTTACAATGCCATGATTCAAATCATGCATTATATTTCCTCTTGGATGTCATGATGGACATCATGCTCCATCCCTCTATGAAAACTAAACAACTAAATAACTAACACTAAAAACTAACAACTAACAACTAATAACTAACAACTAACAACTAACAACTAACAACTAACAACTAACAACTAAAAACTAATAACTAACAACTAACCAAAATTATATTTCTAGTTCAATACATTACCCATGACATTACATTATTATATCTATCTAGGCATACCCTTGTTGACCTAACAATCTCTCAATACAAACCATGATATATCTTGAGATATCTTGTTAATTTTTATTGATATATCATGCATATTTGTAGCATAACACACTTGCAAGGTTTTTTATTCTAGAGGAAGTCATTGTAGGGTCTCCAATCCTACCCTCAAAAGAGGGGGCAATAAATAGGGGTTTCATCATAGAGATTTGAGCTCCTAGCAGTCAAAAAATCTAGTTTTAGAACACTCAAAATAACAACTAGACATCAAACTAGTCAGAACATAATAGGTAGATAGTGATGATTCAAAAACAAGTTTCATTTTAATCTCAAGAAAATAGTGCTAGACATGGATAAAAGTGCCAGATACCAAGGTGTCTAATTTTTCGTACTCTTATCCAAATAGTGGAAAAACCAAATTTTCTAAAATCAGGCAGAAAATAGGTTCAACTATAGTTTTTTACTTTTAAACCAGTTCAGTAACAACAATTTTCCATACACTTTTGCTTAGAGAATATAGATAAATGGGGAATCATATATGGCATGATTGGCTCTCACTTATAATTTTAGGTATGGCAATTGGTATAACTTGTAGATCATAATCTATGTTTTAGACACCAGTGATTCAGGGTAATGTGTGAAACACATTTATTTTTTCCTCTTTCCAAGTTTATCATTACCCAGACATTCTCAATAGTTGTGTGCCTTATTCCATCTGTAGGTGGTTGGCATCATTTTAGAGTGGATTTAATACAAGACTAATATCCACATTTTGGAATGGCTTTCATACAAGCCTAGTGCCCAGTTCAAAGTGGATTTCATAGAAGCCTAATCTCCATATTTTAGAGTGGCTAAGAGTGGCATATTTTCCAACATACATTTAGCTATCCATGCCAACATTTTTAGATTATAGAACATTCACGAGCTTCAAGAGCCATCTCATATGACATACATTTCATACCGGTATCAGTTCATAACTTCACTTCAGGGGCAAATGATGGAGCCAAAGGAATAGATAGCCTTTGTATTCATGAACCACCTATTTAGAGGGATTGAACATACAGTCCAAACATCAAACAACACATGCATAATCACCTAAATTTAGTTAGTGGGTGATGATAGATCCAAAGGGTCAGCATTTACATTATTGAGCCACTTTCTAGGGAATTAAGCACTCAGCTCCATTCAAGATCTTAGTCTTGGTAGAACATCATCCAATATTACTCAAGATCATCCAACATTACCCAACATCACAACAAGTTTTGTATTGATTTGCACACCCAATGATGTGTATTTGTTCCTTTTTCTTCCTCTCTCTCTTACCTAGCTTTGAACATTCTTATTTTAGATATAGTGTATCTAGTAAAAACTGATCCACTCTCCCTTTTTAATTGTAGATTCACACTTCATAACATGCTCTCTCTATGCACACCCAACATCACACAAATTTATGAGCTTTACCCTTGCAGGTAACTTAAAGGACACTTTCTAATTTTTCTTTATCCTTGTATTTCACTTTTTTGTATCACTAGAATAAAAGAGGCACAAATGTAGTCATATAAAATGCAAGAATTGATAACTTGAGTGTGACTTATGACATCCAACCCATAGGTCCCTCTTGCATTCTCTACTACTCTCTTGGACATCATTTTATTGATTCCCAATCATCTGTAGGCTTCCAAGACCTTATTCCACCTCAGCTAAGACCCTCTTCCCATGCTTATTCCATCCTCCTAGGTCTTGAAACTGTAGGATAGGAGTGATGGGGATGGACTATAGCAATAAATCCTAGGGTATCCCCTTTTTAGTGCTCCTATCCAATCATATTTTGAGCCCAAGTTACCATTTTTCCATGATTCCTCTTGTTCATTGTGTCAGCCTAATGTGATTGAATTTAACCCATGACCAATAAATCCCTATAGAAACCCATTCAAATATCATTTGGAAAGGGTTGGGAAATATCACAAAGCAAGCAAGAATACAAGTAAGACTACTCAAACATATTTTCTTATTCTCTGCATATAACCATCTAATACTATCTCGAGCTTATTCAAATCTTTACTCCAGTCCCTATTCATCTCAAGCACACCCAATTTTAGCATTTCTTACATTCTCATATCATAATTGCACCAAGCATTTTCAAATGGAGAAATACATATGGCTTGATCCCTCTTTAGAGTATTGGTATGTAGGCAACATGCCCACAAATAGGGTGTGAAGCATGTTTAGTGCATCTTACACACACTAACCCCCGCTCTTTTCTCAAAGTCCTATTAAATCTTATTGAAGACCTAGGTTTGAAGATAAATAATCTCTACAAATTTCTCTGGTTATAATTAGACTTTTTAATTTCATAGGCAGGGTCATATAGAAGTGACAAATATAACCCATAAAGCTCAGACCTCTATGACCATTTTGGATAATAATGGCCAGAATAGGACTATAACACCAAACCTCAAAGTGTCTTATTTTTGGTGCTCCTATTATTTCACCAAATGAAAGCCAGATCTAGGATCCTGACATTGTCCTAGTCCTACATAGTTAGTATTAGTTTCTATCTCAGTCAGATTAGCACAGTTCTAAGCTAAGTCATATTTATCTCTATTCACTTGCAATTTTTAGAAAGTCTTAATACCAATCAATTTTAAAAATCATTAGGTTAATTATGGAATAATTAATGACTAATTTTACTACTCAAACTTTTATCTAAATAGGAATAAAAACCACAATTATTACCAAAATTTTTAAATTAGTGAGACACCACACAATCTTGAAGAAATATCCACCTTTCTGATAAATAACACAATTTCACCTACATTAAGATGACAACATATTTAACTAATTTATTAACTAAGAAACTTTGTATAACATAAGAAATAATGTCATATGATTAGTAGATAGTATATATCATGTATATGGAAGCATTGATTTTGTGCAATCTATCTCGATATCATATTGTAATTTTATATAAGAGTGATGGATTGATCTTATCATAGTAATAATAGGAAATAAGAATCATTTAAGACCTCCTACATATGCAATATATTTTTTAATATTTATGTTCTATGAATACAAATTTGTTCCAAGCTTATTTTAATATCATCTCTTTTTTCCATTTTAATTCATTTATTATATTATTCATTGGTATATGAGCTACTAATTTTAAGGTTTTAATTCATGTGTGTGTGTGTGTGTGTGTGTGTGTGTGTGTGTGTGTGTGTGTGTGTGTGTGTGTGTGTGTGTGTGTGTGTGTGTGTGTTACACACAAACACACATATGCATGTATAGTCATACATATGTCAAAATACATTCATGGAAAGTATACTTTTATGTATGTGTGATAAATACATATGTATATATATCCATACACACATATATACACACATGTATATACTATACATACTAAGACAAGCATACATATATATATATATATATATATATATATATATACAAACAAACATTCAGGGCATCCAGTTACTTTATATGTGTGTCTATGGATGTAGTTATTTTTTTTAATATATCAATAAACTAAATTTAATATATATGCGTAACTCAAATCACTAAAAATATGAAGAAATGGTTCATTGCCTTAGTGAACTTGGGATAAACCTCACCATAAAACCATCAAGAATTTATTCCTTGTCTCTTACCTATAAACCATCTAAATGTTACATAAAAAATGTATTCAAACATTAATAAAATAAAACTTAAAGTCCCTTTATTATTACATTAATCATAAACATATTATTCAAACATTAAATACAACCCCAATTGATTAATAAAATAACATAATGAGATGTAAAGGATAAAATCACTCCCAATAATGAATTATGTTTAAAAACACAATAGAAGAAGTGAAAATCTTGAGCACAACTCTTCAAATTTATTCATGGTGGCATCCTTGTGAGTTTATTTAATATTTTAATTGTTATATTTCTCCTCACTCTTCTATCCCTTCATGTGTGTCTAGACGTCAATTTGACAAGTGGCACATATAAAGTAAAAGGCCAATAGGGCAAGTCTAAAATAATAAATGAGAGCACAATGATTTATTAGATGACTATGTTTAGTATCCTAATCTTATGACCTACACCTTCATACTTATTTCTATATTAATAAATGTTTTGGCAAAAAATCACCTCATAAATTTAATTTATTTTTATCATGATTGATTTTGAAGTAACTTAGGGAGTGTGTATCTACATGTTCCATGCAAGTCAATAAATAATCATAATGAAAAAGTAGACAAAACTTAATTCTACAACATAGGCTAAACACACGGTGTCTTTTTTGGTAATTAAAAAACACTAAAGTTACATTGAATTTGGGTCATATGAAACTTGTTAATGAATTATGATCAAAGGATAAACACATGGTGCCTTTACTGGTAATTAATAAACACTAAAGATACATTGGGTTTGGGTCATATGAATTATGATCAAATATTTATTATGATAAAAAAAGGAGGGGAGAGGACAGGGAGGTTTATGAGAGGGAGAAAAAAGTGTCATTATTTTCAAAGGTTTTAATTTAAATAAATGAGACTTTGAAGTCTTACTTGTAAATCCAAAGTAATTCTTCTTGTTCTAAAATATAATGAAAGTTGTGAAAGATGTTATCAATGAAAATGCCTTTTTGGACTAATGTAACATAGGAGATGGAGATCAAATAATGAAGCTCAATATTTGATTACATTAATTTTCATCTAAATTTCCCTAGTGTTATAATAATAAAAATAAAAATATCATAACTATGATCATATGAAAACCTAATCATTATAAGCTTCTGAGCATGGTGACTATTAATCTAGTGGTGATCACTGATATGATGAAGGTGGTGACTATAAGTGATGGACACAGAGACAGAGTAGGGGTCATCACAGAAAATTCTCTTCTAACAATACAGGGTTCTCTTCCACTGGCCAAGAGAATAAATGAAGCTACAGTTGATATGATGATTGGTAATTTTAGGGTTTCTCCTAGGTAGAGACCACTATCGGTAAACAATGGGGAGAAGAGAGAAAATGGATCTAAAAATAGAGGTGACATAGATGAAAGTGGCAGAGGATTGGCTATCATTTATTATTTGCCGACAAATATATGTATTTATAGTATAGGGGTAAAAGATGGAAAAACCATATTTAAGGTTGTTGGCCAAACCCTAGCATGCATGAGACAAAATCCATAGAATACACAAAGTATGGGAGAACAAGTTAATATTGGGTTAACAAGAGGATGGAAATAAGGGAGGGCCAACCCCATGTTATTAGAGGCAAGGACGCAGTCCAAAATTGGAGCATAGAAAGTTACAGGGTATTCATTAGGTGGAAGATCATTTGCAGAAGCTACGGGAGGATGCAAAAGCTCTCATGTGATTCCAACCAAGGATACCCCTATTATTTTGTTTGATAAACAAGAGATTGAAGTTATTACTGAGAGGGAAGAATAGCTAATTATACAAAGATTGATTTTTAAATTAGAAGGTTTTTAGCCAACTTTGTTAGCATTGCATGAGTGGATCTTAACCCAATGACAATCTATGGTGGAAGGTAAAATATAGATCTACCCCTATTCTATAGGATTTTTTATTCTAATTATAATTAAGTAGCAGATAGAGAGGCTATTTTCAAAGAAGTTATTTGGGATGGGGATAAACATAATTTTTTGGTAAAGCCCTAGCATCTAAAATTTAATGCCCATACTGAAATTTTTAATTTTGAATGAATTTGGATTACGCTCCTAAATCTTCCTTACCATTTTTGGGATGATTTGGTGTTTCATACCATTGGGAATACAATAGGTAAATTTTGGACTATTGAAAAATTGATTGATGATAAGGGACCTTCCACATTTGCCAAAATTTTGGTTTATGCTGATTTTTCCGAATATCTACCTGATCAATTAGAACCGAGGTTGGGGGAAAATGGATCCAATATTTAGAATTTGAAGGTATCCCCTTTAGATTCAAAATATGTTTATGATAGAACTTGTTTAGTTCTAAGAATGATTAACACATAAAACAATGTTAAATTATAGAGTCAAATACAAATATATTAAAAATCATAGATAATAATATTATATTTTACTCTGATAATAAATCATTCAAGACATACATATTTATATAGAAATATTATTCTTATACTTATGGAGAACATCTCTCCACTGATATCTCACCCAATATCCCTGTGAGTATGTAAAACACTAAATATGATATATTGTTATAACTCATACCAATATATCTCAACAAATATATTCCTATCTATTATCATAATATTTTTTATAACAATATTCTGATTACTAACAAACTAACTATCCAATTACTAATTACCTCTTCGTAAATACTCAAACTTACACAATGTAAGAGCTAATCCCTGTCATTCTGCCACCCTTTATTTTTTACATGGTGAAAAAACATTCACAATCTCACCTATAGTATGTTCACCCCTTGTAGGATGCCCTATTTGGCTCATGAGCTTGATCCAAAGAAAAGCTCTCTCCTGCCATGGTTTTATAGGTTTACCACAAACTTTGATATGAATAGGAACACATCAACTATTTACTTCCTATGGTTTTCTGGATCTCTACCAAAAACCCTTTCAAGATCCATGAACTGAATTACATTAGTGCTTTCTATCCTTTCACAATTTTTTCACATCAGAGAATTATGTTTTATAATTTCACACAAATTACAAATCTTAAACATGCATATTCTTCTATTCTTATTTTAAAAATCTACAATTAAAACTATAAAAACACACCAGATGAAATGTCACCAAAATATTATGGGCCTCATCGCTGGTGACATACAAGAGGTTTTAAAACCTCTAGCCTTTGTTTCATCCAACCTCCAGTAGGTTGTTGCTTACTTAGTTGATAAAGTGTCAATGAAGCTCAGATGCATTATTCTGAAAGGAATAATGTCCCCCCCCACAAGATTTGACTCAGGATGTCAGGGTCACCCAAAAATGTGTCCATAAAACAAATTGTTTTTATTTTTACATTTTTTTATTTTTAAATATTTTTGACACTAACGACTCACTAAAAAGACATAAAAGTCTTTTTACAAATGATAAAATACTTTAAAACTAACTCAAAGATTACTTTGACACAAAAACAAAATTTTCACACATTTTGATTTTGAAAATATGACATAAAACGAAACTTAATAATAATACTTAAGAATAGCATAAGTTTAATATTAAAAAATTGACCTATTAACAAAAAAAAAAAAAAAAAAGACACTTTCCAAAATTTTGACAATTTAAAACTATGACACAATAATTATTTTTGATTTAAAATTTTTGATCTCTAAACAAAATTGGCTCACACACATAATGACTATTTTTACTTTTATAAAATCCAATTTTGATATTGGATTAAATAATTAGTATATAAACTAAACAAGACTTATTAAAGAAGAACTTTATACATACAAGATGACGTAATGGACTCTCTCTCTCTCTCTCTCTCTCTCTCTATATATATATATATATATATATATATATATATATATATATATATATATATACTTGAGACCAAATAAATAATACCATCAGAATGTTTATGAAGGTGGTGGAATGCTAGTGATGAAATTAAGAAATTGATATTTAATATCTTTGCTAGCACGACCAATCCACGTCGCTTGACTACTGTAGATTTACATGGCACAAATTATTGTTAGACTCGCAACTCGTGATGTATTTTATTATCAGGTTGTGAGAAGCAAAAAAATGATGATGCACAACATATTTTGGTAGATAATGTACAGATTAAAGTTGATCTATGTTCAACAAATACCATTCATCAATCATATTACAATAGACATCAGGTTGTTAGAAGCATGATGTGTGATGCCAAAGAGTAGGCAACACATAGTAGATCAAAGACACCAATGTGCATATGGACAATCAACGGTAGTTAATTGTCTTCTCTCAAATTCATAACTTGAAGAGAAAAATATAAATGGGACCATCAACTTATAGACCCTCGATCTAGTCATTCTTTGACATTATTTTCCCATTGAATATTAATGCTAGAACTAAATGGTTAAAATACTTGGAATTATTCAGATGCACAAAAGCAATGAGAAGGTAAAATTGAATGCTTGGATAATGTGCATCAAACTTATCTATTTAGCTTTGAAAGCTAGATGCTTATTATATTCCAAGCTGAAATATTATGAAAATCATTGAATTATCCTCATGAGCCAACCATGATTGGACAAAGAGAATAGAATTTGTTGAATCCTGAGAAATAATCTTAACATATTAATCAAAGAATGATTTTGCAACGAGGTTATTTCATGATTTTTACATGATTCTTGATCTAATACCAGATCATAAAATTGGTTCAATTCTAAACACAAAAACAACATTAAATCATAGAGTTGAATATAGAGATATTAAAACTCATAGATCATAATATTATATCTCACTCTGATAATAAATCATTCGGGACATCCATATTTATATAAGAACATTATTCTTATATTTATGGAGAACATCTTTCCACTAATATCTCACCCAATATCCACGTGATTATGTAAAACACTAAATACAATATATTGTTATAAATCATAACAATGTATCCCAATAAATATATTCGTATCTATTATCGTAATATTATTTATAACAATATTCCACTAACTAACAAACTCACTATCCAACTACTATTTACCTCTTGGTAAATACTCAAACTTACACAATGTAAAAGCTAATCCCTAATAGTTTCAAAATATGGCAATTTATAAATGATTGTCCTAGATTTAAATTCAAAAAGTTGTATCATGGTGGAAAAATGCAAAAAATTAAACATATTATGGTTCCAGTTGTGAATGATAGTGTAAGTGATAATGAGGGATCGAAATTAGAGATCTCTTTGGAAGCAGAGGAATAGAATCCAAATAATGAAACACTATGTTGTGAGGAAATGATCAAGGAGGGGGGGGGGGGGTTGGGGTGTTACAAGAGATGACTAATGGAAATGAAGAAATTATATAACATCTATCAACCTAGACTCCATTAAAAAGACAAGGTGTATTTGACTAAGAGCAAACAGAGAATCAAGAGAATTTTTTGTAAATCTCCATCCCCATATTGCCAAACCTAGAGGAGGGAGGAGAATGGAAAGCTATTAGTAATAGAAAGAAAGGAAAAAGTAAATTGGGTTCGAAACCCATGCCAAATTTTTTTTTGGACAATAGCTATTGTTGAAAATCTTGGCATTTGTGATCATTTTCTTGTTTCCTTTTTGTTGTTCTTTAACTGATTTTACTCAAATTTTGTTTTGATGCCAAGTGTATTGTTTTATTTAGCTGGTGTGGGATTGGATTTGTGTTTCATTTCTAGGGTAAGGGTCTCTAGTTCAAAAAAAACCACCCTTTATCCTTGATTAGAAAAATTAACAAAACTTAGAACCAAAGGATTGAAACAAATTATGATTCCTTTCATGAGTGTTCTTATTAAACATGGATTCATCTAGAGAAAATTTGATATACTAAAACTAAAGCTTAGAGGAATACTTTGTCTTGACTTTTTATTTCTTAAGTGACTTAATCCACAATGAGTGACTTGTCTTGAATGTCTATGTTTTGGGAATATATAATATGGTTACATAATTAGTTTCGTCAGTCACAAAGTTTCTATAAAGCTTTTATCGATTGTGGGTGGCTTATCCATAATCAAATTTACCTAAAAGAGATTTCATTGCTCTACATTCTACCCATACATTTATAATTGACAAATAAAATGAAACCTTACCACTCATTTTCATAGTTGTTATTATCTCATTTGACCACGAGCTCATTCAAAATGAATCACATTCGGCTCATGAAACCTTACCACTCATCTTAGCATTAGATTTGAAATGATTGAAAGAAGAACTTATAGAAATGGGTAAAAATAGAGGAAGGAAGAAATGAAAGGAAAATTATAGAGAATTGAAACTATGGACAAGAAAAGAAAATCTCAACTGATTTTCTTACACAAGCTTAGCTATAGTGAAGAGTTTTTACTAATATTGTATTTAAGACAACATAAACAGTCATGTTGACTTGCACTCTCGACACTCAACTTGTCGAAATCATGAGAGAGGAAATTTTTTTTTTCTCACCATGGAATGAGAACCTGCCACCTTTTACATTGTGAAATATGTAATACCACTTCACATTGACCATACCATTCTCTTGTGTATTTGATCTATTGTTGGCTGCTTAAACAAAACAGATTGTGGTAAAAACACAGTGATAGGTTGTGTATACTAAAATGACAACATTTCTTACTTCTTAAACAAAACAAACTATGGTAAAAAGGTGGCCATAGGATCTATGTACACTAAAATGATGGCCATTGTGTTGCTTAAACAAATAGTTATGTAGATAAAATGAGACCTGAATGTTTGCTTTTGGGGTTTCCTATGTTATATTATGGTAAGTGGTGAATGTTATAGAGTTTTTTTGAATTATAAATATATTTTCTATTTAACTATAAAATAAATTTTTAATATCAAATATTAATATTTCAAAAATTAAATATAGAACATAAGTTAAAAAGTTATATATAATAATTCATCATCATAAAATTGATTATAATAAAATATATAATAACTTAAACCTTTAAAATTTAATTATAAATAATTAATATAATATAAATATAGATTAAAAAAAATTTAAAATCTAATATAATAGCACGTAAACTCTACATGACTTCTCATGCCTTTACTAAAACAAGAACATTCATTAATCTCATAATGTATAAAGTGAAAGTAGTAAAATGTCAAATACCGATAGATTTTCAACGGTAATGCTTCGTTGGCCGCGTAAAATCTTATGCAGATGGTTAGATGGCTCAAATTTAACGGACAATGACTAAATTGTCACTTCAGCGCTAATGTTTCGTTGGCTCATAATTTTTTATTCAATTAATAGAATCGGTCAAAATCTTGGCTTCCCCAGAATTATAAAATATGTATAATGAAGTAATTCGTAGCTAATAATTTGATAATGGCTGTATATCTAATCAGAATTATTGATGATGTAATTCGTAGCTAATAATGCGAGGTTTAAATTTTTTTAAATTATATTATTTAATCATATTAAATTTGATATTTAGTTGGTGAAAGGTTTTTTAAATATGAAAAAATAAGTTGAAAAATGATTTGATTTTGTTAAAGGTTATACGGTCATTTTCACTTGAAAAATTATGTAAACATCATTTTTAAGTATAATTAAATATTAGTGTAAATACGTCTAATTATTTTTGAGAAGGGGACCGTGAATTAAATACATTTGTATTGATTATTTTAAATATGACATGAAAATACATACATAAAGAATATAATAAAAAACTTTTATATTATTTATATAAAATAAGACAATTAATTTAAAGAAAAATAGAACCATTAATTTAATATATTTATATTTATTATTGTTAATGTGATTTGAATATTTGATCAAAATAGAAAATAACAGAAAATATATATATCATTAACAAATACTGAATGGACAATTAATAAACACTAAAAGAACCATTAATGAATATGATATTTCATCCTACTACAAGTATATACAAATAACTCATATTCATGAAATTGTCAACAAAAACATATTTAAAAGAAGGAGATCAATTATTAAATAGAGATCAGTAATTATGATTATTGTTGTAAAAAATCTCTTATTATTATTAATTTATTATTATTTAAAAAGTGAACAAATACTTTTCACCTAAATAAAATTATATTTTAATTTTGATTTTACCATTATTAAAATAAAATAATAAAAAAAAATCTTCTATTTAATATATTAAACATTTGTTCATATTTAATATGACATATTATTGCATTAAAATGTACATCTAATTCAAATTGAAATAACTTAAAAATATATATCTAATTTGAATAATTTTTCTGCATGGGCACGGCGTTTCAATTCTCTTCTCTAACTACTAATTATTTATTCGAAGGTTTCCACCTTAACTGAAAGTCGTTTCCTGTCATAATGTTGAGGTTTGACAGCTCAAATGCTGAATTTTTGTGTAAGGAAATGTCGGACGAGGATCAGAGGAATTTCAACTTCAATATTATATGTATAAATTGGAACAACTACTTTTCAACTGTCATATTCCTGGACTGGTCAAGTATATTATGAGATGATACGACGCCGCAATAAATGAAGAAACGGATTTGTGTGACGTCTGTAATTTCTCTTTTCTCTTCATGAATCCCTAACCCTCTTCAACCTCCATTTTCATCATTTAATTTCTTCTATTCCGGATGTTATGGGCCCAACGAGATACCTGAAGTATTATATTTTCTATCATCTTTTCAATTAAGTGATGCGAAGCAGCTTTCTTGATTTTGAGGGTCCTTTTTTCAAATTTTAAATATCAAAGATTTGATGTTTTCACAGTTTATATATTCTATTGGATAAAAGATTTTTTTTTGAAAAATTATGTTAAAATTTTTGAAGCTCATAAAAAATTTTAACATAATTTTTCCAAAATAATTTTTTATCTAAACTTTAAATATATTTATTTTTCAATTTACAAAATTTCTTACCAAAAATTAGAAATCTCTTTTGAAAAGTAATATTTATATAAATAAATGATATTGAATTTTTAAAATTAAATATCTATTATGTCATTTCATTGATGTATAATACTTTTATATAGACATACATACTATTTTGGTTTTCATTTTAATAAATAATAAAAAATAAAAGACATTCTTTACACTAAAAAATAATTACGAAATATAAAAATGAGAGGAAAGGAATTACCCCAAACAAATAAATTTTGTTCTATCTTTTGTAGATGCGTAATATTAATAAAAGAATTTTTAACCCAAAAGGGTATTGGATTCTTTGTAAATCTAATTTGCTTATAACAAAATTAATAATAGCATAAGTTTGTAATGGACAATGGAAATGTTAAGATACCAGAAAAGATTGTTCAACTTTGATTTTCTAAGTGATATGCGTTCAAACATGAAATTGAATCAAATAGATCAAATGAAACTTTGAAACATCTATGCAGACCATATTAGTCCAAATACACAAATAATGATCAAAATCACGCCCAAGAATATAATGATACAAAGAACTGATGATCGATCACTTGGCTTTACTAGGGTTTTTTTTATGTTTTCTCTTGTTACACGACCATTAACATTTTTGGTAGGGAGTTATATTTTTTCTATAAAAAGTTGGAATTTAATTGTGTTGCACCTATCCAATCGCCACCCTTCAGGTAGCTATCTTGCCTATTTAAAGTCCTCCTCAGAGAGGATGCCATTATTGGAGATGTATAACCTTGAAAAAATTGATCATTCTTAAAAAAAAATCATTTTATCCCAAATTTGTGTTTTATTATCAAACAAGCTTCGTTCAAGCATTCAATTCTCCTTCAAGTAAATAAAATTGAATTTATTGAATTTTTTAGCACCCTAGTGCACTTGTATGACCTAACCAAGACAAAAATGTTGAAAATTTACTTTTATTGATCTAGGTGATATTAAGCTATTGTTTGTGGTTAAATCTCACTCATTTATGCTTCCAATCCGTATTACAAAGCCTTAAATATACTAGTTAATGTTTTCTAGAAGTTTTGATCAGCGTTAGGTGCCATACTACGACTTGGAAAAATAAAAAAGCTGAAATATGCACTAAAAATTAAACTTTAAAGTTGTAATCTACTTTATGGCAAGTATTCAAGAAGGTTGACAATTTTTCATGGAGTTTAGTGACCTATTCAACCTGATGTGAGACTACTTCATTGCCTAGAGGAAAAATATTTCTCCCTCGAACATGTTATAGGTGTGTGAATATTTTTACATAGTCGTATGAGATATTTAAAAAAATATTTTATTTATTAAAATCAAAATTTTATATGCAACTTGAAAGGGGACCCACCTTCTAATTTAAATTTATAATCCAAAAGTTAAAATAAAATGATAGTGGTTGACTATTTAATTTATATGTGATGCAAAAAAAATAGGGTTCGAAAATTCAATTTAATAATTTTTTTCAAGATCTTTTTATTTTTAAAAATTTTAGAACCCAAAGTCAACTTCAATCAAATTTCATTCCATAGACTAATTTTAGTGTTTATAATATTTTGAGATATTGTTAGAGCTACACACATGACTTACTAAAAATAGTAGCTACTAAAAATATATATTTTTATTTTAGATGTTAGTTTTTTTTAGAATTGTTACAATGCAACTCTAAATCCGAGTTGAGGCTTATTTAATCAAGATTTGGGTTGTAATTATTTCAATCAATCAATAGGAATCAATTTTTGATTATTATTTCAAGATCTTGGCCTATTAGAATTTTTGGTCTTGTATTATTTTGGGTTTATTATCTGGTATCAGAGCAAGTTCAAATCCTGGAGGAGTAAATAATGGTGAGAGGATGAGGATGTGTTGCACAGATGAACCAAATTATACAAGAGTTATAGAGGCAAGTTCAATAATTGACAGAGGTTATCACCAATAAAAAAAGATAAGGTGGTGACAAAGAAGACATAGATCATGATGAAGAAATTCAGCAATAAGAAGAACAACAAGAGTAGCTACCATTGATGGAAGAGAGGATGGTTTAGGATTTCAAAGGAAGTAATGAAGGAATAAAGGTTGATGTTCAAGATTATGGAGGTAATTTAAAACTAGAGGAGTTGATAGATTGGATGAATAACATGGAAAAGATCTTTGAGTGGAAGACTATGAGAGAAGACAAGAAAGTAAAGTTTGCATGCATGAAATTGAAAGGTCATGCAATGATTTGGTGGGATCACTTGCAAAAATAGAGACAGAGAAAAGGTAAAGAGAAGAAGCTGAGGGAGAAATTTATTTCTATGGATTATACATAAACCATATACAAAAGATTTTAGAATCTAAGGCAAAAATATCATAGTATACAAGAGTATATAGGTGAGTTTTACAAGCTTTTTATATGAGTGGAGCATGATGAAATAGAAGAGCAAATGGCTGCAAGGTATGTAAATAGTTTAAAATTTTCTATTCAAGATGAATTTAGTGTACATAAATTACTTAACATAGAGGAGGATTATCAATTAGCTTTGAAGGCACAAGAAAAAAAATAGACAAAATTTTAGAAGGGCATCTACTGGTCCAAGAAGAGGTGGATCCCCTCCAATAAGGGGAAAAGGTGGGTTTAGTACCACCAAAGGTGGCTTTAATGCCAATAAAGGTGAATCATCATGCGGTACAGAAAGGCAAAATGATAATAAGCAAGGGTTTTAATACCAACAAAGAAGAAGAAGATATTAGAGAGAATGAGGTTATGGAGATGCTATAGGATGGTTTATTAATAAACGTAGATCTTATGTCTATTATAGATGTGAAGAAGAAGGTCAAAAAGCATTTGAGTTTCCACACTATCAAGATCAATAAAGAATGCAAGAAGATCGTCGAAGAGTAAATCTAGTTGAGGTTGAAATAGAAGAGTAAAATATTGAAGTTGTACCAGCTAATGAAATAGAGAATCTCATGATGAGAAGAAAAATGATTGCTCCAAGGAAGGATCAAGTGAAAAATAAAGAAGGTGGTGATGCATGATTGTGATCAAATATTTTTTGAACAAGATGTAATTCAGGTGGAAAGCTATGCAAAGTAATTATAGATGGTGGCAGTTGTAAAAATATGGTTTCTAAAGAAATGATTGAGAAACTAAATCTGCAATGTGAAAAGCATCCTAACCCTTATCAGATTTCATGGTTTAGGAAAGGAAATGAGGTTACAATGGATAAAAGGTGCTTAATCAAGTTTTTATAGGAAAAAATTATAATGATCAAATATGGTGTGATGTTATTCTGATGGATGTATGTCATGCGATATTGGGGAGGTTGTGATAATTTGATACGAAAGTAGTTTATGATGGAGCAAAGAACACATACACTTTTTTGAAAGCTGGTATAAAGGTAGTTTTGTTACCTCTCAAAGAGGAAGAGAAGATAGAAAGCATGCTCTATACTAAAAAAATTATCTAAGATATGAAGGTAGTAGGTTGTTGTTATGAATTAATAACAAAGAATGAAAAAATAAAAATGGTGCCAATACTAATAGAAGCAGCAAGAGTGTTGAAATAATATGCAGATGTTATACCTGATGAGTTAACAAATAGTTTACTACTGAAGAGAGATATTCAAAATCACATTGATTTCATTCTAGGATCAACTCTACTCAAATCAAGTAACTTATAGGATGAGTTTAATAGAACATGCATAATTAAATAAATATATTACTAAATTAGTGAGGAAAAAAGTGATAAGGGAGAGTATGAGTCCATGTGCAACATCAGCATTGATAACTTCAAAGAAAGATGGAGGATGGAGAATGTGTGTGGATGGTATGGAAATTAATAAAATTACAATAAAGTATAGTTTTCCTATACCTCGTTTAGATGATATAATGGATGTACTTGTAGGAGCAAAGTATTTTACCAAGATTAATCTAAGGAGTGGCTATTATCAGATTCAAATTCATGAAGGAGATGAGTGGAAAACTACATTCAAGACTAGGGATGGATTATATGAGGGGATGGTGATGCCATTAGGATTATTTAACACACCAAGCACATTTATGAGGGTGATGAATATAGTGCTATGAGAATATATTGGTAAGTTTGTGTTTATTTATTTTGATGATATTTTGATATTTAGTAAGACTAAATAAGAAAGCTTATATAATTTGAGAATGGTAATGGATTTGTTAAGAAAAGATAAGTTGTATGCAAATTTGAAGAAGTGCAAATTTATGCAAAACAATTTAGTATTTTTGAGATTTATAGTTTTTAAAAATGGTGTGAAAATAGATGAAGAAAAGATAAAGGCAATTGTTGAGTGGCCTATTCTAAAAAACATTACAGAGATAAGAAGTTTCCATGATTTAGTAACTTTTTACGAAAAAATTATTAAAATTTTTAGTAGTATTGTGGCACCAATAACAAATTGCATGAGAAGTAAATAATTTACATGGGCTAGATCAACCATAGAAAGTTTTACAAATTTGAAGAAGAAGATTATAGAAAGACCAATTTAGCATTACAAGATTTTAACAAAGTTTTTGAAGTTGATTGTGATGTTTCATTTTGGAAAATTGGTGCTGTGTTGACACAAGAAGGAAAGCCAATAGCATATTTTAGTGAAAAATTGAATGAGGTAAGAACAAAGTATTCTACTTCTGATGTTGACATTTATGCAATTATATAAGAATTAAGACATTGGAGGCATTATCTAGTGCCTAATGAGTTTATATTATTTATAGATCATGAGGCTTTGAAGTATGTGAATACATAAAAGAAGTTGAATAGTAGAGTTTTGTGTTTAAACATAAATCAAGAAAATAGAATCAGGTAGTTGATGTATTGAGCAGGAGGGTAATGTTATTAACTACTATGGTGAGTGAAGTAGTTGGATTTAAAGATATTAAGGAATTATATGATATTGATCCATATTTTAGCAAGGTAGTTGAGTAGTGCAGGAATCCATTAATAGTTGAAATAAATGCTATTCATAATGATTATATTATATAAGAAGGTTATCTCTTCAAAGGGAAACAATTATGTATTCCAGTTGGGTCTCTATGAGATAATATAATAAGATAATTATATAGTGGTGGTTTGGCTAGACATTTTGGTAAGATGAAGATAATAGCTTTAATGGAGGAAAAATATTTTTGGCCAAAGATGAAGAGAGATGTGACAAGGGATGTTTCAAGGTGAAAAAAATGTCAGGTAGCTAAAGGACATGCACAAAATACTAGACTTTACATACCATTAGTGATTTCAAGAGGGCCATGGATATATTTGAGTATGGGTTTTGTGTTGGGATTACCAAACACATAGAGAGGAAACGATTCAATTTTTGTTATTGTAGACATATTTTCTAAAATGGTTTATTTCATTGCATGTAAGAAAACTAATGATGCCACTAGAGTCGCAGAATTATTTTTTATGGATATTGTGAGATTGCATGGTGTTCCAAAAACTATTACTTTAGATACGGACAAGAAATTTCTAAGTCATTTTTGGATAACTTTATGGAAGAATATGGGTACCAAGCTAAAATTTAGTAGCGCATATCACTCATAAATATATGGATAGATAGAAGTCATGAATAATAGCTTGGAATATTTATTAAGATGCATAGTGGGAGAAAAACCAAGGCAATAGGACTTGGCTTTACCACAAGCTGAGTTTGTATATAACAGTTCAATGAATAGATCAACAGGAAAGTCTCCTTTTCAAATTATTTATGGGAGAAATCCTATGAGTGTTTTAGATTTGGTACAATTGCTAATTGCAGATAAAATTTGTGATGACGCAAAAATGTTTGTAGAGCATATACAACAGTTACAAGGAGTAAGAAGAAATTTTCAAGAAAGTAATGATAAATATAAAACAACAACAGATGTAAGAAGAAAGAGAGTTGGTAATGGTTTACTTGAGGAAAGAGAGATTTCCAAAATTCACATAAAATAAGTTGAAGTACAGGAAAATTGAACCATGTAAAGGTGTGAAGAAAATCAATGACAATGCTTATGAGGTGAGTTTACCATAGAATTTTGATATTTCTCCAGTATTTAATGTTTTAAATTTATATGAATTCCATGGAAAATATGGTGAAGATGATGAAGATGAAGAATTAAATTGGGAGTAGTAGATTCCAAAGAAAAAGAAGGATAAGATAGTATAGGTTTTGGATATGAAGACAATGAGCACAATGCAAGGGAATTATAAAAGGTATTTGGTCTAGTGGGAAGGATTACAACAAGAAGTTAACACTTAGATTATAGAATGGGATCTGAAGAATATTGACAAAGATAAATGGTAGCAGTACAATCAGGTTAACTCATAGAATTTGAGTTGTTTTCAACCATAACTGAATGATACAGAAAAAATAGGGCCTAAAAATCCCGTTTAATAATTTTTTTGGGATTTTTCTATTTTTAAAAATTGTATATTTTTAGAATCAAAAGTTAACTTCAGTTGAATTTAGTCCTATAGGCTAATTTTAGTATTTGGAATATTTTGAGATATTTTTAGATCTACATGTGCTTACATGCATGACTTACTAAAAATAGTAGCTGCCAAAAATAAAAGTTTTATTCTAGATGTTAGTTTTTTTTAGAATTTTTCCACGTCAACTCTAAATCTGATTTAAGCAAGGTTTGGGTTGTAATTATTTCAATCAATCAATAGTAATCAATTTCTATGCATTGTTTCAAGATCTTGGCCTATTGGAATTTTGGTCTTGTATTTTTTTGGGTTCATTAACATGCACCATATATATGATTTTTTATTAAAAATAATTTAAAAAGATTTATTTATAATTTTGCGTATGTAAATTATTAAATAGCTTCCTACAAGGATCAATGGTCTGTATTTTTTTTTAAATATTCTAAGTAAGGTGTTCTAGTGTTAAAAACCACCTAACACTACTTTTTTAGTCTTATTTGGACTTTTGAAAAATTCATTTCTAATTAATAATTTTGATACTTTTTTCTTTGTGTGACAACTTTCTCACATGTAAAAATCCTAGACCTGATGACCTTGTTTTGATATTTGACCTAGTGAATGTTTTATTAAGCATAGTCACGTGGCTAGTCAATTTTTAGGTTTTGACACATTGTAGATGCATTAGAGTAGTTTTTTTTTTAGAAATTATTATTATAATTATTACACCTTTTTTAATAATAGTGTTTTAGATAGTTGTTCGATGTACGACACTTGTAACACTTAATCTAATGCAAATTATTATGCTTTCTTCGATTGTTTAACATTTATTTGAATAATTATTTCTTTTTTACACTATAAATTTAATCTATTTTGTAAGTAGAGTATAAAATCACATTAGTTTTTTTTTCTTTACACTTTATCTAGTGTCATAGTGTCTAGTTTAAAGGGAAGTTATGCCTTTGCCTAACTTCATTTTTGATAAATCTAAAATACCTAATGGGTCTAACTACAATGTATAGAAATTTCACATTAATGTGGAATTTATTTCCTAAAAGCTATAAAAAAATTGTCAAAAATAATGAAAAATCCTCATCAAGATGACATGTGACACCTGAGATTTCAAATGTGTTTCAAAAAAAATTGTAAGAAGCCACATCAATTATCTTGTAGAGTGTTAAAGATGAATTCCTACTTCATATCTATAATTAGGAGTCTCTTAGATATGATTGGAAACTCCTTGAATTATGCATGATGAAACTCATCTCTCTATGATTATGAAATTGATTCCTGAATTGCTTATAACACCTATAAAGGTGATGAAAAAGTTGTTAATTTTTTTACTAAAATTAAATATATTAAAGATTAGTTAGATGGATGTAATTGTAATCTAATTCAAGATCAAATTTATAAGATCAGTTAGTTGTCAATTTTATACATAGGTGCTATAATATTTTTTGGTTTTAATTTTAATAAAAAAAAAATTGAAGACATTCTCTACTTAGAGTTTTCTATACCAATTGATTAAATACCATAGGGTATTTTAAAGGGTGTGAGTAAGATAAGTTTTATGTGACCTAGAATTAAAAAACATATATATTTTTATTTAATATGGTAAATTATTTTGATCAAAGCTATGAACCAACTCTAGAACACAAAGGGGGCCCAGTCACCACCAACAAACAGATGCAAGGATGATAAAAAGAAATAAATGCCTATTGGTGTAGGATATTATTTTCCTATTATTTATCTTATTTATATGTTGTTTCATTGTTATTTTTATTCCACATTCATTTATATGCCGGGTTTATGTCTTAATTTTACATATATTAGGGAAGATAGTCCTACATGCATGGGATGGTTAGGATTCTCTTATCTTTTACCTATTTGTACATCTCTATTGTAAACTGCTTGGCAATAGACTAGAGTAGATAATAGGTATTTTATTCTTTGTGTATAATGTATTAGCTTCATGCCTCTATATGAGGATTTTTTAATTGATTTCATGGTCTTCTTGGTGATTCTTATAGTGACATAAGTGTGGTAGCCCCACTAGTATTTGTGCTCACTTTAAACCATCTTGTTGAAGGGTGTTCAAGCAATGCTTCCTTGGGTTTATCACTCTACCTATTATTTTAAAGCATAGTGTTCTTATTTAGCGATCCTCATATTGAACACCATTCCTAATTTCACTTAGTGATTACATTAACTCAACATTTATATACTCTTACAATATGGATTGATGTTCATAAAGACATGTGTTTTCGTAATGCATCCTTTATTGTACCCACCTAAGTTATGCCTAATGGGGTGTTGTTGAAGGATATAGTTTTTGTGCTTTTTAATTTACTTATGTATTATTTCATTGGAGATGTTTATCCCACATTAATGAGGATGATGGGTTTATGCCTTACTTCCACATATATTGGGGAAGTTAGTCTCACATGCATGGGATAGTTAGGACTCTCCTTTCTTCTACCTATTTGCACATCTCTATTATAAACTATTTGAAAATAGAATAGAGTGGATAATAGATAGTTTGTTCTTTGTGTGAAATGCATTAGCTTCATGGATATGATAATGGATTTATGGAGATATCTTGTTTGAAGACTATTATTAGCTCTATCAATACCATTAAAGACAACAATACACAACCCATTAAGGCATTAATGGAGAAGAGCAAATCAAGAAAACATACCTTCAAAATTTATCTAATAAGCAACAACCAATATAAAAGAAGAGGAAATAAACTTCAACAAGATATCAACCAAAATGATAAAAAGAATAATACGAAACCAAAATAACAACAAAATTTAGATAAAATGATCCCAATAACATGGTCAACACAATTCATCCACAAGCAAGTCTTTATCTTCTCTCTCCTTGATATAAGAGCCTTCATAGTCTACTTTGATCCTTCTCTCACCAGTGCTTCTACCTTAGATCTCAACCTTTCCACCTTAGAACATCTATCTTTATTATTTATGGTGGATCCAATGTCAATTTTTAGTTTTCTAACACACATAGTCCAAGGGACCTCAGTAGGAAAGAGGGGGGAAGATATCAAAAAGGGGGGATCATGAAGGGGGTAATTCAATGAGGGGAGGCAGGGTCAATAGACATTGGTAAAGGGAATGAAACATGGGATAGGGAGAGGGGAAGGGTAGGGGGATGAATATCTAACATCTATACACAACCACTCTACTACTAAACCATAGCTGGGTCTTAAAGATGAGTCTTCTAAATGGGAAGATAAAGAAAATTGGACTAGAATCGATGGTAGACTAGGAAAAGAACACTCCTTTGAGAAGTGATTTATAAGAACTATCCTAGAGAAAGGAGGAAGCAAAAATTTATCATGATTGCATTGCATAAATTCTTGATCAGGATTCCTAACTTTCTTATTCCAAAATTGAAAGGGCTATGGAGTAGAGGGACCTCTTTCCATGGAAGGAGACACAAAACTCTGATGGCTAGGTATATTGCAAAATTTATCTTAATTTAAGTGGATATCTAAAAATTTCTTAGGGAGATAAAAAATATCTTAATAGGTGACAAGTGTCTTACACAACATGTATTTATTAATCAAAGTAATTTCAAATCCATTCCCAAACCTAGGGAATTAGGGATTATTACAAGTTGGTGACCCATAACCTTTCTTAATGTATCTTATAAAATCATTTCTAAAGCTCTTACTGTTAGGGTTAGGTTTTTTTTTACTTGTTATTATTCACCCTGAGCAAACTAGATTAATTTGTAATGCATATATCCTTGACAACATTATTACTATTTGGGAGGGAATGGAATGGGTTAGAAGTTCTCAGCATAAGCCTTTGTTTA
The DNA here is from genome assembly GCA_037957365.1 of Torreya grandis. Classification (NCBI taxonomy): domain Eukaryota; kingdom Viridiplantae; phylum Streptophyta; class Pinopsida; order Cupressales; family Taxaceae; genus Torreya; species Torreya grandis. The sequence continues at coordinate 317,518 of JARHVA010004361.1, read as the reverse complement.
TCAAAATTGATTTTTAAAAATTTGATGACAAAATTTGATGACTTTTTATTTTTTTAATGCTTCAGGCTCGAGGGTTTGGCTCCAGGTTTTTTCATATTGTTAAAATGATTCTTTAGGATTTAGTTAATTGTATCACTATCAATTATGTTCAATATTAAGTATTTTTTCCTATTTTTCTCTATATATCAAGGGCATTCTCTTTCCCCCTACTCTCTATGTGTTTTTCTGTCATTGGGTTCAATTACTTGTTGGCAAACTATTCCAATAAATGGATATTTAAAAGTATCTCATTTCCTCATAAATAGATGGTTAATGGGAAATTTTATTGATGATTCCTCTATCACACTAGATGAAGAGGGTTTTCCATCTCCAATGCCATGGAATGCTAAGAAGTGTTTTTGGTTAGCCTCTAGATCCTCCATTCCATGGAATAGAAATCAATACTTCAAGTGGTCTATTATCCCCACATGGATGCTTTAGTATAAATGTCATTGTAATTGGTTTGCTGATCAACTTAATATCATGGGAATTATCTTTTATTTTTGAACCACTGCTTTAAATTTGTGGACTTATGTGGTTCAAAGGGTTGTTTTTTTTGGATAGTATATCTTTAAACCACTATCCTTAGTAGATTTTTTTGGAAAGAAATCCAGAGTGTCTATTGCCACTCATGTTTACTACCCCACTTATTGGGCACCCCATAAAACTACATATGTCTAACTAGAAAATATTATGAGGGATTTATGATGAGACATGAGGGAAATAGAGGAATTTGTCATGTTTCTTGGGATATATATTATAATCCAAGATATCTAAGATGCCTTGGTCATTTAGATATCAAAGTATAAGGTTATGCCTTTTATGCAAAAGGGATCATTTGTGCCTTGGATTGTGAAGAATCCTAATAAATTATGCTTAGGAATTTGATCAAGCATTATAGCCATATGGTAAATAGAAATTACAAAGGATTTAATCTCTAATATATCTTACTCACACATGTCCATTTCACCATTATTGGTAATTTTGTTGCATAAAGTAGTTTAATGGCTTGGGAGCTTCTCAAAAGGAACTTAATTTAGGACAGAGATGGTTTTAGATCTTGACTTTTTTTTAAATTCTCATTCTTTATGGTGGTATCTTCTTCTTACTTGTCATGAAGTGCCATTTTCTCTATTACCTTAAAGTAAAATTATTTGATTATTTAGAAAATAAATTAATGTCATCTCTAGCCTCTTTTATAAACAAACTAGGGAGTTGGTGCTTTGACCCATTTTAAGGATTCAATACTAGTTATAGGCCAATGACCAAGAAGTAATTTTATAAATTCAAAATGCCATACCTTATGTGTATCTCCATAATATTTGAGTTTAGTCACCTTAAAAATGGTAGATATATTGTATGTGGCTAGTTGAGATCGCCTTTCACTAATAAAAAATATATTAAGGTTGTTAGCTTCTCTCTCTACATTTTATACAAATTTATGCCCTCAATATAAAATAGAAATTTAATTACACATATAAATTGTATAAAATAAGGTTTATGTGTGTGTGGGATACTATCATAGAACCTATGCATGCACACTTATTTTGGTGAATTATTCACCAAGTGATTCATATCGACACATATTTGGTGGAACTTAGAATGACACATCATATTTGTTCTATTTGAAACCACCCAAAATCTCTAAAGAATAGTTTCTATCTTTACAATCATTCCCACTTAGCTTGACATTGGATTTATACCCTCTACCAAATATTTAGTAAATTTGTTCCAAATAGGCCTAGTCAACTTGGCACATCATTTTGAGATTTAATTCACTTATTTAAAAACATAAATGGAATTACTTTTAACCATGTTATTATTGATGATTAATTTCCTACTACTAATAGAGCTATGTTATATTTAATGTTATGCTTAAGATACATGTTAAAGATGATTTTTTTGGTTTAGAGGTGACCCACATCCAAACTTTATTGGATCATTTCACTATGTGCTATTATCCATGTCCCTCCAGACTCTCCTCACCTTGATTGACCTCTTAGGATTGTTGGTATGAATAATGGGGGAGCAATTGGTCCCATAAAAATAACCACAGTGGATTCCATTTCCATTTTTTGTGGTACTTGACTTTGCGTCCTCAAGTTGGAGGTAATGGTGGTGTTGGCCACATTAGGTGGTTTATGCATCAACAAGGGAAGTTCCCTCACTTGGCACTTATTATTTCATCAACATGTAAGAAAATATTGAAGAGAAACATAAAGATAAATAAATGATAGGTTGGGTTCTTATAACACTTTTAGAGGAGGCTTTTGGGGGGGGGGGGGGGTGGGTGCAGTTTTGGAGTGATAAGAAAAATGATCCTCTAACTCCTCCATCCCATTCGTCATTGCTCTCATTGTTTAATGGTTTCTCATGATCTATTAATTATTTTTTATGTTTCTTGTTCTTTATTATTTTATCTTTTTATTATTAAAAAAATTTCATATTATTAAGTTAAATATCTAAACCTTGTCAATTTAACCAACATACTTTATTAGAATGTTATAATATCCGTTTTTTTTGTATAATTAGTGTATGTAACATATTATATTATTAGTAGCTACTAGTATGTAGGTAATATTATAATTAGTTTGATCAATTAATTTTTGATTAGATAACGTGTATATGAAAAATTGCCCAGTTTCTAATTTTTTTGGATTGTTAAAAATATATATATCATAATTTGTAAAATAAAAAATTTAGAAACTTATATTTTTATAGATTTTTAATTGTTGCTGCAAGAAGATAAGACTATTTTCCTAGGTAAAATAATTCTATTTTAATTAAGAAAATTAAAAAAAAAGAAAAAAATTCAAACAAGTGGTAGAATTAAAACTCAGCTATAGTTTAAAAATAAGTTTCACTATATAGGTTGTTATAAATTAATTATGTTTTAGAAATTTAACCCATTCTTTTCAATGTTTTTTTCTTGGTTTTGTCGACCATCATTACTTATCTATCTCAGCTGACACTCTAGAATATTGAAAGTCGGTGCTAATTTTTTGACTAATTTATATTTGGAGGAGCTTTTCTTCATTTTTTCCCTCATCACTAATCCAATTCCTACAACTCTATGCCATTTCATGAAAGTCTTGAATATATGCTCTAGACAAGTGTTGTGAGAAATAGGTATGTACATATATGTATTCTATAAAATTTATTTATATGATTCATGGGACCACCTTTGTAGTAATATAAATAGTTATATATCATACCCAGTGTTTGAATTACAAAAAAACTAAACCAATGTTTGAAAATAAAACTAAAAACTACTAGATAATAGAACCTTTTGTGTATACATTAGTGACTAATCCATCCTCTACTAATTTGCATAAACAATTAGAATGAAATGCAAATTGATGCACAAACATAGTTTTTTCACCACCATCAAACATAATAAACCCATAACAGTTCTGTGTTTCAAACTTTTTGATGCTAACAAACTATTTACCTAGCATGATGGAAAAAAACTCAAAATAAAATTGAAAATTAATAGAAAAATAAGATTTCTAAAATATAAGATGTTCACAATCAAACATATTGAATGTTTTTGAGATTAAGTATGCCCATTTAAAAGAGGCTTGTCTATATACCTCTAAATGGGCATCTATAAAACCATGATAATTTGACTAACCTCCATTTTTGACCATCCATTATGCCATTCATTCCCCTTATGGATGGTCTCCATTTCTTTGTTTCTTCTCAAACATGATTCATACTAAGGTATAATGAATTTTTTTGTTGATTTACACTATCCAATCTGCATTTGACAGTTGGGAGTGATCAAAAATTGATCATCCTTATTAAAGATGGAGTTTTTCAACTCATACGAGTAGTTAATCACTCACCAATGCTCACATAAATTGTTTATTCCATTTTTATTCATATTTCATTAATGTGCAATGAGTTAGCATAGTCAACATGAAAGAGATATTATAAATTATACATTCAAGAAGAAAATTGTGAGTATAAAATGTCTTGTTACATGCATTTATGATTGAATGGGAGTAGGGTTATCAATTGTCATGGGGTCAATGTTTTCACTTACCTGTGTAGCATAAAGTCACTTCCCTACCAACCTCTTTGATGTAGTATAACTACTCAAGAAGACCTAGACTATGCCTTACACACCACCCTGAATCCATGGAATTTTGATCTCTCATTCATTATATCTCTAGAGCTCTACCACATTTGTGCATCCCAAACCTTATGCCTCTAGAGATAATCTATGACACACATTAGGTAAGTGGCTGATATATGTATAGATGGGCATAAATACTTCTAACATGTGTTGACTAACTTGAATCCATGTATCAACACATAATGTATTGTATTGGAAATTATTAGACTTCAATCAATACTAATATGGTAGTAAAACATTTATACAGTTATATACACTGTCTTATCTAGGCATGCTTAAACTCAATACAACTCATTAATCTTAATAATGATAACATCAACACCAAGAAAAAAAATGGGCTCTTTTTGGACTTGTAATACAAGTATGATTATAAACTAATGAAACCTAAAACTATCAAGACAAATAAAATTACCAATAGGCCAAGATTCTAAACAATAACTTGTATTGATTCATATTGAATGACTTGAAATAATTACAAACCCAAACCATAATTAAATAAGCCTCAAATTATAATTTATAGTTGACATGTAAAAATTTGAAAAAAAATTAATTTAAAAAAAATGTCTATTTTTAGCAGCTACTATTTATAGTAAGTTTTAAATACAAATGAGTTCAGATCTAAAAATATCCCAAAATATCCTAAATGAAAAAATTATCCTATCAGAATAAATTCAATTGAATTTGACGTTTGATCCTAAAAATATACACTTCTTAAAAATAGGAAATTCTCAAAAAAATTGTTAAACAATACTCTAAAAAATATAAAAGTCAACTCTAAATAGATATATATTATTATGATAGCATCAATATTTTTTAAATGGTCATTTTGGCTTCTAGAAGAGCTCAAATGGAGCTACAGGTCAAAAGTTATGGCCTCCAAAAGTTGGCCTATTTTTTCTGCATCATTCTCGTCTGGTTGAAAACAACTCAACTCCTATGAGTTGGCCTAATTATACTACTACCATTTTTATTTATAAATCTTTTTTATCTCTCATTTTGTAATCCAAGTTTTGTCTTCTTGCTCTAATCCTTCCCACTACACCAAATACTTGTTATAATTCCCTTACCTTGTGCTCACTGTCTTCATATTCAAAACCTACACTATCTTTTCCTTCTTCTTTGGAACCCGCTATCGCCAATTTAATTCTTCATCTTCATCACATTTACCATATTATCCATGTAATTAATATAAATATAAAACATTAAATACTATAAATATTTCAAAATTATGTGGTAAACTCAACTCATAAGCATTGTCATTGACTTTTTTCACAATTTTGCATGGCTCAATTTTATTATACTTTAACTTGTTCTACGTGCCTTTTGAAAATATTTATTTCCTTAAGTAAACCATTACCATCTCTCCTTCTTCATATAAATTTGATCTTCTTTTGAAATCTATTGTTGCTTTATATTTCTGATTACTTTATTGTAACTTTCTTCTTACTCCTTGCAACTATTGCATATGCTCTGTAAATGCTTTTGCATCATCAATAATTTGATCTGCAATTCATAATTATACCAAATATAAAATACCCATAGGATTTATCCAATAAAAAATTGAAATGGTGAATTTTCTATTGATCTATTCACTAAACTATTATATGCAAACTCATCTTGTGGTAAAGCCAAGTCTCAGTGCTTGGGCTTCTCTCCCACTATACATCTCAATAAATTTTCCATGTTCCTATTCACAACTTCTCTTTGTCCATCTATTTATGGGTGATATGAACTATTTAATTGTAGATTTATATCCATCTTCTTCTAAAAAGTCCTCCAAAAATGATGTATAAATTTCATGTCTTTATCTAAAGTAATAATTTTTTGAATACCATGCAATCTCACAATATCCTTAAATAATAATTTTTCAAATCTAGTGGCATCATTGATTTTATTAAATGCAATGAAATGAACCATTTTATAAAATATATCTATAACAAAAAGAAAATTGAAACATTACTTGTCTGTGTGTTTGGTAATCCTGACACAAAATCCATACTCAAATGTGGTCATAGTCCTCTTGAAATCAATAATGGTATGTATAGTCTATTATTTTGCACACATCTTTTTTCCACCTGACGTATTCTTCACCTTGAAACATACTATGTGACATCTCTCTTCATATTTAGATAAAAATTCTTTTCCTCCACCAAAGTTATTGTCTTCATCTTACCAAAATGTGTAGCCAAACCACCACTATGTAATTATCTTATAGAGACCCAACTAGCATGCATAATTATTTCCCTTTGAAGAGATAAACTTCTTGTATAAGATACTCATCATGAATAGAATTTGTCCCACCTGTTAATGGACTCTTGCACTGTTCAACTATCTTACCAAAATATGGAATAATATCATATAATTCTTTGATAGCTTCAAATCCAACTACTTCACTCACCATAGTAGTTAATAATGCTTCCCTCCTGCTCAATGCATTAACTACTTTATATATATATATATATATATATATGTTTCAAAACAAAAATATATCCTTACAAGAGAGAAACCCACTTTGCATGCCTACTATTCAATTTCTTTTGTGTATTTACATACATTAAAGCCTCATGATTTGTAAATAGTATAAACTCCTTAGGCATTAGATAGTGCCTCCAATGTCTTAATGCTTGTATAATTACATAAAGTTTGACATCATAAGTTAAATACTTTGTTCTTACCTCATTCAATTTCTCACTAAAATATGTTATTGACTCTCCTTCTTGACTTAGCACAACACCAATTTCCACATATGAAGCATCACAATCAACCTCAAATACTTTGTTAAAATACGGTAATGCTAAAATTTATCTTTCTATAATTTTATTCTTCAAAAATTTAAAGATTTTTGTGGCTGCTCTAGTCCATGTAAATTCCTTCCATCATGCAATCTATTGGTGCTACAATATCACGAATTTGTTTTATAAATTTTATGCAAAAAGTTGTTAAACCATGGAAACTTCTTACTGATGTTATACTTTTTGGAATAGGCCACTCAAAAATTTCATTTATCTTTTATTCATCCATTCTCACCCCATTTGTTGAGACTACAAATCTTAAAGATACCAAACTATTCTCCATAAACTTGCACTTCTTTAAATTTGCGAACAACTTCTCCTTTCTTAACAAATCCAATACCATTGTCAAATATTGTAAGTGTTCTTCTTTAGTCTTACCAAATATAAAAATATTATCAAAATAAACAACTAAAAACTTATCAATGTTTCTCATAGAACTATATTCATCACCCTCATAAATGTGCTAGGTACATTAGATAATCTAAATGGCATCACCATCCACTCGTATAATCCATACTTAGTCTTGAATGCAATTTTCCACTCATCTCCTTCATGAATTTGAATATGATAATAACCAATCCTTAGATCAATCTTGGTAAAATATTTGCTCCTACAAGTGCATCCATCATATCATCTAAATAAGGTATAGGAAACTTATACTTGATTGTAATTTTATTAGTTTCTCTATTATCCACACACATTCTCTATCCTCCATCTTTATTTAGAGTTAATGACACTGGTGTTACACATGGACTCATACTCTCCCTTATCACATTATTTATTAGCAATTTAATAACTTGTTTATTTAATTCTACATTTTATTGGACTCATCCTATACATTGCTTGATTGGGTAGAGCTGATCCTAGAGTCAAATTAATGTGATGATGAATATATTTATTCAGTGGTAAACTATATTGTAACCCATCAGGCATAACATCTGCATATTCTTTCAACACTTTTACTTATTCTATTGGTATTGCACCACTTTTTTGTCCTCATTATTTACTACTAATACATAGCAACAACATGCTACCTTCATATCTTGGAGAAATTATTTAGTAGAGAGCATGCTTTATATCTTCTCTTCCTCTTTAAGTGGTAACAAAATTATCTTTGTATCACCTTTCTAAAAAAGTTTATGTGTTATTTAATCTATCATGAATTACCTTTCTATCAAAATTTCATGGTCTTCTCAATAACACATGACATGCATCCATTATAATAACATCATGCTATATTTCATCATTATAATGTTTTCCTATAGAAAGCTTGATTAAGCACCTTTTATCTACTATAACTTCATTCCCTTTATTAAACCATGAAGTCCGATAAGGATTAAGATGATTTTCACATTGAAAATTTAGCTTCTCTATCATTTCTTTAGAAACCATATTTTCACAACTACCACCATCTATAATTAATTTGCGTACCTTTCCACCCGAAGTACATCTTGTTCAAAAAATGTTTGATTATATCCATGCATCACCACCTTTTTTATTTTGTACTTGTTACTTCCTTGTATATATCATAGTTATTCACATCATTAAATTCTCTCTATCATCTGTAGGTATAACTTTAGTATTTTGCTTTTCTATCGTAGCCTCAACTAGATTCATTTTTGGGTGATCTTCTTACCTCCTTTCTTGATCTTGATAGTTTGGACACTCAAATGATCTATGCCCTTATTATCCATATCTATAATATACATAAGATCTATATTAATTTAGAAACTACCCTCTAGAACCACCATAACTTATTCCTCCCAAAAATCCTCTTCCTCTTTGTTTGTATTGAACACCTTGCCTATTTTCATCTTGCCTTTCTGCACCACATGATGATTTACCTCTATTGGTATTAGACCCACCTATGGTGATATTAAACCCACATCATCCTCTATTTGGAGGTGATCCATCTCTTCTTGGACCAAAAGACGTTCTTCTAAAATTTTATTTATTTTGTTTTTCTTTTGCCTTCAAAGCTAATTGATAAAGCCTCCTCCATGGAAAGTATTCTATGCATGCTTAATTCATATTAAATACAAATTTTCAAACCATTTTCATACCTTTAATCCATATTATGATCTATTTCATCATGATTCACTCATATGGAAATCTTATAAAATTTATTTGTATACTCTTGTACACTGCTATCTTTTTGCCTCAAATTCTGAAATCTTGTATATAGAGTTTGCGCATAATACATAAGAAAAAATTTCTCCCTCAGCTTTTTCTCCATATTTTTCCATGAATTAATCTTGTCCTTACCTTTTCTTTGTCTCTTTCTGCATGTGATCCCAAGAAATCATTGCATGAGCTTTAAATTTCATGCATGTAAACCTTACATTCTTATCTTCTCTCATAATCTTTCACTTGAAAAAATTCTCCATGCTACTTATTCAATCTATCAGCTCCTCTAATTTTAAAATACCTCCATAATCTAAAACATAAACCTTGATTCCTTCATTCCTTCCTTCTAAGTCTTGAACCATCCTCTCTTCCATTGATGGTGGCTTCTCTTGTTGTTCTTCTTCTTGTTAAACTTCTTCATCATGATCTATGTCCTCCTCATCACCACCTTATCTTCTTGTCTAATTGGTGATAACCTTAATCAATTGTTCCACTTATTTTTATAGTTCTTATTTATTTTATTTCATCTATGTAATACATACTTGTGCTCTCGCCATGTCTTACTCCTCCAAGATTCAAACTTGCTCTGATACTAGATAATGAAATAAAAAACTTTGAATGTAAATAAAATTACCAACAGACCAAGATTCTAAACAATAACTTGTATTGATTCATATTGAATGACTTGAAATAATTACAAACCCAAACCATGTTTAAATAAGCCTTAACTCAAAATTTATAGTTGACATGCAAAACTTTAGAAAAACTAAAATCTAAAAAAAATATTTATTTCTAGCAACTATTATATGTAGTAAGTTTCATATGCAAGAATGTGCAACTCTAAAAATCTTCCAAAATATTTTTAATGATAAAGTTACATTATCAGATGAAATCCAACTAAAGTTGACATCTAGTATTCAAAGTTTACAATTTTTAAAACTAGGAAATTATTTAAAAAATTATTAAATGCTAATTTCAAACCCTTAGATGATCACGTATGACCTTCAAAAAATATTGAAATGAACTCTAAAGAGAGATATTTTTAGAAAAAAATATAAATTTTTTATATGGTCATTTTGGTTTATGGAATATCTCAAATGGAGTTATGGGTCAAAAGTTATGGCCTCTAGAAGATTGGCCTATTTTTTCTGCATCATTCTCATCTAACTAAAAACAACTCATATCCTATGAGTTGGCCTAATTATACTGTTGCCATTTTTATTTATCAATCTTCTTCATCTCCTATTCTATAATTCAAGTGTTTTATTCTTGTTGTAATCCTTCTCACTACACTAAATACCTATTATAATTCCCTTGCATTGTGCTCACTATTTGCATATTCAAAACTTGCACTATCTTTTATTTTGTCTTCTTTGGAACCTGCCACTACCAATTTAATTTTTCATTTTCATCACCTTCACCATATTTTATATGTAATTAATATAAATCTAAAACATTAAATATTAGAGATATATCAAAATTCTATGGCAAACTCACCTCATAAGCATTGCCATTGATTTTTGTCATAATTTTGTATGGCCCAATTTTTTTATAATTCATCTTGTTGTACATGCCTTTTGGAAAACTTTCTTTCCTCAATTAAACCATTACCAACTCTCCTTCTCAAAATACCTTTGATCTTATTTTAACATCTATTGTTATTTTATATTTCTCATTACTTTCCTTGAAATTTATTCTTACTCCTTGAAAATATTTCATATGCTCTACAAATATTTTTGCATCATCACTAGTTTGATCTACAATTGATAATTATATCAAATCTAAAATACCCATAGGATTTCTCACATAAAATTTTTGAAATACTAATTTTTTTGTTGATCTATTCACTGAACTATTATATACAAACTCAGCTTGTGGTAAAGCCAAATCCCATTGCTTGGTCTTCTCTCCCATTATGCATCACAACAAATTTTCCAAGGTCTTTTTCACAAACTCTATTTTTCAATCTGTTTGTCAATGATATGCACTACTAAATTTTAGCTTAGTACCCATCTTCTTCCACAAAGTCTTCCAAAAATGATTTATAAATTTTGTGTCCCTATCTAAAGTAATAGTTTTTAGAACAATATACAATCTCACAATATTATTAAAAAATAATTCTACAACTCTAGTGGTATCATTGGTTTACTTACATGTAATGAAATGAACCCATTAAAAAAATTCTCTACAAAAACAAATATTGAATCATTACCTCTTTATGTGTTTGGCAATCCTTACACAAAATCCATACTCAAATCTGTCCATGGTCCTCTTGAAACTGTTAATAACATGTATAATCTAATATTTTATGCATATGCTTTTGCCACCCGATATATTTTTCACCTTGAAACATACCTTGTCACATTTCTCTTCATCTTTAGCCAGAAATACTTTTCCTCCACCAAAGCTATTGTCTTCATCTTACTAAAATATGTAGTGAAACCACCACTATGTAATCTCTTATTATATTATCTCATAGAGACCCAACTAGAATGCATAATTATTTCCCTTTGAAGAGATAACCTTCTTGTATAAGATACTCATCATGAATAACATTTGTTTCACCTATTAATAAAATCGTGCACTACTTAACTATCTTGCCAAAATATGGATCAATATTATATAATTCTTTGATAGATTCAAATCCAAATACTTCACTCACCATAGTAGATAATAAGGCTACCCTCCTACTCAATGCATCAGCTACCTAATTCTATTTTTTTTTTTTTTTTTCAAAACAAAAGTATACCCTTGCAACAAAGAAACCTACTTTTCATGACTACTATTCAACTTATTTTGTGTATTCACATACTTCAAAGCCTCATGATTTGTAAATAATATAAACTCCCTAGGTAACAGATAATGCATCTAATGTATTAATGCTTTTAAAATTTCATTAAGTTCAACATCATAAGTATAAGGATTTTTTCTTACGTCATTTAATTTCTCACTGAAATATATTATTGGATTTCCTTCTTGACACAACACAACATCAATTCCCATAAATAAATAATCAAAACCAACCTCAAACACTTTGTTAAAATTTGTTAATGCTAAAATTGGTCTTTCTATAATCTTCTTCTTCAAAAATTCAAAGCTTTATGTGGCTGATCTAGTCCATACAAATTCCTTCCCTCTCATGCAATCTAATATTGGTGCTAAATACCACTAAAGTTTTTAATAATTTTTTTGTAAAAAATTTACAAACCATGGAAAATTATTACCTCTATAATGTCTTTTGGAATAGGCCACTCAAAAATTGCCTTTATCTTTTCTTTATCCATTCTCACCCCATCTGTTGAAACTACAAATCCTAAAAATATCAAACTATTCTAGATAAACTTGCACTTCAAATTTGCATACAACTTCTCATTTATTAAAAAATCCAATACCATTCTCAAATTTTGTGAGTGTTCTTATTAACTCTTAATAAATATCAAAATATCATTAAAATAAATAACCACAAACTTACCAATGTATTCTTGTATCACTATATTTATCACCCTCATAAATGTGCTAGGTGCATTAGATAATTCAAATGGCATCACCAACCACTCATATAAGCCATCATTATTCTTGAATGTAAATTTCAAATCGTCCTCATGAATTAGAATCTTATAATAGCCACCCCTTAGATCAATACTGGTAAAATATATTGCTCCTGCAAGTACATTTATCATATGATCTAAACAAGGTATAAGAAACCTATACTTGATTGTAATTTTATTAATTGATCTACTATCCACACACATTCTCCATCCTCCATATTTATTTGGAGTTAGAAATACTAGGGTTTAACATGGAATCATAATCTCCCTTATCACCTTCTTTCTTAGTAATTCAATAACTTGTTTATTTAATTTTGCATGCTCTGTTGGACTCATCTTATAAGCTACTTGATTAGGTAGAGATAATCCTCAAATCAAATTAATGTGATGATTAATATCTCTCTTTGGTGGTAAACCATTTATTAAATCATCAAGCATGACATCTACATATTCTTTCAACACTCGTATTGCTTTTGTTGGTATTGGCACCATTTTTATGTCCTCATTATTTGCTACTAGATTATTAGACAGTAATTTTAGACCCTCAGATGATCATGTATGGCCACAAAAAAATATATAAATAAACTATAAATAGATAAATTTACTGATGAAAACATCAAACTTTTCTATATGGTCATTTTGGTGCATGGAAGAGCTCAAATGGAGTTACGGGTCAGGGGTTATGGCCTCTAGAAGATTGCCCATTTTTTTTGCATCATAAAATTTTATATTAATAAATGTCATAATGTTTGTTTAGTGGTGATATTTAAAATATTATAATATAATATTTATTTATATTTAAATGTATACTTACATGCTATAAATTTATGTCATCATTTTGGTTTAAGTAGATATTTTCAAATCATTTTGGCTTGAATACTGATTTACAAACTATTTATGGAATGTATAACTTGTTAATTAATTTTAAATTCCTAGTAAACTATGTATTATCTATCAATAAAAAATTATTGATTTTTTTTATTTATTATAATATTTAAACATTTACAATAGTTAAATTATATATATTTATTAATAAAACTTATTTAAAAAAATTATTATTTGTTGTTGACTAGTGAAATTTTTTGTGATGTTATTTATCATGAAAACATATCTATCAAAAATAATTTTACTAATAAATACTATGCCAATATTTATTAATAAATTTTATATTTTAAATAAAAATATGATGTCAAAGTTTTAAAATTAAAGAATTAGTCAGGTTTGATGGTAATGAAAATCAATGCAGTTAGATGACAGTAAAGCCTTCATATTTATACAAATCAATTTAATTCATAATGTTACATGTTTAGAGTGAAGGATCCTTAATGTGATGTATATTAAAATAATATTCACATATATGTTTGAAGATGCAAGAATAGTAAAAATAGAGAATTGCTATGTGTAGATTATAGAAAACCTTAGTTTCTTCTAGGGGTTTATCTTTCTACCTTAAGATTTCATATTTCTACATGTCAACCTAAATTTTAGACATGATTTCTAATTTTTCCATCACATGTAATATTTATTCCTCAGTATTTCAATATTCAAACCCTTTGTCTCTTTATTTAAGCATTGTCAAACCCTGGTTTCCTTTAGGGTTTTCCTTATACCCTATTAGAATTTTGTATCTCTATGTTACTGTTCCATAGATGATTTCAAATCTCTCCATTATCTGTATGTAAAATATGAAACTTTTTATCACTTGCGATATGATTTTAGGCTCAATTTCTTATTATTATTTTTTGAAACAAGGTTGTGTCTTGTTCCCATACATGTTTAGTTGATATCTATTTCAAAATGATCAGTTTTTAAAATTCTCAATTTTTTTCTTAGTGACATGTATTAGATCAAAAGAATCTTTTTGTTCTCCACAATTTTGGATGACTTTTCCAAATATAGGTTTTTATTATATATAGTAAATTTGGCATTGAAGGCAAAAGACACATCTATTTTTGAATCAAATATTGTGTTTGGATTATCTACTCCCTTTTTTGAAAAAAATATTTTTTCCATAATTCATCATGGTTTCCTTGGAATGGTCAGTTATTCATTTGGGAATTATATAATGGCAATATTTGATATACATAATTTTTATTTTCTAATTCAATCAACAATAGTAATAATTAAATTTTGAATTCCTACAATATGTAATATCTTTCAAAATCATATAATCAAATGGTTTAAATTCACCTGCAATAATATAAATCTCAAATTAATTATGAAAAATAGTTGACTTTCCTTTGTAACTTATATTGTGTACATATCTAATATAAAATGCCTCTAGTGTCCATTATACATCAAAGGGCATGTATGAATTATTTCCTTCTTCCTAATGTACATAGATATCATAAAACCTATAAACACACTCCAATGATTTGCCCTAGGCTTATATTGGGACCTAAAATCCATGTTGTTATAACTACAAAAGGTAGGGCACCCCATCATACATATAAAAAATAAGTTAGTCAAACTATCCCTCATCACTCCTTTCCATCTCCCATAATTCTAAACAATCCAAATATATTTTATGATATCAGTGATCAAACTTCAAAACACCCAAGCTATTATTTCCATGTTGGAACTACTTAAGAGGTCATCTATCTAAATTTTATCCCTATATATAATGTTTACGATGCAAATTTATCAAATTTTGTGTAAAATTATTAATTTTCATCTATAATTAATATGTTAAATATTAGTGAAGATATGATATATTTTTAAAAGGATGATTTTCCTACTCAACATACAATAAATTGATATGCCCCATTGCATATACAAGTGAAAATATTAAATAAGGGATTAAAAAAATGGGTTTATAGATAATGTATCAAAATTTAATATATGTAATATCACACTTTTATAAAAATTGGATATCAATATAGAATTTATTAAGAGATCATATAAAATCATAAGAGGATTTAACAATATTTCTTGCCAAGCATTGGCATAAATTACTTTGAATATCATAATAGGACCTAAGATAGTACTACTATGTTTCATGTAGTTTCCAATCACTTGCATTATAACCTACTCTTAGGTAAACCATGGATACATATAATGAAATCCATTCCATCTACTTTAAAGTAGAGCATAAAATATACATGAGGGACATTTTTATACGTCTTAAAGATAATCAACCTTTTAAATATTACAAAGTAGTAGATCCTAATAAGAAATGTAGTATATAATCAGATTATTTTTAGTCTACTATTATACCTCCTTCACATATCTTAGCACCAAAAATTAAAAATACATATGAAATTATATATTCATGTAAGACTAAATAAAAGCATCCAATTCTACATGAATCAAGCCAACAAAAGACACTAAAAGAAACACAAGAAGAGTAGATGTCATATCTACCTTTAGTTTTAAACTCAATGGATCCATATCATATTTGTGTAAAATAATATTATAGTGATGATTATGAGAATGAAATTTTAATGAACATAGAGCACTATTTGTTTAATCTAAAGTTTACACCTATTCGTCTAGGAGAATACCAAGATAATTTGAAACATGTGAAAAAAACTAAATCATATAAATGAAAATAACCCATTTTAGACATTCATAATGATATAAGTGACAATAATTGTTTCAATATAAGCTTTGAATGATAAATGCAAAACTAAAGAAAAAAATAATTCAATCTAGTATAAGGAGAGATAAAGAAGCACAATATTTATGGGTGGTCCATTTTCCTCATCATCCTTTATTACTTATTTCATTTCATCCTCTATCCACTATTTTTTGAATGAAATTTTATTTGATGTCCAAATATTATTTCCCTTAACTTTAACAATTTTCCCAATGTCTTCTGATAAATTGGGTTCAAGCTCTTCAAATTTATAGCATGATTATCCTCTTTAGATTCATGTATATTAGTCAATTTCAAACCTGCTTTTAAGGGTCCATTTGTGACTTAGATAGTGGATTCTTCCCTTTCTTATTTTTTACCATGATGAAATTTAATAAGAAACATTCAGTAATAAACATTATTTTTTATAGCTATAACTATGCAATCTAGCTGATAGTCACACCTACATCACAAGAAGGTTATGAAAATTATTTAGGTGACTTTAATATTTAATCAAAAATATCTTCTTCATAAATTTCCCATGTCAAAGTTGATTTATAGTAAAATTTTAGATCATTGTTGGCTTCATAAACAAAATGAACTATGGTAAAATGGTGGCCATAAGGTCTCTATATGCTAAAATGGTGGCCTTTGTTGGCTACTTAAAAATATGACTATGTAGATGATATGAGCTAATAAACATTTAAATTTAGAGTTTCACATGTTATTTTGTTATAGATACATAATTTTATATGAATTATTTATATATGAAAATGTTTTCCAGCTAACTATTAATGGGGTTTTTAATGTCATGTATTGGTGTTTCAGGGGTCAAATTTTGGTCATATATATATATATATATATATATATATATATATATATATATATATATATATATATATATATATATATATATATATATATATATGACCTTTCAAGATAAAATTGATTATATCATAAAACCTATGTTATCAGATATTATTTTATAGGGTCCTAAGTACTGATATAATAATGATTGAAAATAGATCCAACTATGATATTTCCTAGATACATCCAGGAAATGTCAAGATCCCTATTTATAATCTTAAATATGTCTCAAGATGTATCAAGGAGTATCCAAAGGGATCTTGACATTTTATGCCCATATCCAGACCTGGGATCTATGGCCAAAAACCTTTAATTAATTATTCAATTTATTTTCACTTAACAAAAATTCAAAGATAAACTTAAACAAAAATTAAAACTACAGACCATGGGCCTATTTATTTCAATTTTGGGAGTGTTTTCTACTAATATTAAAGGTTGTGGACCTATTTGATATTTTATGGAAAAATATAGTAAGAACACACCCATATTATTATCAAATGGTTCATATTAAAATGGATTCCATCAATAGAAATGGTTTTAGTATAATTGGTGAAGATGATGGTTGATTATATCCGTCCTCCAAAGTACAAATCCCTCTAGGTACTCGACAAAAAGAGTCAAGTGGTTAAAGCCAAGATTGTGTCCTAGGTGATTTTGACGACATGGATGCCTCTTAATCATGGCTTCTTAGCCAAAGGAGATCACTAATATATATGTATGCTTACTCATCATTGTAATATTATATATGTTTGTTTCCAAAATATGGGCTGAGAGGTTGACATTCTATGTAATTTAGTGATTCCATGTAAACAATGTTTGTAAAGGCATGCACAAAAAAAAAGGCTTCCATCTCTTCTTTTTCATATAACTGGGTCATATTCAAATGGATTCCATCTCTTATTTCTCATATGTTAATTCTCTAGTCTTCATCATGGTTTCCAATTATAATTTGAAAGTGAAACAAAACACAAGGTCTTTGTGGCTATGGAATTTAGAGATGCTAATAGTGACCAACATTCGATTAATCATTCTCAAAATTTGAAACACATTAGAATTTTATATTGTCTATTGATGTAATTATCTAATTTTGATGATGATAACTTATTTCTTTGGTCTTATGAGTTGATTGCTAATGTACATATTTTAAACATTTTTATTTGAAACAACACAAAATGTTGAAATTTTATCTTTCTCTCTTTTTAGCATAAATGTTTTTACACTAATTTTTAGTAAAGTCTCAATAGATTTAATTTACATAAGAGATTACCACATTATACATTTATGAACTAAATAAAATTTTATCAATTTCTATTTTTTTCATAAATCTCCTTTAACATAATCAATGAATGGGAGTGAAGTCACAAACTTATGTAATCATTAGATCAAATATTATTCATCTTCCTCATATTGTTTTTTCCTGGGGGGATACTGAAGTCATTTTTTTACCCACATAAGGATGTATAAATGTGGAGAAAGATAGAAATAACAAGTTATAAAAAATTATAACTCACAAAGATTGATATTACTAGCTACAAGAGCCCTATAGGTCCCTAGTGGGGAGAGAAAACACTAGGGAAGAATACCACTAACTTAATAATCTACCATAATGATGATGTAAAATTAACCTCAGTGCCTCATTGTTCAAACATACTATAAAAAAATTATTTAAAAATACTAATAGCTTGTTCGGTGATTCCCATCAAAATTTGGAATTATTTTCTAAAAGGAACAATGATTGAAAACAAAACCCATAGATGGTTCATATAAACTATAAAATACATCGAATGCCCTTAGAGGAAATGAGAGCTGGAATCTCTCTTTCCACCCCTAACTCACATAAAGCATTTAAAATCTCAATTTAATACAACTAAATATTATTCCTATAATTACTAATATTATAGTTGAGACTCTTTTGAGGTTTCTATATATATATTTTAGAATGAGTGGGATTACAAAGAAATAATGATGCCTGAATCTATAGATATAATATGAGGATTATACCCAGCTATATAATAAGGAATTTTATCCCTCATTATTGGAATTCGTACGCTTCTTTTAGCGTTATTTTTTAAGCAAAGAAATAAGGAAACTACAATGAAACTAGAAATGGAAATTTTGGTGGAAGAAATTGGGGCATTTTTATCATGCTTCATGATTGTATATGTGATATACAAATCTTGAGCTATTAATGGTGTAGCTAAACTATTGGTTACATTAGCTACAAACCTTGTGCCAAGAAAAATTAGTTTACATAATAATAAAATTTGGAATATTATTCATAATGTTTAACGATTTAGATTGATTTGCATAATGGATGTAGTGAATGAGATGCCAATTAACATTAGACAACTCAATAATGTATGAGTGATCAAAAAAGAATTGAGTTATTGACAAGTTTTCTCACCTCTCCTTAGAATTTTTCCTCCTTGGTTAGACTTTAAATTATTATATGTCTCAACTTGAAATATTGAATCAATTTTGTGGGGCATCTTAATCTCTTAGAGAAGTTAATCATAATGTATTCAGTTTGGGAGTCCTTACCAAAATCATTAACACAATTAATTCATCTTCATGAGTTATGCATATATACTATTGTCCACTTAAGGAATTGGAATTGGTTAAGGGGTTGTTTACTACTGGAAACCTCAAGAAGACATATCTATGGAATAGAAGAATGTCAAAGATTTCAATTTTTGAAAACTATTGTCCCAATCTTGAGCATCTCAAAATTTACTACAATGATTACTTAAAGGAGATTAGAAACCTACCCATAAAATTTAGTGACATAACAATGTATATTTGTAAGATGCTAAAACTAAATATCAGGTTTCATTGGTTTGGCAAACATTGAAATGTTGGAAATACTTAATTGTCCATGGTTTACATAGTTGATCCTAAAACTAGTAGAGATATAAATATGAAATTTAGATACATGGATATAACAATTTTTTGTTATGTATAGATACATTTTTTGATATATACATACGTGTGTGTGTGTGTGTGTGTGTGTGTGTGTGTGTGTGTGTGTGTGTGTGTGTGTGTGTGTGTGTGTGTGTGTGTGTGTGTGTGTGTGTGTGTGTGTGTGTGTGTGTGTGTGTGTGTGTGTGTGTGTGTGTGCGTGCGTGCGTGCGTGTGTGTGTGTGTGTGTGTGTGTGCGTGCGTGCGTGTGTGCGTGTGTGTGTGCGTGTGTGTGTGTGTGTGTGTGTGTGTGTGTGTGTGTGTGTGTGTGTACACATATATGTATCTATGTATATATACATATGTGTGTGTGTGTACACACACACATACACACAAACAATATTAACCACATAATATGTATATAGGAAACAAAATAATTTAAATAATCACAAAACATACATGTTGCAGTAAAGTGCAGGATCCTTCCAAGTAAATTGAATTTTTTTTTTAGGCTCTCATAATAAACATGCAAGGGATCCCTACTCATTATAATATATGAAGAAAAGACCAAAAAGTACAAGAGCATATATGAACTGTGAGATAGAAATAATAATACTAAAGGCTCATGTGACACATATGTGAAATGAAGCCTCATCCATACAAGTATGGTTTTATTGATAGATATTGGTGGGTAAGGTTTAAAGAGAGGCATATAGACCTATTTATAAGGATTGTCGAAGGCATTGACTGAAATAGAGAATTCTTACTCAAGACAAGAATAGTTTAAATATTTTAATACAACCAAACATGACATTTTAAGTAGAGGAATATGGACCAAATAGAATACGGAATTGTGATGAAACTATTTTGCAAGCTGGTAGGAATTTTGGGATGAGGGTCCTTGAAAATATGGGTAGCAAGAGTGCACTGCATACACTTCTAATAAGTATAGAATGGACTGACATCCTTTAGTGTGTTAATTCATTAGGGAAAGGTATATTGTTTTTCTATCATTTTAAATCACAAAGGTAGTTAGAAAATTACATTTTAAACTGAGTATGGTGCATGCACGGTATCCCAACCACATGTATGGTTGACTAATGAATTATTTTTAAATTCACTAAACCAATTTATAATATTATTTTGAGTTTGGTTTTAGCCATTAAATATGCATATCCTTATATTTTATGGCCATGGTAGCCATGTGGCTTATGGTACAGTCCATGAAGAATGAGCATGGGGCATATATATTTTCATTTTATCTGGCCACACTAGCTATAAGTTTTGACCACTAGATGTTAGTGTATTCTCACCATTCAAGGTTTATTTATAAAATGATAATTTGAAATGGAAGTCAAAGCACCATAACCTCTAAGTTAGGATATTTGAGTTGGAGACACTTAGTAGTAGGGTTTTCAAAAAAGATTTGAATACATCAAATATTAATGTTGGATTTAAAAGAACTAGTTTTTAGCCTCTCAAATGAGATTCACTCACAAATGATATGCCCTTGGTCATGCATACAATGTTGAACAAGAAGATGTGGTAAACATGGTGGAGAACATAATTACGTTGGTTGGATATGGAAGGGAAGAAATCTATCAAATTTAATAAGAATTTAAATAAATACAACAATGAAAATGGACTGATCAAAATTAGAAAGGAGGGAAAGAGGTAGCAATCTAAGATTGTAATTAAGGAAATTAAAACCATATCCACAACTTTAATAAGAAAAGAAACACACCAAGTCATGTCAGTCAGGCACCCAAAGTTATGAGAGTTGATGGTGTGTTGAACTTGCCAAAACAAGTAATCCAACAAAAATCCATGAAATATACGACTTTAAATAGTTGTATTTTCCTTAACCTTCCCATTGATGACATATAATTTTCTATTCCATTCCCTCCTCCAACCCTTCCAAGTGAATGAATTCACTACTATGCAAATTATATTATTTGTGAGAGTAAAGTCAAATGACAATTGGAGGAATGTCCACTCAAAAATACATATTTGGGGCCATCAGAAACACATGTAGAATACATATATGAACAACCCATAAATTAATTACAAGGAAACAAGGTGAGTGGGTAATTACCTTATTTCCTAAAGCTACCAATCGATAGGGTTGAATAGAGAGTAGTTCACGCAAACATTGAAATTATCAGGTTGTGAAAATAATCACAAATTATTACATCATTAGAATACTTATAATTGATTTAAGAAGAATAAGCATGAAATAAGGAGTTGGATGAGATAAAATAAAATAAAAAAGATCAGATAGAGTAGAGGAAGACAAATAAAATCCTTGAACAAGAAAATAAAAAAATAAATAAAATTTAAAGGGAGTAGAAAATACAAATGAAGGGCTTGGAGAAGATGAAACAACAAAATGAAAATGAGAAAAACAAGTAACATGATAGGATTCAGTGGGATAAATATAGGATTAAAAGGGAGAGGCATTGGCAAAGATGTCTGTGCAGTCTAAAAAAACCTCATCCTTCATAACACCCATTTATGTTGGATTTATACAACATATACAATCCATAGTTTTCAAATGTAGGTAATTTCCAAGCTTGCATCCCCTCTTCTCCTACAAACCAAATGAATTTTACTTCTTCAAGAACTATGGATTTTTGTTTGTCCATAGCCATCCATTATCATACTTTAAAATCATGCATTTTCCTATGAGCAAAGTGCAACATCCTACTTCATGCCCTATAGATGTTACTACATCAATACAAATGCAGTTTGCTTATGCAAGTCATATGTAGTTTCCTTCAATAGACATGACCAACATTCCATATACAACCCCAAAATAAAAATGAAAAAAAAAATTCTCACTATGAAAGAAAGTAGTGAGACACCACATAGTCTTGAATAAATATTCATCTTTTTGATAAATAACACAATTTCACCTATGGTAAGATGAAAATATATCACTAGTTTTTAATATGAGAAAATTTTGTATAACGTAATAAATTGTATCATATGACTAGTATATATTATATATCCTATATATGGAAGCATGGATTTTGTGCAATCCGTATTGATATCATATTATAATTTTATATAAGAGCGATGGTTTGATCCTATCATAATAATACTGGGAAATAACAATTTTTTAAGACCTCATACATATGCAATATATTTTGCAATATATATTTTCTATGAATACAAATTCGATCCAAACTTATTTTAATATCATCTCTTTTTTTCCATTTTAATTCATTGATTATGTTCCTCATTGATATATAATCTACTAATTGTAAAGTTTTAATTCATGTGTGTACATGTACACATATGCATGTATAACCATACATAGGTCAACATACATTCATGACAAGTATAGTTATATGTATATGTGTTAAATATATATGTATATTGATGACAATATTCAATAGTATTGTCATCCAGTTTCCATTCACAAGCATAAATTAATCTTTACCTTGATAACTCAATCATCCAATTTTCATCTTATGATTTGTAATACGCTTTATTCAATGGCCAACACTTGTTCATACAGTCCTTGATTGATTCCTTACTAAAATTTGGTTCACTGAACTTAAACTCTATAGAGTTGTACTCAATATATATATTATTTCTTTCTAAATTGGTCTTTTCAAGACCATTAAGGTCTGGGGAATATACAATTTTGTTTATTTAACTCGATATTTGTTTACTGGTAGGAATTCTAGTACTCTCTTAGACCTTTCTTAATCCTATCACAACCTTGAAACTCTGAATTGTTTCTTTTAATGAATTATCAACCCACAGTATTTTAAGCATGGACCATTAGTATTATAACTTTTTATTTCCTTCATGACAAAAACCATTCATATAATCAATAATACAACTTGCATTCACCATTCAGAAAAAAATTCCCATTCTATCCCGATTATGCATACATAAGAAGTCCTCTTATCCATCAGCTCCTAGTCTCTTATATAACATGTAATTTATTGACTATCGCAATTCTACAGGCCCAAAACGATTGATGGAAATTACCTCCAATTATTGTCCTTGTGATTTTCGATGACCACTTTGATTAATTATCCGAGAAAACCATTTTTTTATCTGGAGCCTGTAATCCATCATCCATCGTATATAAACACATCGTAGAGTGAGCTCAAATGCAAATACATTCTCATGGAATATGAAAATAGTCTAGCCCATTTTAACTTTGACAAAATGTAATCTATAGCAACTTTTCTTTTTCATCTTCATGGAACTCGGGATTTTGTTTTGAACCAACCCCTTCATCGACAGATCTAAAATTCCATCTGCTCTTAAACCGAATTATCAAACATTTAGACCAAAATAGAATGTAATTTTGATCTTCTCGATGACTCAGTGGACTATGACTACACCAAACAGACAAGTTTGAACGGTGTCAAAATACAATAATTACGTGACTTACTCAGATGTTGTCGATCTTGAAGAAATTGACTTGCATATGAAGACTTAATCAACCTTCCAGAAATATTGCAATTCGTTATAAGTTCTTTATTGAATTGATTGACATTTACAGAAATTCACAAGTCTTTTTCAGTATGAAGCATTTATATGTTTACGATTGAAGTTCAATATTCAAACAAAACATACTTTTGTCTATCTCACCTGGGAGCAGAAGTTCATTAAATAATACATAGACTCAATCAATCTCCATTTCTGAATACCACTGCCAACATTGAAGAAACAATGACGACCCTATCAGGCTTTGTCATTTCAATTTACATGGAGATGAGTTTAAACTAGGCGTAAAGATTCTCACACCACTAGTTATCGATTCAACTTCACAAGTAAAATAAGAACACTACTTGACTGTTATAATCAGGCTATATAATCAGAACTGTATAAACACTAACACCATACGAAATAGGATCATGCACTTACATGTGGACAGAGTTGGGAATTCCATCACAAATCATAAATATGCTCCTTTTATTTATATTGTCACCAAATATGACTTTACATTTCTGCAGACCTTCTTCACATACAGATATTCATTTTTTATTACAGACCTTTCGATTAAACTTTATTCATCCTACAGAACTGCCATTCCTCCTCTATACAGACCTAACGGGTTGTAACTCTACTAATCACTACGTACCACTTGCCTTTATTCTTGTCTCGTGACTGACTTAGCTCCTTTGATGAAATTAATTTTATCTATCATAACAATATAACTAAACATAGATTTCCTTCTCAAGATACTCTCCACCGCCTTTAGACTTGTCCAAACATGCTTATATTAACTTCCTCCTACGTTGGACCTCCTTGGAATGTATTTACATGAAGTAGGAGTTAAATAGTCATTTAGAACCTATTACTAGTCCTAAATATCCTTCACAAAATACAATGAAGCATACACAAACTTCTTCATGACTCATTGCACTCGTTTAGACAAATATGTACAAAATTGATCCTTCTTAGTTGATGCGATTTATATATATATATATATATATATATACTATGACAAACATACATATGTACAAACACACATATTATATATATACACAAACATTCAGGGCATACAATTAATCTATGTGTTTATTGATATATTCCCTTGTTTTAATATATCAGAAAACTGAATTTTATATATATGTATATATATATATATATAATCACCAAAAATGTGAAAAATGACTCATCATTTTAGTGAACTTGGGATAAACCTCAACATAAAATTATGAAGAATTTATTCTTTGTCACTTACCTACAAACCATCTAAGTGCCACCTAAAAAAATTATTCAAACATTAATAAAATAAAACTTAAAAGTCCCCTTTTAGTTTTATTAAATTGCTACATTATCCATAAAAATATTCTTCAAACATTAAATACAACCCCAATTGATTAATAAAATAACATAATGAGATGTAAAGGATAAAATTACTCCCAATAATGTATTATTTTTAAAAACACAATAGAATAAATGAGAATTTTGAGCACAACTCTTCAAATTGATAATGGCATCCTTGTGATTTTATTTAATATTTTAATTCTTATATTTATCCTCATTCCTCTCTCCCTTCATGTGTGTTTGAAGGTCAACTTATTAAGTGGCCCATATAAAGCAAAAATCTCGCAGGGCAAGTCTAAAATAACAAGGGCACAACGTGCCAATCCCCTGCGGGTTTCTGCAATTGAAAATAGGTTAAAAAAATAAATAGAGGAAAAATCCATTAACTAAAGAAGGTTTTATTAATAAAATAAATTTTAAACTATATATCTGATTTAAAAATTTCTAAATAATTATCAAAATAACTACTCAAAAAAATTTAGACCCAAATATTTCAAATGCTGCTTTCAAAGCTTTAAAAACAATTCATGCACAACTTGCTCATACTTCAAACACTACTTTCAAAGCTTTAAAAACAATTTGTGCACAACTTGCTTGTATCAAGGCCAAGTGCAGGCCTACAAACCAATTTTGGACACCATCGTCTGTTTGATAGCCATTAGGGACCAACCAAAATAGAATATAACTGTTACCAAGCACAGATCCATTTCGGCACTACCACATGGAGATCATAAACTAGAATAGCTAAAGGAATGTGAAACTGAGTAAATTAATCCAGGGTTAACCATTTTACACTCAGAATTGCAGCTTACCTAGTCATATGTGCATAGCAACAAAGTGCTAAGAATGAGCATATGACTGAATATTAGAGAGAATCTTTCCCTAGCACGCTGGGATACACTGTGTTTCCCCAATCATTCCTTACGGGATGCAGATCTGAGCGGCAAATGCCATAGTAAAACATCTTTATTTTTACGTCTTCGGGTCCATTCTTTCTAAATACACAAATTAGCATGGATATATGTCAAAATAGAGATGCAAACCTTAAACCCCAAATTTTAAACTAAAAATTATTTATGAAGTTTTGTGCAAAAATATTTCACTCTAATTTATTTAAAATAAATGAACTTTATGAATAATACCTGCGAGTGAATTGGAAGGGCCAGAGATCCCTGGCAGCTAGGCCAAAAGCTTGTTGACCATGACCCATGTTGGAGACTAGAGTTAATTTCTCCACTCCTCATGCATGCAGCAATTAACTATCAGTTAGTTAACAAATAGTTAGTTAAACTGTTAGAGTTGCAGTTTGCATGTAAAGACTAAAATTAGTCTTCAGTTTGCTTTTCTAATTATTGTTTTTTTAGAAATCTATTTAATAGACCCATAGACGCATCATTGTAAGAAATAAAAATTGAAGATCAATAAAATCTTTTTCTTTCAAGAAATTGCTGTAGCAATTGTGTTCAGTTCTTATTTATTTGTTTCAGTTCTTGTTTGTTTTGTATGCTCTCTTGATTCTAACAAAATGGTATCAGAGCCTGGTTAGGAAAGCAACCAGCAAGGAGGTGCCAAGAAAAAAAGGAGAGCGAAGCAATTGTAGTCCAACACGTGAAGGAAAAGCGCAGAAAGAGCCAGCAGGCAGCATAGAGACCGACATCGGTAGTGTAAACTGACATCCGCTGACTACAAGACCGACATCGGCAATATTTCCTGACCGACTGTGGTAGTATAACTGACATCGGTGACTATGTGCTGAAACAACAAACCAGAGAGGCCATCAAACAATGAATACATCGAGCCGCCCCCGAAAGAGGAAACGCCCACTGAGAAGGATGAGCTGACGGTCGAGACCAAAGATGAGATCGTCGAGAAAGTCCCAGTTTTAGCATCGGCCGTTATAGAGGAAGCATCTAAAATCTAAATCCCACCTGAGCCAGAGGCCCCACCTACACCTGAAGTCGTGCAAACCGAAGAGCCGAAGCTAATCAAGGCAGTGGAAGAAAGTAAAAAAAAAGAAGCAGAAAAAGAAGAGCACCCAAGGTAGAGGCGTGTTATACAAAAGACTTGCAGAAGTGAAGTGCAATTCAAGCTTCCGTAGAAGCGAAAAAGTGGTGAAGAGGGCATTGAAGTGTTCCAGCTAGTTCGTGGTCTCCACTAGAGTCTATTTTGACCAAGCGAAAGCCTTCTGAGATATGTTTTTAATTTTTCTTCAAATTGGTAAGAGCTCTGCAGAGCTTGTGTTACACAGCGAGTGAAGCTATGAAAGTGTGTGTGTTACACAGCGAGTGAAGCTGTGAAAGTGTGTGTGTTGAACAGTGAGTGAAGCTGTCAAAGTGTTTGAAGATCAGGCCGATCGTTGGCAAATCTAGACCAACGTGGAAAGAATCCAATAGAGTTTTGGGAGGAAACTTGAGTAGTTACACATCGGGTGAAAGAAAGGTAAGCAAGCAGGAAGCTTGCAGTGTTGGACATAAGCATGTCTGTTGATAGCCTTTCGACAGGCTACTCCTCAGTCTTAAACGCTGAGTGAATGCTCATTGAACAATTGTATTTGTTTTGTATGAAGACAAGGTGGTGTATTCCACATGTAAGGTGATGTATTTAGCGAGGCGGTGTATTTCGCATGAGAGGCAGTGTATTCTGCAAAAAGAAAAGCATCATAGCTGAAGCTGGTAGATAGAGTGAGTGAAGAGATGTATGCCATCAATGGCAGCGACTAACAAAGCAGCTGTGGTAAGAATGGTAAATAATTTAGGCATTGTAAATGCTGAAATAGTTTGTGGAAGAAATTAAGGGGGAGTGTTGGAGACTGGAGTTAATTTCTCCACTCCTCATGCATGCAGCAGTTAACTATTAGTTAGTTAACAAACACTTAGTTAAACTGTTAGAGTTGCAGTTTGCATGTAAAGACTAAAATTAGTCTTCAGTTTGCTTTTCTAATTATTGTTTGTTTACAAATCTATTTAATAGACTCATGGGCGCAGCATTGTAAGAAAGGAAAATTGAAGATCAATAAAATCTTTTTCTTTCAAGAAATTGCTGTAGCAATTGTGTTCAGTTCTTATTTATTTGTTTCAGTTCTTATTTTTTTGGTATGCTCTCTTGATTCTAACAACCCATTTTAAGAAAGGCAAGTACAAATCCTAAGACTTAGTAATAGAGGAAAACATATAGACCTGATTTTGACAAAAGCAAGAGAACGTAAGACAATCACCATGAGACACTAGTACAAACCCACCATTGTAGGGGCAACATAAAATTAAAATTGCAGAGAAGCTATACCATAGAATTTCATGTTTAATTTGATTATGTATTCTATGTTTTAAACCATTCCAGAAAGTTACTAATCCTTTGGCTACATCGCAATACTTTCTAAATTACTTGGACTATAAGAAGGAAAACTTTTAATACTTTTGGAAAGCAACTGACAATCCTTCCCCACCTAGTTTTCAAATAAGCCATATCATTCTGTGGAAATGAGTACATGGAATGTTTCTCTTTACGCACAGTGGAAGATTATAAAGCTTTACAGATTTACTTATAAGCCATACGGATATCATCTTCAATCATTTCGGAGCAATTTGTTTACTTTGTGTGTTGTAGATATGTATAGCGTTTGTAATTATACCATAATTATAGCATTCAATAAGCTCACACAGCAGGGACAGGTGGTAATTGATATAGCTGGAACGCATACACGCTGCTCAGAATCCTGGAAAATCACGACTGCAAGTAATTCTGATATGGATTAAAACCTCTAATTTTGGCTGTCATTCCCTCAAATAATGTGAAATCTCCAATAACATGCATTTATTATAGACTATAAATTGCAGGAAAAAAAATATTATATGTTTCCATTAAATAGTTCGGATATTAGTTCTAGTGACTATATGCATATTGATCACTGTTTTAAACATTCACTGGTCTGTTTGGTCGAGATTGCTGGCAATAATCATACGTTAATGCGAAGTAAAGACAATAAATATCTCTTCGGGCCTAATAAATGATAGCACCATGATTAGTAAGATGGGAATGTTTAGTATCCTAATCTCAAGAACTCCACCTTCGTACTTATTTATAGGTAAATAAAAGTTTTAGCACAAAATCACCTCCTAAATTTAATTTATTTTTCTCACAATTCAAGTTGAATTAAATCAGGTAGTGTGTATCTACATGTTCCATGCAAGTTGATAAATAATCATATTGAAAAAGTAGACAAAACTTAATTTTACAACATAAGTTAAACACATGGTGCCTGAAAAAGTAGACAAAACTTAATTCTACAACATAGGTTGGACACATGGTGCCTTTACTGGTAATTAACAAACACTAAAGATACATTGGCTTTGGGTCATATGAAACTTGTTAATGAATTATGATCAAATATTTTGTATGATAAAAAAAAGGACGGCCATTATTTATTGTTTAAACAAATAATTATAGAGATAAAATGAGCTCTAAATATTTGTTTTTAAGATTTTAGATATTATATTATGATAAGTGATGAATGTTATAAATGTTATAGAATATTTTTCAAATATAAATATATTCATATTTAACCATAAAAGTAGTTTTTAATGTTAAATATTAAAACTTTAATAATCAAGTTTTAAACATAAGTTAAAAAGTTATATATAATAATTTTTCATTATAAAATTGATTATAATAAAACATATAATAACTTAAACCTTCAAAATTTAATTATAAATAATTAAAATAATATTAATAAAGATAAAAAAAATTAACATTTAATATAATACCACATAAACTCTATGACTTCTCATGCCTTTACCAAAACAACAACATTCTTTAATCTCAGAATCGATGGCCGTCTAAAATGTTAGTAAAATGTCAAACACGGATAGATTTTCAACGGTAATGAGTCGTCGGCCGCGTAAAATCTTATGCAGATGGTTAGATGGCTCAAATTTAATGGACAACGACTAAATTGTCACTTCAGCGCAAAGGTTTATTTGGTTCATAAGTTTTTTGTTCAATTAATCGAATCGGTCAAAATCTTGGATTGCACAGAATGTGAATTGGCATAGCCCACGGTTCATACAATGCATGCAGGTACCTAATTTTTATACGTAAATCAGAATTATAGAAATATGTATAATGATGTAATTCGTAGCTAATAATTGGTAATTCGTAACTTTACACAATGCACGCCGACACCCATTTTGAAACAATTGAATATCATTTAGGAAAGTATTCTCATTCATTCTTCAATTTGGGACCTCTATTTTTGGCGTTCCAAATCTTTTACAGAATGTTATTTTATATGTCAAATTAATTTTATATATATATATATATATATATATATATATATATATATGGGTTTGTGATTTTTAATTTTGAGTTTTAAATTTTTTTGTACAATATTATTTTATCATATCAAATTTGATATATAATTAGTTAAAAGTCTTTTAAATTTAAAAATGCCAGTTAAAAAATAATTGGATTTTATTAGAAGCTATATCATTATTTTTACATTGAAAAGTTGTTTACACATCATTTTTAAGTATGATCAAATATTGGTATAAATATGTCTAATTATTTATGAGAATGGGATAATCAATTAAATACATTTGCATTTATTATTTTAAATGTGATAAAAAAAATACATACACAAAAATACAATAAAAAATGATATATTATTAATATAAAATAAAACGACTACTTTAAAGAAGAATGGGACCATTAGTCTAACACATTTATATTTATTATTTTTAATATGATATCAATATTTGACTAAATACAAAGAACAAAAAACATACATATCATTAATAATTACTAAAGGGACAATTAATAAATATTGAAGAGACCATTAATAAATATAATATTCCATTCTACTGCAAGTATGTACAAATAACTCATATTCATGAAACTATCAACAAAAACATACTTAGGAAAAGGAGTTCAATTATTAGATAGAAATCAATAGTTGTGACTGCTGTTGTGAAGAATCCCTTATTTTTATTAATTCATTTTTTAAAAAAATATACAAATAGTTTTCACCTAAATAAAATTATATTTTAATTTTAGTCTTATCATTGTTAAGACGGATAAGGTTATATAAAGATAATATCTTTTATTTTAAATATTATATATTTATTCACATTTAATATACCATGAAGAAATTAGGCTAAACACATGAAAAAATTAGGCGTAAAAAGGTGAATCATGCGCTCTGCATGTTTTTGAAACTTATTATATATGGCTGGGAATGATGAGCGAGATGTCCCAATTATACTTTGTAATAGGGCAATGAATTTTGGATGGCTAAATGCATATGTTTTCGCGAAAGCACTGGGAGAGATGATGATGGATTATTTAAGAGAGAATATACCGACTGTAATCATTCATCCAAGTATAATCGAGAGTAGCTCAAAAGAGCCATTTTTTGAAAAGTTATATATATAAATGAATGATATTGATTTTTTAAAATTAAATATCTATTGTGTCGTTTCTTTGTTGTATAATGTTTTCAAACAAATATACATAGGTGTTATAAGAATTTTTTGGTTTTATTTTTAATGAAAAATAAAAAATTGAAGACATTTCCTATTTAGATTAAAAAAAATTGTATGACTTATTAAACCCCTTGGGCATTTTAAAGGGTTTGAGTAAGATAAGTTATGACATAATTTTAAAAATGTATCTTTTTTATTTGATATGGTAAACGGTTTTGATGAGATCTATGAACCATCTCTAGGACACAAACAGGGACCAGTCCCTGTCAACAAGCAGATATAAGAATTAGAAACGGAAATAAATACCATCAAATAGGAAAATACACAACCCATTAAGTCATTAATGGAGAAGAGAAAAGCAAGACAACAAACTTTTAGAATTTAGATAATAAACAACAACCAATCTAAAACAGGAGGAAATAACCTTTATTAAGACTTTAGCCAAACTGACAAGGAGAATAATAAAAAAACAAAATAATAGTATAATTCAACTAAAATGATCCCAATAACATGGGTGGCACAATTCATCCGCAAGCAAATGCTTATCTTCTCTCTCTCCTTGAAAGAAGAGCGTTCATAGTCCACTGGGATCCTTCTCTCACCAATGCTCTACCTCAGATCTCAACCTTTTTGCCTCAAAATGTCTTTCTTCTTTACTGTGGATCCAACATCAATTTTTAGTTTTCCATCATGCATAGGTCGAGTGACCTCAGTAGGACAGAGGGTGAAGGCATCGTTTTGGGGGGGGGGGGGGGGGTGTGGGGGGCGGGGGCGGGGGGCCATGAAGGGGGCAATGTGAGGAAAGGAGGAAGGGTCGACAAACTTGGGAGGAGGGAATGAAATAGGGGATACAGGAGGGGGAACATAGGGAGGGAGGATAAATGCCCAACATCTACACACAACCGATCCATTGCTGAACCACAACTAGGTCTTAAAGAAGATTCTTCTGCAGGGGACAATGGAGGCACCTATACTTGAGTTGGTGGCAAATTGGAAGAAGACCCTTCAAACAATCCTCTGCAAGAACTGACCTAGATAAAGGAAGAATTTTTTTTCATGTTTACATTGCACAAATTCTTGATTAGTATTCCCAACTTTCTTCTTCTGACCTTGAAAAGGTCGGGGGCAGAGGGACCTCTTCTCTTAGAAGGAAACCCAACACTCCAGTTGCTAGATAGATTGCAAAATGTATCTAAATTGAAATGGATCTCTCAAATTTTCAATATCTAAATAGGTGACAAGTGTCTTACATAATGTGTTATTATTAATAAAGGTAATTTCAAATCCATTCCCAAACCTAGGGAATTAGAGATTATTACATGTTGGTGACCCATAACCCTTCTTAATGTCTCCTATAAAATTATTGATAAATATCTTACTTGTAGGGTTAGGTACTTTTTACTTCTTATTATTCACCCTAAGAAAACTACATTTATTCATAATACATATATCCTTGACAACATTATTGTTTGTTGGGAGGGAATGGAATGGGTCAGAAGGTCTCAACATGAGGATTTGTTTATCAAAATTGATTTTGACAAATTTGATCACAAAATTTAATGGCTTTTTATTTTGGCAACACTTCAGGCTCTACGGTTTGGCTCTAGCTTTTTTAGTATTGTTAAAATGATTTTTTTGGATTTAGGTACTTGTATCACTATTAATGGTGTTCAATCTTAAGAATTTTTTCCTATTTTGCTCTATCTATCAAGGGTGTCCTCTTGTCCCTTCTCTTTACGTTTTAGTTGCTGAAGGGTGAATATTTACTTGTTGGCAAATTATTCCTATAGAGGTTTGTTTAAAAGTATCTCATTTCCTCATTCTCATAAATAGATAGCTAATGGGAGCTTTGTTGATGATTCCTTTCTTACACTACTTGAAGAGGAGTTTCAATATCTAATGCCATGGAATGCAAAGAGGTGTTTTTGGTTAGCCTCTATCTCCTCCATTCCATGGAATAAAAATCAATACTACAAGTGGTCTATTATACCCACATGGATGTTTTAATATAAATGGCATTGTATTGGGTCTGGTGATCAACTTTATCTCATGATAATTATCTTTGCTTTTCTAACCACTCCTAATTTATGGAATTATCTAGTTCAAAGGTTTGTTTTTTATTTTTATTTTTGGTAATTATATCTTTAAACCACTCTCCTTACTTGAAACATTTCAACAAAATTCCAAATGTTAGTTGCCACTCATGTTTACTACCCCACTTATTGGGCACCATATAAAACTACCTATGCCTAACTAGAAAGAATTATGAGGGATTTATGGTGAGCGATATCTAAGGGAAATAGAGGATTTCATCATGTTTCTTGGGATAACTATTATAATCCAAGATATCTAGGATGCCTTGGTCGTTTAGATATCAAAATATGAGGTTAAGCTTTGTTTGCCAAATGGATCATCGTGTCTTGAATAGCGAAGAATCCTTAAAAATTATGCTTAAGAAGTGGATCAAGCATGATATCCATATGGGGAATGAAACCTAGAAAGGATTTAATCTCCAATATATCTTACTCACACAAGTCCATGTCACCATTATTGGTACTTTTATTTCTTAAAATATTTGGAAGTCTTGGGATCTTCACAAAAGGAACTTAATTTAGGATGGAGATGGTTTTAGATCTTGACTTTGTTTAAATTCTCATTATCTATGGTCGTATCTTGTTCTTACTTGTCATGAAGTGCCATTTTCGCTAGTACCTTAGATTAAAATTATTTAGTTATTTAGAGAAGGAACTA